>JAOXNO010000010.1:1602464-1620568 GCA_028565335.1 Limnodromus scolopaceus | reverse complement strand
CTAAAGCCCCCGGAGCCACCTCCTCTGCGTGGAGCACCTCTGTCCAGCCCACCTGCTTCACAGGGGGTTTTGCTACCATCAGGCAGGAGTTCCTAAAAAAAAAAAAACAAAGAAAAGAAAACAGAAAAGCAAACCGCTTCCTTGGGCCACTGACACATTGATTTTTCCTTGAAGGTTTTGGAATGGCAGGAAAAATTTTTCCACTTTGTAAAATAACAACAAGAATAATAATAATATTCAGAGCTTTTTTTGGTCCTTTGACCAAAAAAGAAGTCCGACTGAAGAAGTTTTGGGGGGGAAATAGCCCGTGGTGCCTCCTCCAGCTGGTGCCACGTTTCTGCCATCGCGCTGATGGTGTCGTTCCGTGTGTCAGGAAACCTGTCAGCCCAGATACAGGCGGGCCCTGCTACAACCCGAGGGCTCCTGCGGTATGTGAGAGCAAGCAGACACCCAGTGGGGAAAAGGGCTATTTTCATCTTATTAAAGAGCCTTGTATTTAAACCCTCCTTCAGGTCTGTAGCACAAGATGATTGCGGAGGCTTTTACACACTAACTCAGCAGGAATCGGTGCTGGAGCACGCAGATGCTGCTTAGCAGGGCGGAATCCCATTATCGATGCTGGATAAATACAGGAAAATAGGTGCTGGGTGAAGGTGGAGAGCAGGTAGAGAGCTGCAGGGAAGCTCAGCTGGCACAGAGCAGCCGCCCGCTGCTCCCCTTCCCCAGACCCCCTGTTATTCGAAGAAGGCGGCACCTTGTTTGCAGATAATTAAAAAACCCAAACAGATTAGTGAAAACCGAACACACGGAGCAGGCTGGATGGAGGCTAAACCCCTGGGAGAGTCCTGTGAGGGTCCCTGGCTGCCGCAGCCAAAGGGACTGCTCCGTGCCTGGGTTGGCCCCCTCTTCCCCATCCATCCCTGCTGTGATGCACCCTGCACTCCCCATCCCCACCAATATCTTCATCGATGACCCAGACAGCCTCTGCTGGAGCCCCTCTGCTGGGAGGGGGGGCTGAGAGAGTTGGGGGGGTTCAGCCTGGAGAAGAAAAGGCTCCGGGGAGACCTTAGAGCCCCTTCCAGTTCCTAAAGGGGCTCAAGGAGAGATGGGGAGGGACTCTGGATCAGGGAGGGGAGCCATAGGACGAGGGGGAAGGGTTTTAAACTGAAAGAGAAGAGATTTAGGTTAGATATTAGGAAGAAATAATTTACTCTCAGGGTGATGAGACACTGGCTCAGGTTGCCCCATCCCTGGAGACATTCAAGGCCAGGCTGGATGGGGCTCTGATCTACTTGAAGATGTCCCTGCTCATTGCAGGGGGTTGGACTAGATGACCTTTAAAGGTCCCCTTCCCACCCAAACCATTCTATGATTCTACTGTTTTAAGGCGGCACTGCTAACGAGGCCACAGCAATTAAAGCGCCCTGCTGGCACAGCAGGGGCTGAGGGCAGCGTGCTAATGAGGAGGGGGCTGCGGCCCCCCGGGGAGAGCGGCGCTGCCTGGCCAAGGCGTCTGGACCCAGCATCACCGAACAGACCCTGCGGCGGCCAGAGCTGCGGGTACCACGGGGCACAGGGAGCTGCACCCACGTGCCGTGCCCCACTGCACCCCCCAGCACCGAGGCACTGAGAGGACCTTCCACTGCCTCATTTCAGCCCCAAGAGCCGCTGATAATAACGCTTCCCCTGGTGCAGGTTTCCTTCACGTGGCCAGGACAGTGGTTTGCAGAGATGCTGGGTCTGTTCAGGAGCTCTCCTTTTGCAAATCCCTGTTCTGGATGAGAGCAGGCAAATCCTCCACGGCCCAGCCTGATAGCGGCCACCTAACATGGCCAGGACCCATTAATCTGCTAATATTTATAAGCGAGACTGCAGGGAGTAACCTCATTTCTAGGAAGAGCTTAATTAATCACGGAATCAACCTGACTCGATGAGATGGTTTGCTACTGAGGAGATAAATCCGCATGGTCAGTGGTGGCTGAGGATGGGGACGAGGTTAGCAGGGACCTAAATCATGGCAGGTGATGGTGGTGAGCAGAGAAGGGGATGGAGCCAGCACGGGGACATCTCTCTGCCCTGGCAAGAAAGTGGGGGGAGGCACGGAGGGGAGGTGCTGCTGTGGCACTTTGCCCATAAGAGGACAGAAATAAGAGCATTTCCAGTCTGTGCAGACCATGCCCCTGTGATGATGGCAAGGGAAGAACGTGGAGGGCAAACTCATAACCTGGAGGGGATCATAGGCAGCCACCGGGTCTTAAACCCAGGCAGGGAGGGGTCGGGGTCCCGGGATGCTCTCAAAGGGGAAGCAGGGTCCAACCCAGCCCTCAGCCCTTGCTGACTGCCGCAAAGGGGCCCAGTTACGTCCATGTTGCATCGTTTGGCCAAATAATCATTGTGCAAATGACATCTTTGCCCTTGCCGCTGACCTTGGTGTCATTCAAACGGACGACCCGCCGGTCAAAGTCTTTATATCCTATTACCAGCCTCCTGAGTCATGCCTGTCCCCTGGCAAGTCATATTATTTTGAAATGGCAGCTAAATGGGAAAGAGGTCGTGCTCCCAATACGGTGACAATAGGACATGACAGCGCTTTTCTGAGTGATTAAGCCTCAGGTGATGTCGGGGCTACAAGACAAGTGGCTGAAGGCTGAAAGACTTTAATCACCCTGGACTTGTCATCGCATCCTCGTGCTCCATCCTGCTGGGGTGGGCTTTCGGTGTGAAACGGGAGTGATAGTAAAAATAAGCAAGCTCAACCTGTGCACCCACCAGTTAGTTATCCGTGCTGCAGGTACCGCTGTTAATAACCAGCCCGAGCAGCCTGTTGGCCCCCAAAGATCGTTCTGCAATAAATAAGCTCTGATGCCTTAAAATAGCTGTCTGGGGCTGCCGGAGCAGACGCTAGATGGCATTGGGAGAACGCGCCGTGCGGCGCCAGAGCCTTCCCTGGAACAGTCTGGCAAAGCGGAGCAGAAAACTCAGGATGACGGAGCAGAAAATGTCTCTGCTGGTGAGAGGCTCCCAGCTCACCTTCAGCCTCGCACCAACCTTGTCGCGGGGCGGCACAGCAGAGCTCACGGCGCTGAGCCCCTTCGCTGAGCTAATAAAATAGTTTCTCCCTATATATATATATATGTATATTAATAAGGAGCAGGGGGCTGGACTCCACTGGGCCGCTCGCTGGCACCAGCGTGGCTGTGGGTGCCTGCTCAGTGGATGTAGTGTGTCCCCTGGCCACCCCAAACCAGGGATGGCTACAAGGAGTGGGGCTTTAGAGCTCAAAGCTGAATGTTGCTGCTGACCCGTCGCTCCCCTCCTGGCACCAGAGAGCTGCCAGCTCCCTTCACATTGAAAAGGAAGATTTTCCTCCTGCAGACTGAGCATATGCTTTCCTGACCACCAGCAGAGGGGTCTGTGGGGAAGCTGGGAAACATCCAAGGTGGGGACTTGGGGGGCTGCAGCCCCGCAGCCAGGGAGAGGTGGATGAGAATTAACCCTGGAGAGGGCAGGGGACAGGCAGGTTTGCTCAGGCAGGAGAAGGCAGAGCAGCAGCGGGGGCTAAGATGCCCCAACGCACCCCAACTTGGTGCCCTGGGAACGCCAACAAGGCAGACCCTGCCACCCCTCTGGCCCGAAATGCCTGGCCATGGGATGGTTGGGCTCAAGAGGCTTCTGCCAGGGACAGGCTCTGCGTCCCAGTGCCAGCATTTCACCCCAGCTACAGCAACTGTAGCCTCCAGCCAGCCTGGGGCTATGACAGCAACAGGACTGTGACAGCAATGGGGCTGTGACAGCAATGGGGCTCTGCACCCAGATGGATGAGCCTTTCATTCCCCCGAGCTGGGGTACACCCTAGGCCAGCTCCCCCCAACACTGCAGATCTCACCCATGGGATCAATCCCCACATGTGCCCCTTGCAGCCCAGCAGGACCCACCAGACCCTCTCCTTTCCCTGGGGCTGGGTGTCCCTCTGCCTCCCCTACCATAGCCTGCTGGTGGATGAGAACAAACTGGTGTCACTGGACCCATTCTGGGGGGGAAACCATCCCCCACCAGTGCCCACACAAGCCTCTTCACGTCCAGAGAGAGAAGGAGCACCGTCAGCCTTGCAGCAACCCTTGGACCATGCTGTTCAGCAGGGTTCTTCCCCCCATTCCCAACAGCTATCTCTCTGGTGTCCTGATCAACCCCTCCCTCCAGATCAGCCTGCCAAGATCCGTTTTTCTGTCTGTCCATCCTCTCCTCTGCATCTCGCTCACCCCCTCCCCTGGCTGCATCAGTATTTATAGTCTCACCCCAGCCAGAAACTGTTTGCAGCAGCCGGGATGAGTCAGGCTCTTTCTCCTTTTCCTTGCTCCCCATTGCCTCCAGCCTCCCGCCTCCCCCTCAGTTTTCTTCCCCCCTCAAAATCACCTCCTGCATCCCCGCTGAGCCGAGCCGACTTTTGCGCTTTGTCTCCCAAATGCTGCATGGTGCCGGCAGCCCAACAGGCACAATACACCTCCTGATTGCAGCTCCCTGCCTTCCAGCCAGCCCCGGCCTCGCAGCAGAGGGCACGGCACGGCATTGCCGCAGCCCACCCGCTCCTCCCGCCCTGGGGACAATCCAAAAGTCCCCAAGCCCTCTGGAAAACGGCACAGCCAGGCTTGGTGTTGCTTTGCTCGTGTAGGTGGGAGCTGCTGGGGTGATGCTACGGTGCCGGGGGCATGGGATGCTCTCCTGCCCAGTTCCCGTGGGGCTGGAACTCCCCCTCCCCTCTTCTCCCTGCCCGAACAGGGTAAGACGTAGCAGAGCCAAAACTCAAACACCCTCACAGGCACCTCTGCTACAGAGCTCAGCTTTTTTTTTTTTTTTGGAGATCTCTGCCCAGGCAGCCTGACATTACAGCTTTCTTCCAAAGGCTAAAAACTTGCTCACACCCGAAGAAAAACACTAGATTAAAAACAACCCATCGCCTCCCCTTAATTTGCTTGTGCCGCTCCTGGGGACTCCGGGCAGCAAATGTGTGAAGTGAACTCTGAAAAGGGCCCAGACTTGGCTCAAAGCAAGAGATTTCAGCGTGTCTCAAAATGTCAGCACTTTAATTAGCTGCCATCTGAAGCTGGAGTGGGTCTGTCTGGAAAACAGCTAGCAAACTGTTTTGCCCCTCTCTTTTTTTCATTTCAGGTTGAGAAATTTGTTCAAGCTGACCTTTTCCCTCCCAGACCCAAAAAAAGTTCCCAATCCATATTGGCATTTCCTAAAAATAGGACAAAATGGCCTCCCCCCCAAAATACCAACCAGCTGTAGGGATGATGTCGTGCTCAGCTAAACTGCATCGCGCCAACGCAGGGAGGAGCCAGGCATCAGAAGGCTTCAGCGGTGAGATTCCTGCCCCAAGAGAGATGAGATGATGCTCCTGGGCTCCTGCAGTCACCCGTGGCTGTCGTGTGCCCTGGCACATCCTCCCGGCATCTCCCCAGGGCTCCCACCACATCTCATCACCTCTTCATTAACCCGGAGAGCCCTGCGACATTCATTAGGTGCCGGTCTGGGATGTGTGGCAAACACAGTGGGACACTTAATGAGCTGGAGATTCAGCCGGTCCATCAGTCTGTGCCTGGCTGAGTGGGGACGGCTGCACGGTGGCCCCCACACATGCTGCCACCGTCCCCAGGGAGGCAGGGAGAGGCTGCCTCGGCAAACCAAGCCAGCAGGGTGAGGTTTGGGGGATGCAGGGTGCTTTTGAGGGGAAGATGGTCCCAGCCATCACCCACTGGACCTGTTCTCTCCTGGCATCTCCCCTGAACGGCACCTTGATGACCTGGACCTGAGCACAGGGGTGACGCGGAGCTGATCAACACCATCCTCCAGTCGCCTGGGAGCCCCCAACCTTCTGCCGAAGGGGATGGAGCTGGAGGACATCACCCCCTGCAAGCAACCTCCTGAGGCAACGCAGGCTTCCCTGCTGTTCTTCTACCTCCAACCCCATTCGGTGTCACCATCAGTGCCAGGGTTTTCCCTTCCATCTCCTTCCAACATTGCTGCCACATCCCCTTCATCCACAAGGAAAATCCTCAGCTAAAGTTATCTCAGATCAAGGTGTCACCTGCTCAGACTTTTCTAGTGCATCATTTAAATCTCCACTCTCACTCACCCGTTTCATCTTATTTTTTGTACCTGTAAGGCTGCCGGAGTCATAACTTACACTCCAGGATAATTTCTTGCTCTAAAGGATACGGTGAATTTCTTCACAATTTGCTGACCAGATGAGAACGCTTCTCCAGGTGGGTTATGCTGGATAATTATTGGATTTCAGCTGCTGGAGATGGAGGTTTGAGACTCTTTATGCTCTGTGTGCGTGTTTTAAATTAATCAAAGTGAAGCCAGAAGATGCACCTGAAAAACATGGGAAAGTAGGAGGCCACGATGCCCCACCACAGCTGCTGGTCTTGGAAATCTTGGTGCCCCACCACCTCAAAGGGCTCTGGTGGACCAGACAAGGCTGTCTCCAGCACAATATCTAAGAGCAGAAGCCACCAAAAGCCAGGGACCGCTGTCAGGAAGGGCCATGCAAATGTCCACCATGGTGACGGCTGGGCACTGCCAAGGGCTCGGGGATGTTGGCTTTGGGTCTGAACCTGGATTGAAGCTCAGTGGGCATCTTCTGCGAGATGGGCTGGTGCTGCACAGGCCACCGGCACCGCGGGGCCCTCTGCCCTCTGGAAATGGCAGAGCAGCAGTTGGTCCCTTTTGCAGAGCAAGGGAAAGCTTGAGCTGGAGAAATACCTTCCTCAGAGCCTAATGATTCCTCAGCACGTCAGAGGAAGAAGAGCGGGATCAAAAGCATCCTCCCTGCCTCCCCGCTCATTGACGGAGAGCCCGGAGTCCTGGCCTCGCGGTGCTCCGGCTTTGGTGGAGTGCGACACTCATCTGCGGCGTGGCATGCAATTATGGCTCGGAAAAAAAGAAGGGGCAGATCGCCCCGGGCGTGGGAAGAATGAGAGCCAGCCGCCTTTCATCCGCACCCCACCGTCCGCCGCCTGCCGCTCGCTATTCTTATCCCTCCTGATCAAGGCGAAGCGTTTCCTCCTCCTGCCATTGAAGCCCGGAGTCCCGGCATCGCGTGGGGAACCGGCCGGCCGCGCCGAGCGAGGGAAGGACCTGCTCGCGGCCCCACGCTGCGGGGCACGACCCTGCGAAGATGGCTTTCAAGCTCAGAGACCGCCTCGTGGAGGCAAGAGATGTCTGTACATACGCACACGTACAGCTCCGCCGCCTCCCGCACGCGGAGGAAGGTCAGCCTTGGTTCACGCTTGATGTGGGAAATGCCGTCGCTCAGATGATGGCGGGCAGCGGAGGGACCGTCCATGCACCTGCGCTGGTGCCAAAGGCAGGTTGTTCCCTATGGAAGAGGAGAAAAGGGGTCCTAGGAGGAAGCTTTGGCCATTGGGATTTAAAAATCTCATAATGTTCTCATGAGAGAGACTATGATTCTCGTTTTCTGCTTGGGCAACTTTGCCCAAAACCCCAGTCCTCGTGAGAAAAACAGGATCCCATGAGTTACGATGGCAAGCGGTCACTCGGGGCTGCTGGGAGACCTGCCAGCCTGTGCCTCGCTGCCATGGAAGAAGATGGAAGTTGCTACTAGCACCATCCATGAGTAGATAACAGAGCTACCTTGGTGGCAAGAGAAAAAAACGAGTCCCCAGGAGTCTGGGCCCATTCAGCCCCCACAGCAAAGGCTGGTGCCCAGGGCAGGGAGCATAACGCAAGTTCAGCAAGTGCTTGAAGAAGGTGATCAGGTCCATTGGTACTGATGTGAAGTGAAGCCAAGCCAGCAGAGCTATCCCAGGGACCAAAAACATTAGAGGAGCAACCAAGGAGACATCAAACTCACCTGGTGATGCTCACAGCTCCCGTCTCCTACCAGAAGACTTTCCTTGTGCAGCTGAAGCTTCCAGGCTGCCTTTGCAACTCGTGTATGACTTGGCTGTCTCTGGTTCTTACAAACCGCTCCAGGAATTAACCAAACCCAAGGTTTCTGGAGATGCTAGAAGGGTGCACCGGAGACCACTGGGCAGGTGTCCAAGAGGAGGTTCTAAAGACATCCAGCTCCCTGTGCCCTCAGGAGCAGAGCCAAGCCAGGATTGCAGCATCCAAAACAGGGGCTGGGCTGGAGGAACCCTACTGAAGCTGACCTGCTCCATGACCATGTCAGACCCTCACGTCTCCTCCAGCCTGGCTGGAAATGGTGCTCTAGGCAGCCTGCTCTCCCTCTCCTGCAGCTCTCTGAACTCCTCACCCTGCAAGGATCTCATCGTTGAAACCACCGGCGCCAGGTAGAAGGACAAACCGCCTGCTCTCTGCCAACCTCCCACCTCTTCAGGTGGAGCAGGAGCCCACCTCTGGTCTCCTGCACCGCGGGCAGCCCAGCCCACCGCAGCTGCAGCCAGGAGCTGGGGTCACAGGCAGCAAGACACGTGTTATTAATTGGCTGGGAGAGGCATCATTATTCCCAGGCTCCTTCCTAGGGCAATCTTCGTGCTGGTTCAATAAAGCTGCAGGGAATCACCTTCATTATCCTGAAGCTCTTCCCAGATGTCAAACGCAGAAGCAGCCCTGAGGGGTCTTGCAGAGAAATAGAAGTCCAGTGAAAGTTCACTCCTTACTCTACTCCCGGGGAACTTCTCCACGCCAAACCCAAGCTCACAAGCTGACGGATGAAGCCTTGTCTTTCAGGAGCCAGGGCTGGTCTCTCCCAGGCACCGGGGATCACACATGGTCGGTCCCTCGCAGTTAAGGGTTTCTGGTGTCACACTGGGGATGCCCCAGCGTCCTGGGGAGATGCTGAAGCCGAACGGTGCCGTGGAGAGGAGCAGCCCCATCCACACAACCCGGGGTGGGGAGTTGCACAGGGCTCCTGGCTGCAGGTTCACGCCTGACTGCAATCAATATAACCTTTCAAAATTAATCTACTTTCTCCTCTTTTTTGCACACAAATACAGTTGCCTAAATTCCTCCCTTTCCATGACATTTGGGAAAAAAATTCTCCCTCAGCGGAACGCTTTCTTTACACTATAAACTTTGTTACTTTAGGGGAAAATTAAAATCAAGCCTTTTTTTTTTTTTTTTTTTTTTTCTCTACAATACTGGGAAATAAAGGTTATTTCTCCCACCTTCTCACCGCACCCCTGTACATCCAAACAACTGCCAAGCGGAAAGAGCTGAGCAGTCAGGACAGACGGGGGCTGCTCCCAGTGCCCCCAGTCATCCTGCTTTGAAACCAGGGGAAAACCACTGCCAAAAGTTCATGGTCAAAGAGCTGTGCCCCAGGCCGGTCACCGGGGAGCCGGGGTGGCTGTTCAGCACGGCCGGGGCAGCCCCAGCACGAGCGCGGGGAGCTTCTGCCTTTTGCTCTTGCTCCCGATTTCTAAATATCTGAGCAAAATTGGCAGCGACGGCCGTCGGGCTCTCCATCACCCGCAGCCCGGGCAGGGAGAGCTGCTGAACCCGAGCTGAGGAATTGGGAAGGAAAGGATGACAGGCCCAATTTATACATCACTCTGCTTTTCTACTTAGAATTAAAAAAAAAAAAAAAAAAGCAAGGTTTCTTCCCTGTTTCCCAAAAGCAGAGCCCTTCTTCTCCCCGTTCCATGCTGGGCTGCGCCCCGGGGGCGGCAGGAGTGGAACGAGGAGATGTCCCTGCGCCCTGCCTGTCCCAGGGGACGGCTCTGGGTTGGGACACAAAGGGACACCTCATCATCTAGCCTGTTCCCATGTGGTATCTGTAAAATAAATAACTGAATCAAGCAAGGGAGAAGGGTCTTCACCCATGCTGACGTGGTGAGAGACACCTCCCCTAAATGTGAGCTTGTGGAGATGAAGATGAACCCCCAGGTAGGGTGGACCTGTCGTGCTTCAGATCACCAGCCAGAGCCACAGCTGCCACGGGGAGAGGAGGAAAATGGCTTAAACAGCTAATTCTGGCTTTGCATTTGCCTCAGGCTCTCTGGGCACAGAAGGGGTGCTTGGGACTCTTTAGCCTGCAGAAGCCAAGGCTGAGGGGAGACCTTACTTATGTTTATAAGTATCTAAAGGGTGGGTTGAAGGATGCTGGAGCCGGACTCTTTTCAGTGGTTTCCAGCAACAGGGGCAACGGGCTCAAGCTGGAACATGGGAAGTTCCACTCAAATATGAAGAAAAACTTCTTTACAGTGAGGGTGGCAGAGCCCTGGAAGAGGCTGCCCAGGGAGGGTGTAGAGTCTCCTTCTATGGAGATCTTCAAAACCCACCTGGTTGCCGTCCTGAGCGATGAGCTCTGGGCAACCCTGCTTTGGCGGGGGAGTTGGACTAGATGATCTCTAGAGGTCCCTTCCGACTCTGACAATTCCATGATTCCATGATGGTGCTCATCATCTGTTCAAAATCTCCCACAATTGCTGGTCTGTAGCCTGCTGTCCTGGGGGGCTGTGCTCTGCATCCCTGTGTCCCTGCATCCCAAACCACCCCTGTTCCCATGGAGCCACTCCTGCCAGACCTACCAGGCACACCGTGGCCTCAGGTAAGGTGTTTCTGGGCACAGATACCCTATTTCTGTGCATCTAACGATGCAGGTGTTTGGACAGAGGACACGGACAGCTGGACCCCCATGGACCACACGACCCCCTGGCAACGCCGCTCCACTGGGAGGCTGATGGCAGAGCTGGAAAGAGCAGGAGGAGAGCAGTGCCTGGTCGGGCAAGGGATTAACAGTGTCACACATGCTCCCTGGTCCCACAGGACAGTGCCACTGCCCACAACATCCCTCCGGCCACCCCTGGCTCCTGCCATCCCTGGCTGTAGATGACAGGGCTGGATCACCTGGAACAAGCCCAGCAGCCTGCTCCTTCGCTTTCCCAAGGCTATTTTTATCCTCCTCCCAATGACAGATTGAGGGCTTCAAAAGCAGCCCCGTGAACTCTCTCCAGCTTCCCCGCCATGGAAATTACTGCACAGCGGTTCAAAATGGGAGACCAATTTGCAAAACAAATAAGTCTCCGATTAGTTAACAAGCGGCAGGCTGACCTCACAGGGACCCCTTCATTAGGAGACACTTATTTCCCGATACTTCTCTATAGAGCACCGATTAAGTGCATTGGGGTGGAGGGAGCTACTTCATACTGTTTTAATGAATTAAATATATGCTCCTATTTGGCTCTTAATGTTAAAAAAAAAATATTAAGTACAGTAATTGTCACATTCCCTAAGTCAGTCATCTCCCCACCTAGCAATTCCCCTCCCCACCACAAAGTTTAATCTGTTAATGTGCTTCTCATGTCACAGGATTTTCCTCCATTAACGCCAGCCCATCAAAGCATCCCCCACTGCCCGGCTGGGCCAGTGAGGACAACGGCTGCAGAGCGAGGGAGGAGACTAAACAATCACAAGTGGTACAGGGAGCTCAGAAGCTCTGTCCTCCTGCTCTCTGAGGGTACTCGGACCTGTCCCAGCCATTAGCTCCTGCTGGGGCTTTTTTTTTTTCTCCTACTCCTTCTCCTACCATCTGCAAATACAGAGAGCAGGAGATGTGCCTCCAGCGCCGGGGCTCAGCCAGCTCCTGCCTGAGGTGATGCTGTTGGACCAACATGGCTCCCAAGGGACACAGAGAGGTTTTGGGGACAGGTTAGGGTGTACGAGGAAGCATCTTCTCCTGGGATATTCTTCAGCCTGCTCTGCTGAGGTGATACCCACCTTCGACTTTCTAGAAGCGCATTCCCAATCTCCAAAAGGTTGGGAAAAAGACAATGGGAAAAAAAAACCCACAAGGAAACAGTGGAGGAAGCAAGGGACCGAAGGTCCCGGCCACAGGGTTGGCCATCCTGAAGCTCTCCCTGCTGTCCACGGGGCTGCAAATCTCACACGTTACGTTGACATGCCTCTGACTGGCATGTAATTTAATTACTGCATGCTTAAAAGATTAAACCCACGATTAAAAGAATTTATATGGATTAGCACAGGATGATTTTAAATCACTGCCAGCTCACGGCGAAGCAAAGCAGCGATCTGCAACCCGCAGCAAAAGCTGCAGCAACATGAAGGGCTGGGTGGCAGCCGGTCCCGCTGATCCTCAGGGAGTGGGAGAGCTGGGCACCGGGATCTGCCGAGGGCACCGGGCCCTTTCCAGCACAGCTACGGAGACGGGAGTGATTTCACCTCCCCAGCACGCTTCTCTCCACATCCATCACTCCATCGCACACACCGCTGCTTGAGAGCATTCCTCTCCCAGTCCCCAGCCATGAATTTTAGGCTGTTGTTAAGCCCATCTGTTATTTTTCTTAAGTCACGGATTAGATGCCCCTTTATGGGGGAAAGAAAGAAGCTGGACAGGAGGAAAAATAAAGCACGCAAACTGGGAAGATTTACAAAATAAACTGGTTTAAATCAAATTCGCAGATCTCCAGCTAAAGCTGGGATCCAGAGAGTGTTATTGTTTCCCTCTCAGGGGTGAGGAGGAGAACGTGAAATTCATTTTCCTGTGCTGGGAGGGGAAGGGAGGATCGAGGGCAGCATTTTCATCAAACCGCTTCTTCCAACACAGCCATTTGCAAATCTTCATCCCTTTACCCG
The DNA here is from genome assembly GCA_028565335.1 of Limnodromus scolopaceus. Lineage (NCBI taxonomy): Eukaryota > Metazoa > Chordata > Aves > Charadriiformes > Scolopacidae > Limnodromus > Limnodromus scolopaceus. The sequence goes on along the minus strand of JAOXNO010000010.1, from coordinate 1,607,980 downwards.
AGCATCCGCGGCCACCCCTGCCATGGGCAGGTCCCCGGTGATGGGCTTTGTCCTTGCCCAGTAGTCGCAGGGCCATCTCCTGCAAACACCCCATGGCTGGATGTGGTTTGAGATGCTGGCCAAGGACACTCACCCAACCATCTGCTAACGGCAGGGGTGGGCGAGGAGGCTGAGAGCAGCCTCCCGACCCCCCGAGCTCCACGTCGCTGCCGCGGGAGGATGTCCCCGGCCTTTCTGTGCGCAGCACTGCAGCGCGATGCCGGGCCCTCTGCAATCTGTTTGATTTGAAATATTAGTGAAGAGATTAGAAACAGTGCTCATGATTTTGTGATGCATATGGTAATTAAAGTGTTACATTGCAATTATGATGTAATTAAACTGTGGGATGCTCTTCAAGATGCAATTGCCACTCATTTGCATAACTGACAGATTTGCTTATTATCACCCTTTTAATACATGTATTAAAAAGAGCATCAAGAGCGGCGGCTATGGAAGCTTGCAGCAGCTCTTCCCAGGGCTCAGCCTTCCTCCAGCCCTGACTGCTGCTGATTCACCTCCCCTGGCCAGGCTCTCCCAGCCAGGACTTGAGAGCATCTCTGCTGACCATCAGCCCTCCCTGACCCCCAGCCCTGGGTGAGGACCTGGCTGGAGCAGACAAGCCTCCAGGCATGTACATACCCCCTTGGGCAGTTGGTGGGGGCTTAGTGCAGCATCACAGTGGGTTTCCCCCCCAGCAGTCACTAAACAGCCTCTGGGGTCACCTCCCTCCCCAGAAAACGCTGCCAACTCCCCCTTGCTTCATAGCCACCAGGCTTTTATTTCAGAGAAAGAGGTTTTCCCCTATTCCCGCCTCCCCAAGCCAGTTTTTGGTTATTCACCCTTCCAAGGATGCTATTTGGGGGTCCCTGGAAAGCCCCAGGAACCCACCAAACCTGACCTTTCCAAGCAATTAATGTAAATCCCTGCCCACCAGCTGTGCACATCTGGCAGGGTGCAGCCACCAAGAGTGAGCAACAATTATCCTCAGTCACGCCATCCTTCTGGATCTGTAGATTTCTGTATGTACTGAAAAAAAACCCCACCACCTTGTAAAATAAGACCGATTTTCTCCTTTTTTAAAAACTCACCAGAACTTCCTCTGAGGAGCTAAAATAAAAACAGCCTCAGAAGGGGGCTGTCCATAACCTTGTCCCCATCAGAGGGCTGTGAGGGGGTGTAACGCGCGGCAGGGACACGGGAACACGCTGGGGCAGCCGGGGAGTAACGGCTCAGGAAGAGAAATCTTCACTGAAAGCCAAATCCTGTGTCTGGACTTTGCTTTTATCCGGAGAAGGCCATGCCTTAAAACATCCCTGACAGCTGGTAATGCCTCAATCTGACTCACTGAAGAGCGCACAAGAAAAGGAGAAAGGACTTTTCAAATGGTTCCTTTTATCTGCTGTTTTAACCCGCACTGAGAAACACGAGATTCCTGAACACCGTGCTGTCTGGTTTTCTGCAGAAAGAGATCTATCAGCAAAATAACGGTTCTGCTTTGAGAGGAGCACGGGTCGGGCTCGGCGAGGTGGGGAGGGTTTCGTCCCCTGCCCAACGGGACCCCGGAGAACATGCCCAGGTCTAACACCCAGTGGGGCAGCGGGCAGGGTGTTCTGGGGGCACGTGGGCAGGACACGGAGCGACTCGCACCATCAGACCTTAGAGGGGCTGTAAACCAGGGATCTGCCAGGCTTGCTGCTCAAAAACATTCTGCATTTTCTTAAAAATACATTAGTCTTCGCATAATTGTTTTCCCAAATGATATCTTCCCTTTAATTACAGATGCTGTTAGCCTGCCTAAAAAAAAAAATAAAAAAAAATACTAATTTAGGCAAATACAACTATCCCTGTTTAGACTCTGAAACACATCCCTGTGGTCCAGGATCGGGCCCCTGGCTGCAGCAGGACTGGGTGCTGCTGAGCTAAGGGGGCTCTTCTGCTGCAGCAGGGGAACCGGTTGGGTTCCTCCTCACCTGAAAACGCTCTTTGGGGAAAAACAGCAAGCATTTTGCCATCCGCATTGCCAAAATCCCAGCTGTGCTGCTGGGAGGCATGTCAGCGCTCCGCTGGTCTTACAACACAGGTACAAAACGAGCACGGCTGCTCCGCTGTCGAGGCGTTTTTTGGCAATTGTGCTGCAGAAGAAATTTCAGCTTTGTTTTTCGCCCCCTTCTGAGCGGAGCCGACCTGAAAAATCACAGCCTGACTCGCAGCCCAGCCGGGCTGGCAGCCACGGCTCTGCGGTGGCCACCCCAGCTGGGAAGTAGGGGGACCCTGGGGTGCTGGTGCTTTGGGGTGCCTGTGGGGGAGCATTCATCCCCAAGGGAATACAATCACTGCAGGTCTAACTCGCTGAAGATTTAATACAGCTGGAGCTTAATTCCAGTTATATAAGGACTTGTCAAAGTTAGGAATGTAAGTCATCAGTGAAAGGATTTAGATGTATGGCTCTCTGCTTCTCTTTTTCATTTTTTTTTTCCTTACCCCTCCCTTAAAAAGCCACCGTCACGAGGCAGCAGCACTGCCTGCGGAGTCGGGACGGCCTTTCTCCAGCACGACAGCGAGGGATGGTGCTGGGAGGATGCACCTTGGGTGGTTGGTACCCAGGGACCTCCCGTGCGGGATCCAGGGGTGGTCTCTAGGCTCTGCCGATGGGCACGACCAAACCGCACCACCCCGTGCAGCGGGATCGGGAAGTGGCAGGTGGAGGTCTCCATCAATCAGGCCAAACACCAGCTCATCAATCACCAGCCCCCTGTGAGCCGTGATCTCTGAGAAAAAAAAAAACCATTTATAGTCATTTAGAGGCAGGTGGAAGAAAAGCTTTTTCCCTTCCCTCTAAGCTACAACAGATCTATGATAGGGCTGTTCAAACTTCAGCATCCCCATGGTAGCCAGCGTGTTAGGCCTGGAGGTGTAAATAAATGACTCCTCGCCAGATTAAAAGATATATGTGACAGCAGAGAAGTGCCGTAGCTGAGGCACATCCGAGGGAGTGCCCAGCACGAGCCAGGCCGTGGAATCCTGGTACCAGGGGGCTGGCTGTCCCCAGCAGAGCTGCCTGGGACCTTCATGCCCGGGCGAGGGGCTGGGAAGCTGGGCTCCCAAAACAAGCCCCGAGCAGCCTGCAGCCATGCCCCCTCCCCTGTGGCACCCTCCTTTCCCTGCTTATTTTGGTTTAGTTGGGAAACTGTAGACGCTTGCTAATTAAAATTGATGCCATGTTCACCAGAGTCCAGTTCTGCATCGAGCTCCTGTTGCTTCCTTCTCCCCGAGAGCAGGGCTGCCATATTTAGCCAACTTTTAAACTCATTAGCAAAAGCAGATGCTTAGATCCACAGTCCCTAATGACTGTAAATGAGAGTATTAGGTTATTGATTGATGGCCTAATTGTTGCCACTGTGACCACAAGTGATCGCTTTAAGCCCAAGCGCTCTGTGCGGAAGGATGCCCAGCTCTCTGTGGGAAACACCATGGTGGCCAGGCGAGAGGGACGGGACATCCAGCAGCACCCGGGAGGCAACCAGCATGCAGATTTCCAAATTGCTCCAGCATTTTGACAGTCAAGCAAAAGTTAATTAAATTACACTTTACCCAACAGAGGTCAAAGACTTTCAGCTCACGTCAGGGCGTAACCTTTTGGGGGGGCATTGACTTGCCTGTGCTCTTCGCACAGTAATTAAGAGATTCTGAGGCTGGGACCTGAAAACAGGGTGAAAGCCCTGTCCCTGTGCTCCCTGCCACTGCTGGGAGCTATGGGTCACCTTCAGCCCTGTGACAGACAGTCCCCAGAGCTCACCGCCGTGATTAACTGTGGCTTGGCTTTAATAAAAGCATTTACAACCTGGTCCTTGACCCAGATGGGCACAAACCCCTCTGAAAAAAAAAAAAAAAAGAAGAGCTTCTGAGCATGTGCCCAAATGGGTTGTGGAGCCACGGGAGGACATCGCTGCCTCGGGATGCTGCTGGGAGACAAGATGCATTGCTCACGGGAGCTGGCTTTGGGTGGTGTCTTATCAGGACCAAGACTGAGAGCTGCCACGCAGACCTGCCGGGGCTGTCAGCGCTGCCAGTGCCCTGCCAGGTTCAGCAGCATCTGCAGGAGATACTGCACCACCTACCCAGACCCCCCCAAAACGCTGACGCAGCATCGCCTCTGCCCAGCAGAGTTTGGCGAGGAGAAATAGCCGTGAAGAAAGCAGTCTCTGCCTTAGGAGTTTGGCCGATGTTTCTCTAACACCTAAAAATCAACAGGAAAAAAACCCACCCGATTTGCAAGAGGATTTAAGAGGCATCAAGTTGCCTGGATACCAGATCCTGTAAGTACCCAAAAAGTAATTATAACGCAAGAAATCTGTCTCGGCTAAGCAGGTGGACGGGAAATTGGAAATCCATTTGTGAGAGACTTTCCGCTTTCTAACAAGACAGGTTACAGCTCACCCCTGCGCACACGGCCGCACGCTGCTGCTCCCGAGGAGAACGCTGCAGCTTCTCCCCAGCTCCGCATCCCTCAGCGCCCGCCCGCGCCAGCCTCCGCTCGCACTCTGGACCACTAAACCATGGCACCAGCAGCTCATTCCCATCCCAGCTCACCCCCCCCCGGCAAGGCAAAGACTCACACCACCCGACCGACCAACAGAATATTTGCTCCCCAGCTTCATGCACTGCTAATGAGCCCTCCAGATGGCTGGCACCCGCATGTCCCCCGAGTCCCCAATTAGCGGTGCGGGCTCTGCTCTGCCCTGGCAGCCACACAGCTCCTGCTCAGGTCAGCGCCGTGGTCACAGATGCCCAGGGAACCTCTCCTGCAAGGTGGCAGGGGAGATGGCAGCAGGGATCAGGAGCCGCATCTCTCAGCATCCTCCCCTGCCACGTTGCAGGGTCCAGCTGATGGAGCCAGCTGGGCACCACCACACCAATTAAAATAAAAACCTGACGGCCCCGCGAAACTCACTTTGAAACCTGCAGGCTCGGTGTGTTCCCCTTGGGAAAGAAAAATTAATTTAAAAAATATCCCCCTTTACAATCGCAAGATCCAAATTCCTTTGCAAGGACTCCAAGCTCAGCAGAGCAGGCTCTCCCCAGCCAGTGATGAGTTCGCAGTCCAAGAGCAAGGACTCCTTGGGGACATTTTTGGAGCAGAGCAGTCAACTTTGTGAAGCATCCAACAGAAGCTCCCTGTGGCCTCCCCAGTTTTCCCGCTCTACGTCCCAGTTTCAAAGCGAATATTGCTGCCAGCATTAATTAAGAGTAAGAAAGTGATTTGTTTCATACCAGTAGTGCTTCAGGTGCTTTTGTGGGATAAGCCCCAAACATTTACTTATGAAATAGTGAACACATTTATGCACACACTGAATTTCACTGAATTTTTTTTAGAGTTGGAAGGAACCATAGAGATCATCCAGTCCAACTCCCCTGCTGGAGCAGGATTGCCCAGAGCTAGAGCATGTTACTCAGGACGGCATCCAGGCGGGGCTTGA
>JAOXNO010000010.1:1550013-1572187 GCA_028565335.1 Limnodromus scolopaceus | reverse complement strand
CCTCTCCCCTCTCCCCTCTCCCCGGCTGCGGGGAAGGCCGGATCCCGCTGACACATCTTCCCGTCTAACCTTTTATCTGCCGGGGGAGGACGCGGTTTCAGATGCTGCCTGTGAAAACTGTTATGAAATATCAATGATATAATTTTATCTACCTGCAGAACTGACAGGCATATTTCAACAGTGGTATATTATCAATTATAAGCCTAACAGAGCATGTTCTCCCATCTGATTGTTGGAAAAATCACTTGTCAAGGGCTGGTAAAGACCACAGCTGTCTTCTTCGTATAGACAGCCCTGCAAGAGATGTGAAGCTTCTGTGGTACAATGCCTTCTCTTTTTCTTTCTTTTTTTTTTCCTTTTTTTTTTTTTTAATCTCTGGTATAATAGAAGACAACTGAATAAGGTGATTTCTATAGTGTCTTTACACCGACAATGTTTTACAAAGCAATGAGTTAGACACCGTCAGCGCCGTGACAATGTTAATCAAACACGGCGGTCGCCGTGGGCGCGGGTACGGATCAGGCTCATCCCATGGGAAGAACCGAGCCATGCCCACCGGGCAGGACCCTCCTCTACCCCCCAGCAAGCGCCTTGGGCCTGTGGACAGGAGACTTTTCCTATTTCCACACCGGCCAAGGAAAAACCTGTTTTTTGAGCTACGTAAGAGGCTGTTCCCAGTTCCACGTGTCGCGGGGCTGAGCTGGAGCCCCATCCCCGTTTCACACCACGGCCATCACCCTCGGAAGCACCCCTGGGCTCACCTCTTGGATGTCATCTCACTCTCCCACTGCCTTCTCCAAACCCCAGGGTGATCCCCCCGCCCCGAGCCACGAACAGGGGTCTCCCTCGGTGATAACGAGCGATAATGCTCCTCATAATGGGCTTGTGCTCAGCAAGTTTTCTACTGCGGTGGGTAACCATCTATGTGGACACAATGCCAATTAGAACTACTTACAGACAGGGCGATGCCAATTATAACTACTTACAAACAGGACGGGGGGATTTCTAATTATTAAAAAGCTTTAGCGCTTTAAAAAGCTACAAGAGAGTGAAAAAGAAAAGACTTAATCAGTTTTGCTTTGGAGTTGCCTCAAATTTGTAATTCAATCAAACCTCCCATAGCAGTAAGGATGTCTTTCTGATATTCACAGGAGCTTTCCAGGGGCTATAATCTCTGAGAGATTTATTCATACTTTCTGCATTAGCTTAAGACTATTTTGGAAGAAACGTCTCTCCCTCCCTCCCATCAGCAGAGCTCCAGAGAAGATATTAATATTAAAACAATTCAATTACTATGACTTGGGGAGAACACGGGTCCTGGGGAAAGGGCTGTTCGTTACGCCATGCCGTGACAGCCCTCTCCTCCTGTTCCCGATATCCCCAAGTTGTTGCTCTGAAAGAGTTTACTGAAAAATTGAAGAGAGCTATTGGAGGCCGCTGGAGCAGGGAGCCCAGCTCACTCTCCTTACAAACCCCAGCTCTGGGTATTGCATGGGTCTTTGTGAGTCCTGAGGTCCCGGAGAGACCCCGGGTAACACCGGGGTGTCCCAGCACCACGCGCACGGTGTCCTGCTGCCGTCCCTGCTCGCTGTCCTGCACCTTCGCTGGCCCCTGCCCAGACCCCTCCTCCTGCGTCAGTCACCCCAAGCCCCTAACACTAAATCTGGGCAGCACCCCAAGACTTCAGGACTGTCTCAACAGGGTCATGGCTTTGAGGGTGCTTGGAAAAGCCAGTCCTGAAATCCTGTTTCTCAGCCCCCCTCCATGGGGACGGCTCCAGCACCTCCACCATCAGCGGCGCTTTGCAGAAAGCAGCTGGACCGAAGCTGGGAGAAGGAGAAGGAGAAGGAAGAGGAGGAGGAGAAGGAGGAGGAGGAGGAGCGAGACCACTTTGGGGAGAAGGATGGGGAGTAGTTTGCACTTCAAAGGACACATCATCTCCTTGCTTCACAAGATCACAAGGAAGAAGGAATAGCAAGGCTAGAGGATAGATTAACCTTCCTTCTCCCTCCTGCTTCCTTGTTCTATCCTATCCATCCTTCCCACGCCAGCTAATTAAACATGAAACAAGACGAGGGGGTGCTGAGCCTCATCAGCTCCAGCTGTACGTGCCATAATTCTGCTTCTTCAGCCTTGCAGCAGGAAATGCTTTGGAATGGATGATGGTGCTGCAGGGAGAGCCACAGCACGGTCCAGAGGGGCCAGACCACCCCTGTCATCAGCCATGCCAGCCCATGGACCCACTCTGCTGTGCCTGCCCTTCCTCGTGCCACGCTGAGAACCCCTCCTGATGAGTTCGGGGCTGTTATTTCTGGTTGCACCAAGCGCGAAAATACAGTCACAACAATCGAGTTAAACCCCATCACTCCTGACTTACACTAGTGCAAGGGCTGGGGTGTTGAGCTGCGTTTGGGGTAAGAGGATTGTTCAGGAGCCGGGCTGGATCCCGGCGGGGTCTTTCCTGCTGCACGACAGGGTGCGATTCCCCAGTGCTGTGTGGTGTCAGCAGCGGGGTCTAAATCAGCCTGATAAACCCATCACACAACCCCGCATGGCCGAGGAGAAAAGCCTTTGCAGAGAGAAGGGCAGCTCAGTCCCCAAGACACACCACGTGCTGACATCTTCTGCAATCAAGGGATGCTCGCCAGTGTTGATTTTTGCTAATGAGTTCACTGCTGCGGGCTGAGACCTGACAAGCTCATTGGAAATGGAGCCTCAAATTCCACACAGCTCCCAGCCCCACTGAAAAAGGAGCCAGAAGGGCCATGAAATCAAACTGATGGCAGAGAAAGAGGGATCAGATTTTGAAATGGAAAAGAGTCAGACACCCAGCTGTCACACTCAGCTGTACGTCTCTATCCATATATCCAGATCTGTGACATCTATAGCTCTCGATATCAACAACCATATATGAAAGCGCGAGAGGACTTTGAAAGAAAAATAACATCGCTGTGATGAGAATGTTTTATCTCTCTCTCTGGCTCTCAGGGGCAGCAGGCTGAAAGCTGTGATATGTGCAGAGAAACTGCCAGCAGAGGGAAGGAAGGTACCAACAAGGGAGTATATATTTTCCCCGAGGACACTGTTATTTTTCCAGCTTGCCAGTTCCAGCGAATGCCTGCTGCATGTGTGCGCATTCGCCAGCAGCTGCACGGGATAAAGTGTACCTTTACAACAGTCTCCCAGCAGAGGGGAAAAAAAACACCTTACAGGCACAGCCAGGCACGAGGTGCTGCAGACACAGCTCGGGATGGGCACAGCCTGGCAAAAACCGAGCTGGGACCCTGCTCCGAGCTGCTGCTCTGCCCTCAGCCTGCCGTGGGAACCCGTGCCTTCCTCCCGCCGCGACACCCATCACACTCTCCCCGGTGAGACGTGGAGTTTTGCTGGACCAGCAGAGGTGACAAAAGGGGCTGCTCCTTCCAGCCCTGCAGGCAGCAACAGAAGCTGCCAGGGAAAAGCCAGGACCCAATTTACTCCCAGGTAACACAGACTTTGTGACTGCCAATAGCTATTTTTAACCTAATGATGTGTCCGTTCCGTTCACTTCACTGATGGAACATCATCAGGGGATTTATTACAGCAAATTCAAACACAAACGCGCACCACTGGGTAAAGCTGGCCCGGGATGCTCGCCGGATCCTCTGCAGCACGAGCCCGGATGGCCTCACACCCCCTCTCGCTCTGTGACTTAGAAAAACCAGGAATAAAGAGGCTTTGCAAAGTGGGACAAGATCTTCAGAAGAATAACGGTTTTCGTTTGAACATGTATGAAGCACAAAGTATTGTTACTTCTCAGAGAGATTCAAGAACACAAACTCGCTGCTCCCCACACTGACACTTCAATGTGTTTATTGTCAGCGAGGCAGCTCTGCAGAAATGAGCCACCTCTGTCACTCCAGATTTCGCTTGCTTATAAAAAAAGGCAGGAAGTTTTTTCTATTACTGCCATCCAGCCTTTTTTCTCCAATTCCAAGCTTTGCTCTCCCTCGCTCCAACATCAATGCTTGCACCTCTATGAAACAGCGGCTCCTGAATAAGGAGAGACCTCATATATATAGATAGATAGAGATATGTATGTAAGGGAGACCCTATAGCAGCCTTCCAGTATCTGAAGGGGGCCTACAAGAAAGCAGGAGAGGGACTTTATACAAGGGCATGTAGCGATAGGACGAGGGGTAATAGTTTTAACCTGAAAGAGGGGAGATTGAGCTGAGATCTGGGGAAGAACTTCTTTGCTGTGAGGGTGGTGAGAGCCTGGCCCGGGTTGCCCAGGGAAGCTGTGGCTGCCCCATCCCTGGAGGGGTTCAAGGCCAGGTTGGAGGGGGCTTGGAGCAACCTGGTCTGGTGGGAGGTGTCCCTGCCCGAGGCAGGGGGTGGCACTGGGGGGGCTTTAAGGTCCCTTCCAACCCAAACCATTCTGTGATTCCGTGATGTTATGAATGAGGCAGCCGTTCCTCACCTCTTCCATTCCTCCCCCCTTGCCTAAATAGGCAGGAGAGTGGCAGTGCCCATGCCGGGCCACCCCAGCCCCACACACTCAGCTCTGCCCCACATGCTCACCCCAGCCCCACATGCTCATCCCAGCCCCATAGCTTGTCTCACCATGGGCTTCGTGCTCCTCTCTCCCAGAGCTCCTTGAGAAGGACCGGCCACTGCATTTATCGAATGCAACTCCTGCTGATTTTCCACGTAGCTTTGCTCAGAACCATGGAGCAGGGCACAGGAAAGAGCAGCTGGAGCTCACCGCCAGCATTTGGAAACCAGTGGCCCATCTGGGAAGGGCCAGAGGTGATGAGCGACTCCTTGGACACAGCTCGGCACCCAGAGCATGCACCCTAACAGCACTGTCACCCAAGAAAAGGACATTTGCACTGGAACAAACTTAAACAGAAGGTGCAAAGTGATTCGTTTGCCTATTTTGCTCCTCTAGCTGCTGGCTCAGTACTATCTGCTTTTTAATTCAGCCAAGAAAGCATCCCTTGGAGCTTTTCTTGTTGTTTTTTGTTTGGTTTTAACATAACATTTACACACCTCAGTCCTAGCTTTTTATTATAGTTCCTACGTTGCTACCACGAAGAAATATTTCCATTCCTACATCTACCAATGCGGCATCGGGGTGGCAGATGGACAATCTGCTCTGCTCATCCAGGTTACAGGAAGCTGCCGACGGGGTACCCAGGTAAGGGAAAGGATGCCAGTAAGAATTCAGGGGGTAGAAGCATCCCTCAGGGCTGGGAGAGAGGGGACTAAAGCCGAAACTCCACACCAGAAACGCCAGAGAAATTCACCTCTTGGCACTGCCTAAGCCTTATGGCGGGCTGCGGGGAGCCAGGTCACGTCCCCCCAGAGTTCTGGCGTGTCTGACCCCAGCCTAAGGAATGTCACACCACACGATGGCTACAAATGAAAAATCAAGAAAAACATTTCCCACTGATAAGGCATTTATACTGACATAGGCTTTTATAACTAATGTCAATTTTTCTAGGAAATACACACGTAAGAAGTTGTGACACATGAAAATCTCAGAAACCTGCTTGCTATTGCTAAGAGTTTCCAGCTTTTGTCTACTTCACAAGAATAATCAAGTTTTCTTTTTTTTTTTTTTTTGGCGTGCTGAAAACTTATTTATCTTGCTGTAAGCCTGAGCGGGGCTTTCTAAGGATTATCTAGATATGAAGAGTACATAAATAGCGCCAGCCTACACATCTGTATGCGTCTGAAGCCAGGCATGTTTGTGCTCGGAGCAGCAGGACTGGCAGCTCATCAAGGGATGGAAATGCCCCTTCAGGTCCATGCTCACTTGGCCGTGGCAACTTGGCTCTGCAGCTCCTGCGAGAGAGCTCTTCATTCACAAGCTTTGCGAACACAGGGTTAGGGGGTATTTTAAGGCAGCACGACAACCTCGGAGAGGACAACTGGGATGATTTGACTGGAACAGACATGAGGGGCTGAGCTGCATTAACAATGGGAAATTGCACAGCGACAGAGCTCGCAGTAACGGGTGACGCTCACGTCCCACTGCAACTGGGGATTAAGTCTGCACGTAGGTAGGGTATAAATACGCAGACCTGATCTGAAAACCAAGAACTTACCTAAAAACAGTTTTACTGTCTTCAGTCTTCCTCTACCTGCACTGCTTCTCGCAGCCACCTTGAAGGTATCTGCCTTTATCTCCAAGGTACTTGTTGGTTCCCACCAAGGACACATGAAGAATCCCCTAAGGAGGATCAGCAGCAGCAAGTTAGACCCCTCTCTGACACAAAGCTGTGGGGCATTTCCAGAAAACACCGCAAACCATGTGAAAACATACTCCACTCCAACATACCCAACCTTCCCCTGGAGAAGAGAAGCACTTGAGGAGCCACAGGCCCTGCTGTACCCCTGAACGATGCGGTGATGAAAGCGCACCCCCTACATGGAACAGACCTTCCTGTTTTGCAGAAAATAGCTCTTGTCAGCCTGGAGCATCCGCAAGGCTGATGTCTTGAGTTCACAAAGCCCTCCCAGTGTTTACACTAAAACTTTGTCTCAAAGAGAAAAGTTTGGTGTTGTTTTGAGGTTGGTTTGATCTCGTCCTTCATGCACCCTGAAGGTAAATTCACCCTGCTTGATTCTGTCTTTACAACGCAATTATCAGCCCATTTTAATGACATTCACCCCAAGCAGAGTGCCAGCGTGAAGCTTCTTGTCCACAGCCAGGTTGCTCAGTTTTTTGCAGGGGCCGTGAATGAATTCAGCCTTTTCTTCACTTCACAGGTCAATTCGAGCTCTTTCAGATATGGATGTGAAATCCTTTTGCGAACATCAGTAAACATTTGCCTGCTCGATTAGACAGCTCTGTGGTCATCCCCTTGCTCACAGGGGGGCAAAGATTCCTGCAGCAACTAACAAATAGCTCACCTTGTTTTTTCCATGCCTCCTGGCTGTCGGCAGCCCGAAGCCTCCCCAGCCAAGCTACAACCCAGAATTATGGGGAGAGGGCTGGTTTTTCTGAAAGTCCTGGCTCTTCTGCCCACGCCTTACCGTGACCAATTGCTTTAGTCTCTGGTGAGGTTTCCTCTCCTTTTCAGGGGTATCAAATAAACAAAGCTGTGATCAGCTAATAGTTTGAAAACTTATACCCCAAATTGTTAACTTCTCTTGAGATGGGGATTTTGAGAAGACTGGCTCTGGTCTGTGTTTGGAGATGTACCTGAACTTGCCCCTTGCTGTCCTGAGGAAAATGCCAAGCATTGGTTCTGAGCTGAAGGGAAATTAATTACCAAATAATTTACACTGCGTGGCCTCCCTGCCGCAGCACGGGCTGTTCAGGAGGTGCTCCCAGCAGCAGACGGGGTGTCCCTGCAGTGGACAACCCTTCCCTGCCCCTGCACCCTTGGCCCATCTCTACCTGTGGCTTCACTGGAAGCGGCGAGGTTGGAAGAGACGAACGGTGGCGAGACAAAGCCGGCACCGCTGCGAAACAACAGCTCCAAAATATCCCTGCAGCCCTTGTGCTGAGGAACAATGTAGGCTTCAATCAGCGTGGCAGGCAGCCACAGCTCTATTTCGCTCGGTGCATCTCCATACAGCCCATTTCACTTGGACAGCATGGAGAGATAAGCAATTAGAGCCCTAATCAATAACATCCACAGCCCTCCCTGCTTCAAGCTACTTAATTGGCATCCCAGAGTCAAGGGGAAGGTGAAACTAGGTCTCTGAAAGCAAATGGAGGAAGGATCCCCGGGTGCTGGGTTTAACAAAGTACAAACAAATCCCAGAGCAGGATGTTCTGCTTCAAACCCAAGTTCTGTTCAATACCTGCAGGCGGGGAGCGACAGCGGGGAGCTCCAGGCTCGGTGCTTCTGGTGAGGATAAACACTTCCGATCCACAGCTGGCCAAGAGTGCTACATCTAAAGCACCTCCCCTCCATGGATCACCACACCGACAATTTCCTAGCGTTCTCTGGGGATGCTCCAAGCTCTACTGCCTAAACAGCATCTCCTGTCAACGGGCAGCAACCTTGGCCTTGTAAAAGCAGGGAGCATGTCTGTCGGCGGGGATGCAGCTGGCGGCCGCCACCGGATGCATTTGTCAGGCTGGTCTGAGCTCCATCATCAGCCTCCTCCAGGTGCTGCTCATCCTCTGACATCTGAGCACCTACAGACCCCATGCCATCACTGCAGAAGGATCGTGTCATGCCCACGGCAGTGTGAGCCTGGAGGAGCAGAACACAGGCTCCTTCCCTCACCTGCTGAAACTGGGAAGGAGTCCAGGCAGGACTGAGCCCACACCAGCTCACTCACCATCCCCAGAGGCTCCTTCCTTTCCCCAGTCGCTGTGACCAGAGGAGACAACCAGGTGATTCCCATGCCAAGACACCTCTCCCCCATCCAAATGCTCCTCAGGCCCTCCCAGCTCCAGATAGCACTGCAGACTCTTGACCTAAATTTTCTAAAATACTCTGTATATGAAACCGAAAACAAGTGTGGAAGGTTTTGTCTTTGAGGTCATTTACTAAATCTTAATAGTCCAGAAATGACTAATTTAACAGGAGCTATCCTGCCTTGAAACCACCACCTGTAGAGTTCATGCTCTTTCTAGTAGCAGCAGTGGGATGGAGATGCCACATTCATGGGTGATCTCTCGCTTTGCCATTTCCCTTTACTTTAACTGTCCCACCACGGAGTGTGGACATCAAGCAACATTCCATTATCCCTCCCCTTCTCCCTGAGGATGCTGGAACCGCAGCCCAGACAGCGCCGAGCGGGAACGTGTCAGGGTGGCAGCACCATGAGTGCCTACAGACGCATCACTCTGCTTTAGCTTGTCACTGTAGACTCCACCTGGGAGATAAATAGGCAGAAATTAGAGGCAGATAGGAAAAAATATCTTAATATATCAAGTTGCTAGAGGGAGGCAGCTTCGGAGGGCCTGTGAGACAGAATCTCAGCAGCAGCCCCTGGGTGAACACTCAGCTCTTGCACGGCACAGAGCCCACGTGGGCTCGGCTCAGCTGGAGGAGGCACCTCAGCACCGGGTCTGATGAGGGTCATTCTCACTAGAGCTGCTGGAGCCAACGGCAGCACGAGGAGCTTTGCTGTCACTGAACGCTGCGGGTGAGAAACCCCCGGAAACCGAGAAGCGCAGCGTGGGAACCGGGAGCCACACGATGGGTGCTGCTGGAGGAGGAGTTTCCTCCAGCGAGGCTGCAAACAGTGCCTGACGCAATTAATGGGTCATTTAAACAAAATATGGGAGGCAAGACAAGATAAATCCATGCTCTGTTACAGTCACACGGCGAGGCGTTGGCAGACTGGGAAGAGAACAAAGTTTTCCAAACCCTTCCTGCTCTCCTAAGAAACAAACCAGGATCCCAGCTAAACGGGTACCACACCACCCGCCTGCCTCCATCCCTCCTCCCTCCTGCAACACTTAACGTTTCAAGAGAAGGAATTATTTGTCGTCGAGCTTATTGGACAAGCTGGCATGATTTATTTAAACATTTGCCAATAAACACCAGAGCGGGAGGCTGTTTTTCCAGCACTCCCACAGTGGAGTACTAAAGGAAACAATAACGGGGCTGCGATGGTTACTGCGGGACTGCTCCTGCCAATTACACCGAGTTACAAGTTTCAGTTATGGGATGTGAAATAATTAATTTCATAAGGTCCAAGAAGAATTGCTCTGTATGAAGAATCTTCTTCCTCTGCCTCTTTATGCCAACACAATGTACAATGACTGGAGTTTAAAAAAATGCTATGCAGACTCCACATAACAGCATTTCATCACTTTCCCTGTTTGCCACGATCTTAATAACAAAGAGAGGTCAGCAGGGTCATAAATACCAGGTGGCTGTTCCCTTCCTGCCCACATCCCAGTGGCAGGAATAGGACACTGTTCAGAAGAGCACTGCCTGAAAACAAGGGGCATTTAGCAAAAGCTTTTGGAAACTTTTCATAGAAGCTTTAGCTTAATGAAAATAAAAATCAAATTAAAGATCCGCAAGCTCTTCCTTGGGATTTTTCAACTGATGAGATTTAATTAAAAACAAGCAAGTGAAAAAAAGCATGTAGCATCGTATGGACTAGAAGAATAAGCCAGAAACTGAATTGCAGTCAGGTCAGCGCGCAGGGACTGGAAGGAAAAGGGAAAATAATAAAAAAAAAAGGTACAGACAGCACCATCTGGGCCTCTTCCAGACTGATGGAAAAGCATCTTTTGTGTGTTCCACCCAACACAAGTCACTGATATCTGGCACATCTAAGGAAGAAAGGTGGATCTCCAAAGCCCCAAGGCAGACAGGAGCAGTGTGACTGCCCCCCGCACCACTGGAAGCATATCATCTGTGTATATATATATGTGCTGTAAAAGCAACTCCTACAGAAACACATAAAACAACCCCCAGAACCCCATTTGAGTACTTTCAGCCCTCAATAAAGACCTGAAATGCGGAGATGAAGGATCAGATTACATTTTGGATCCAAACTAGGTCGCATTTGCTTCTAAAGCCAAAAATAAGCTCTTATTCCAAACCCACAGGATAAACAGGAGCCTTTCCATCATCATGGAGCATTCTTCAGTTTGATGTTCCTTTCAGAGCACAGACCCTCTCATGCATAAATGCCATGGCAGGATAAGGATTCAGGAGTGGCGGGTTAATGTAATAATGTTTTGCAAAATGAGAAAAATAATCAAATAAACCCTCAAATGGAAATGCTGGCATTCATTCCCAACAGTGCAGTGTCAAAAAAGGAGATTATAATTACCTCTAAGCCTCACAACAGCGAATGCACTTTCCCAGGAGAGTTTTACCTCCATAAATTAAAAATATCCCAATTTACAAGCATTGGCTCTATTAATCCCTGTAGAACTGCTGCCACAATCCTGCAAATTGTAAAGCCCTATAATCCCACGCCCAGACCTCGCAGCGCTCGCGTGTGGTCCCTCCAGCTGATTAGAAGCAAGAGCTCTGTATTCAAGCGCAATTCTCCCACTCGAAGCCCAGGCGGGGAATGATAAGCAGGAATGACAGACGACTGCAGATACTACGTGAGCCTCAACCGGAGGATCTCAAAGCCTATTTCAGCTACTACAGAAAACAAGATAACAAGCCCCTTTGCAGCAGACACCCAAAAAACCTGCCTGAACATGAAAGGAGGGACCTGATCTCCCACGGAGGGGTCCTGGGTCTCAGCTCAGACGCTCGTTTTGCTCCTTGGTGAGACACAATGACAACACATACCAGGGCTATTTTGGGTTGCTTCATTTACTCTGTGATGGAAGCAGCAGGACCTGACGGGATCCCTCCTCTTGTTACTGGGCCAGGGAACGTCGTGGCTGCCTTGGTCCATTGCATGACCAGCGAGCGGGAGAAGAGGAAGGCTGAAAGGGGACAGCAGGGAAGAACCACAAGTTTTTGGGCTAAAAATCACTCCGAGGCAGCTACAGGAAGATGCTCCAGGTGGAAGGAGCCATGGAGCAGAAGGGTCTCCCGCAACGGGGAAGGAGTGGAAAGCAGTGTTAGAGAGACAGCGTGGAGATGAGAGCACAGCACAGGCTTCATTATTGGCATTGATTTTACATGAAAAGTATTTAGCTGTGATTGCAGCAGGTGTCGGAACAAACCCCTTCAATTAGATCAGGGCCTTGAGAGACTCTACAGAGAGGATGATAAAATCAAGAGAGCCGGCTCATGCCAGACCCGTTTGAATCTGGCTCTGCTGGGCCTCAAGCTCTGACACGTCCCAGCTCATCCGACTCGTGTTGTGTTTTATTCAAGGACAATGTACTTGTTTCCATCGCTTTTCTCCTCCGCCGCAGAATTTCTAACATTTAGAAAATAACCAGCTGTAGCAAAACTTCTATTTCCTCAGCTTTCCTCCTTATTACTGCTTCTTTGTTTTTTAAGTCTTCAGGCATTTAAGAAATAAAAATACTGCCTTTTCCACACAGCTCTGTGTCCTACACCCACCACCAAGCTAAAATAACCATTTTCTTATATTAAAACAAAAGTTTAATCAAATAGTGTTTTTCTAGATGCCTGCTCACACTCCACAGTATGAAATTAATTCCAGGGAGAGTCTTGCTGAACTCCAAGACCTGACAAACTTCTCATTCTGTAATCATTTTTCAGAGGAAGGGAAAAACAAAATACATAAAACAGACAAATGGAAATATCACTAATCCCATCATGGCCGCAGAGGAAAGGGTAATAAAGAGAAATATGACAGAGTGGAATTTTTCTGCAATGACTCTGCTCCAGTTCTTTATCTCCCGAGCGTTCCAGGCCGGTGCCTCACCTGGGGGACGGCAGTGACAGCTCAGCCCTGGCAGTGACAGCTCTGCTGCTGACTCGCAGAAGCTTTTACCACCCGTTACGCTTTGCACTTCGGAAGAAGAACAAGGCAAAATGGGGAGAAATGGTGGGAGCTGCCAACGCTGCTCTGCGTACACGAAGATTTGCAGATCTCTTTGATTATAGGAAGTTTTTGTTAATAGAGGATGATAATTGTCAACTTTAATGGCAATGAAAAACTTCAATGCTCTAGGCAATCCTGCTTCAGCAGGGGAGTTGGACTAGATGATCTCTATGGTCCCTTCCAACTCTAAAAATTCAGTGAAATTCAGTGAAAAAGCCACCGCAGTGAGTATTAGTGCTTGCGTGGCAGCACAGATCTGCTGTGGGACACTCTCAGGCCATTTAAAGAGCGCACAGTAGAACTGGACTGAAACGTACCCTTAACATACCATAACCCAAAATGCTGAAATGCTTTGATGAATTGAGGTTCTGCAGAAAGAATATAATCTATCCTTTCTTAACACAGACTCATTAAAACATTATCGATTCAGCTACAACCATGAACCCCCAATAAGTCAGTCCTGCAATTGAGCTGTGTCCATCTCTCCGGCGAGGAGACTGGATTCCCTCGCTGAGGTTGAGGCTGGCAGATGAACTGAGCTGCAAAGCAACGACACACCCCACCACCACCCCCCAAAAAAACCCCACAAGGTAGTTTTACGAGTCCCAACCCTGTTGGCAAACTTTCCACATCCACCAGTTATAGTCAGGGGAAAAATGACATGAAAAAAGTTTTTCTCTCTGCAGCCCCCTCCTTCCCCTCTGTCACTCACGCATCGCCTACATGATCAACCAGAGCTTTGTCTAAGTGTTTGGTATCTCTCTTTGACGGAGGATTAAAAGGATCCCACAAGGAAAAGCCATTTTTAATTTCATTTATTTGTTTTAAGTCTTGCTTGTTTAAGAATACCTGTCTCAGTGGTTAAAAACCAAATGTTTCACCTGTTGCAAAGGAGAAAAAGTAGTAGCACTTGCTCCGGAAAGTAGCTAAAAATCTCCCTCGAGTCCAAGTGATTTATTCTCTCTGTGGTCCCTCAGACTCCTCTTCTATTAAAAAATGGGTGAAGTTTAGCCCTCTGAAAATTAATTGCTGACAACTTTCTCCTATGATGTATATCTCCAGAGGTTTTGTTGGCAACTGATAGTTCCTGCTCTGCACATCTGTACTAAATACTGTCTGCTGGCCATAAATCCTGCCTGCTCCCTTGAGCCACGCACACCTCCCGTCCCATATATATTCTGCTCGGGGCTGAGAGCCAGCTGGAGAGGCAGGGGAGAGGGGAATTAACCAGGCAGGCAGCCATCTCCCTGCCAGCCACGGGAACCCAGCACCTCGTCGTGCCTTCAGCTAACGAGGAAGGCAAAGCAGAGAGACAGCAAGGGCTTATTGATGATTTGGGATGACCGCCAGCGAGCCCAAACAATAAAATCACTTCAATTACCGCTTCATGCATGCAGGTTAAACCTCCTCCAGCTCTCCCCGTCACTTCAGTTCTTCCCCCCTCCCCTTCATGTCCACAGGTAAAAGGAAAAGCTATTTTTGATGCAAAGGGAGGGGGAGGAAAAAATCAGCAACGCCACCACCAAGCAAAACCTCTTAAATTCCAAGCTCCGAAAGCTCAAAACTCCTTTTGTTCTTTTGAATGGGACAGGAAAAGAAGTAATGCATGAAAAATGGGACAAGGATTCAGTATTTATATCCACAAAGCCAAGGCAAAGGAACAGCCACCTGATAATGGCTTTCCTGCCACCGGCCTAGGAGATCTCAAAGGGAAGGATAAAAGCAGGGCACGATCTAACCCGCTCAGCTCACGCAGAGTAAGAATCTTGCACCTCTCATCTGAGATGCGATATTTGGCACGCATAATCCTTGTTGGCTTGATGAGAATCTCATGAGCTTGAAAGAAACCCGGGGTCTAAAGATCTTTGGCATCTGGGAGTGGGAACAGCATCCATCACACGTATAGATTTTTTAGCTAGCCCACGACCATCGCTTCAATTTTCTTTCCTGTTAACAGTCGATACCTCAGCAAGTAAGGAGCAACCAGCAAGGTGCACATCAGCGCGCCAGGTGCTGCTTCAGCCTGTCATTTTTGACACGGCGAGTCCGAGTTGTTAGTTTTCATCTTCTTGTCCCACCTCTGGGAGAGCTGGCAGCTCCAGTCACCCATTCCAGAGGGGAAGCACGGCTCTCACTTAGCTGCTGAAAACTCAGCACTGACTTACTCACCCGCCGTGTTGTAATTCCTCCTCAATGGCTTGGAACCCCAAACGCGATGCAGCCGGGAGCTAAGGCTCAGGGAAGCGTCACCACGTCCTGCAGATGCAAACCAGGGCTAAGATTTTCATCACTGAGTTTATTTTAAGGTTAATATTTTACTCTCAAGTAGAGTCTTTCTTCCAGAAAGCAGACGCAATGAGGACATGAAACAGCAGGGAAGAAGAGTTGTTCAGCGTATAAACAGGAATAATAATATTAAAATGAGTAATGGAAAATTTAAGCAGAATATTAGGGGAAATATCGACCATGGAGCACCGCGGAGCTCTGCCAGTCTCTTATCTGGAAAACACTCCTCGATGTGGCAAAAACATCAGTCCTGTCCTCCTTAGAAGAGTCAGGATTGACCAAAAGCCAGCAGTTTTGGTCAATCCAATAGCCATGAACCCACAGCCACGGCCGACTCACCGCAGCTCCACGCTCGGTTCAGCCCGTAACGTCCCTGTTTGCAGGGCCGAGGGGACAGAGGGGCTCCGAGTCTCATTTTCCTCTTCCCCCTCCATGGAGAATTAGTGTCCCTGCTTCGTAAGCTCTTTGCTTTCTTACCTGCAAACTCTGCAGTGTTTTCCAGCAATAGTTGCCCCAGGAATATAAACCAGACACGTTTGTGCAGAAAGAATGACAAGGATTAAGTTTTGTTTTATGTTTCCTGCCTCTCAGGTAATCTTTATGCCAAGAAGAGATGCAGATACATAAGGAGCAGAATATGACTCCACTATAAAACAACAATAGGTAGAATCAAGCCATTTTACAGGCAATAGCAATTTTACAAAGAAAAAAACAACTTAAAATATAAATAGTTATAGCAGGAGCACATACCAAGGAAGCATATGGTACAGTCTATTTTACTAATTAGTTTTCAGAACCAGTTGTGGAAATTAGAGGTGATAAACAGCGTTTCTCTTTTAGGATCTAAAACTGTTTGAAAAACTATAACGGAGTTGAGTAATTGCAGGAGAATATTCATGAAGAGATCCAGAGTCTCCGACTATTTCAGTACAGTATACTTTTTACTTCTTTAGGAAGTGAGTAGCAATAGCCTGCTTTCCTTCACATACGAAGGATTATAATTCATCTCATCCTGATTTGAAACTAGCAGTTTTAGTGGTTTTTTTTTAAAATATTTATTATCTTCTCTTGTCTCCTCACGTTGCCCAGCGAGGTTCTCTGATGTACGCTCTCACACCAGCCAGGCATAAGCCTGGGAGGTCCAGAGGCATCCTGTCACCCCCAGACAGACATCCCATTCCTAACTGTCTCCCTCTGGTCGCACACAGCACATTCCATCAGCTCTCTGATCAGCCCACAAGCATTAATCAATCTTCAGCTCCCGTTTTGTAAAGCAGATAAAACAAAACGTTGCTATTCCCATTTATATCTAGAATCACAGATGGTATGTGACTTCGCAGCGGAGCTCACAACTGAACCAGGGCTCCCAACCATCCATTGTTCAGAGGGGGTAAGAGACGGGCGGTGTCGGAGCTCTCGCCCCCAAATTCACTGCTGTGCCCGGCATATTAACTTTGCGAAGGCCAGAGGAAGCAGAATCGTTCAGAACTATTCCTTTCCAGCCCAAATGCACACAGATCTTCGTGGTTTTAGCGCCCACCAATAGAAATGCCTGCAGCCTTTCAAAAAATTATCAAAACAGCACTTTCAGGGCAAAAATCTGCAGTTTTGCATAGAAAGAATTTATTTCCTTTTGTATTGGAATAGGCAGCATAAAAAGAGCTGTTTTGACATTAACAAAGGCAGGCGTTTAGAGTAACTCAGAAACAAAGAATGGGTTTCCTTCCTGGTGGATCATGAAATACTGCAGGGAAAATAGGACTGCCATGAGGAGAAAAGCTGAATCTAAAGACTTTTGTGAAAATGGTCCCCACGTCCACCCTGCAGCTCCAGCTTTAAGCCATCTCCAGCCCCTTCTGGCTGCAACCCCCCCAGCTCCTCCGCTCACAGCCCCGCAGCCTCCCTGCTCCGGGCACCAGAGGGGAATGGCCTTGGATCCCCAGGAAACCAGGTGCTTCAGGCAATTTATTGCATTTCAAAGAGAAGAAACGGTACAGAAAAAAAATAAAATAATAAAAAAAAATAATCAATGATTCTAACTTGAAAAATGGTCACAAGTCATAAATCCCATCTTGCAGCGCAGAAGCTGGGCTCAGGCTGCATTCCCTCTCCCTCCCTCCCGGCACAGGGGTGTTGAGCTCCCTTGATTTCAAACGTGTTTTAAAGAGAACAGAGTAAAGCAGGCTGGCGTCAGCATGCAGCACCCTGCTTTCCCCGGGCGTAAGGCAAAGCAGGGTGGCCAGGACCACCCTCACCTCCTTGGGCAGGGGTTCTGCCCGGGGCCAAGGGGACGGCAGCACGGGATGCTCTGCCCAGCTGAGCCACAGAACAGGCTTCCCCTCTGCTACCCGCAGCGGCTGCAGCTCTCAGCCCGTGTTATTCCACCCTGCCCTACTCGGAGACTCTCGTTCCCTGCAGCAATATCCCCTCGACCAAGAGGAACATCTGCCAAAATATTTCAACAGCCCTTCCAACAAGCATTCATGAGCCACCCTGGCACAAACACACACCTGGACCCATTTCTGGGAAACCGTTCCTTTTAAAACCCAGCAGGACAGAACAGCTGCATTTTATAGGATTTAAGCTTTATTGGTGGCAGTGGATTTATTTAATTGCAGTGTGGCAATGGCACCATTATGTTTCTCAACCCACTCTAATAAAAGGCCAGAAAGCTGCCTGAGTGTCACTGGGCAAATTCCCCAGTCTGTAGCAGAGCTGGTGACTTTATACACGTCCTCTCCTTTATTAATGACCTACAATAAGTAAAAGTTTAAACCCAGCAGCTTCTCTCCCTGCACACCCCGTGTGATGCTGTGGTGCAGGTTCAGGAGAAAGGCACAGCTCGTTTATGGCCACCCGGCACCGAGGCACCCGAGAGGACCCCAAGAGGATGTCACCTCTCTGGTTAAAAAGAGAAGAAAAAGTTCAAACATTTCAACTACGGAGCAAGAGTGATAAAATGCCGGATGGAAGCAAGGGATCAAAGGGGCTGCACTGCAGAGAGTGTTTCCAGTGAGCACAGCAGCAGGAGAAGTTACTCAGCACCTTTAGTCTGGGTAAGGAGGGACTTGTAGCTTCACTGAAAGCCTGGTGGCCCTCCTGATGCAGATACCCAGGGAACACCACCATGGGGTCACAGCAGCTCGGCTTCATTCTTTCGGATACCCCTCAGAAACCCCCCCGTCTCATGGACAACAGCACATCCCTTTGCACCTCCCCAGCTCTGAACTCCATGGCTTTCAGCTGGGAGATGGTGTTTGAAAGCAAAGCATCCTCTCCTTGCAGAAGTTCCCAGAACAGCCCTGGCCAGGAGACAGGAGACTCCAGGTGGGTGGCAATGGGTGGGGAAGGATTTGAGGTGGTGGCGGGCAACCGTCCCCATGGACTCCAGCCTGGGCACCCGCCAGTGTTCCTGTTGCCTTCAGACCTACAGCAAACCCTGGTCCACCACAAGGCAGCTCTTCCAGCCTCTCTCACCCCTCCATCACCTGGTGGCAAGAGCTCAAGCCAGCCTCTTGCCCCATCCATGGAGAGGACAGCAGGTCTATTTATAGAATAACTGATTGCATCTGTCTTCGTACCCGCCCTTCCCCATTACATCATGTCTAGGGCTTGATTTCAATCACACACCTATTTTCACACACAGCCCTAGCTATTTTTAGGGCTAAGTAAGTAAATGGCTCATAAATAGCTTCTTGATTCATACCAGTTTATATTGCTATTACATGCCCTACTTCTCTGCTCTGAAACTTTTGTACCTCCCTGGTGTCAACATGTCACATCCCAGTTTGCCCTTAAGTGTTTTATAACAAGGGAAGTCGAGTTCAAGTGAAAGGGATAGAGAAGAGCCAGGTTTCTACAAATTGCCTCAGCAAACAGCCTAACGTGCACTTAGACATGCATATTAGGGGTGCTGTGTGACAACTTAATTTCACACTGGTCATGATTAGACCTGGTAGGAAAATTGATTTCTCTCACTCCATTGCCCACGTTCCGGTGCAGAAGAGAACACCAAAACTTTTCACAAAAGCAAATTTTTAGAGAGAGATTAATTTCAATTGACACAGCTTTTTTTGTTTGTTTGTTTGTTTTCTTTTCTTTCTTTCTCTTTAGCTAATCAAAAGCACCCTCCTAATTAAAACAGTTTGTAAACAGGGGAGTGAAAATATAACTGCTGTCCTCTCTTCACGCTTCCCAGCTGGATAGATTTACGACACTGCTCAGCCCAGGAGAGGATGTTCTGCTCAATAAAGGGGTGTGCAGTAATCTCCTGCCGGGTTATGAACCGGGAGCAGCGTGAACTGGGGGCGGGGGAAGGAAGGAGGTGTGTAATTACTGCCCTTGCTAATATTAATCAAAATCACAAACAAACACAAAGCTGGTGGGAGGGCCGGGGGGGAGCCAGCACGCGGGACACAGGCTCGCACTGCGCAGCTTCGATTCCTAGTTACCCTGAATTTCATTTTATGAAATTTCATGAATGGCATTTAATTTCACCCGTTGGGCTCCAGTTTCCCACCCAAGGAACCGGGACAACTGCCCTTCCCTACCGATGTCCCAGACACACAGCACCCGGGGAGGGCTCTGCCGCCCCAGCCTGGACCATGTTTCGCCCCCTCGAATCACACACCGAAGCTGAGCATCTCCCATCACGTCTACCCCAAACACCCACCCGCTGCACCAAGCTTCCAACCCCAGCAGCCAGAGTTCAGGATCACATTGCTTATTTAAAGAAATCCAGCCTGACCCCCAAAAGAGGCTGAGATGAGATCAGCCCCCCCTAACCCCGAGGCCTGAGGGGCACTTTAAAAGCTTTAAACACTGAAAAATACAATAAAAAGCAGCCAAGCCAGGAAAAGAAACTTATTAATAATGATGACAGTAATAAACCTGCAGCATGGTTTTGCTGCTCTGAGCCACACGTTTGTTTTGAGTTAATCTTATTTGCTTTCTGAGGGTTTTTCAGGTATTCAATAAACAGAACATGAAAGCAGTGACAGGTTCATCAGGTGCCTCTTACCAGCGGGGAAATCCTGGTCTGTCAGCGCCATGCTCAAACAGCTCCACCGCGAGAATAAGAATATTCTGTGCAAACTCTCCAGCCCGGGCTCTTTCCACCTCTTGTGATGCTCTTCACTCCATGGCTACCAGAGGAGGTTCCCTGGGGGCCACCCCAGCTCTGGGGGCTTTGGGACGGGCTGAGCTTTCTCCACCCACAAGGCTCTGCTGGAGCAGGATCCAAGGGCTGGTCCCCCACGCTCTGACAAGCCCCAGAACCCCCCCTCTGCCGCCCCACGGCCTCACACCAGTGACACCATTGCACAAGTTGTGTTTAACGTGTGACCCCGCACAACAGAGGGAAAAAACCAAACAGGGCCACGAAGTCCCCAGCAACATTTTTGGGACCGGATGAAGCACAGAGACAACCGCTATTATGTCTAATCTGAGCTCCCTGTCCCAGAAAAAGGTTATCAACAACTTCCCAGGTGACAACTTTATTTGTGTACTTATTCATAAATATAGAGAGAGCTCTCCTAGAGAGGTGGCAAGTGACATTTTATTTGGCATCCTTCTTAAACTGAGAAGGATTGCTCTATAGTTTGCAACTTACTGTAGATGTTTGCTTGTCAGTGAAGGCTACAAACCTATTTTAATTAAAAGTGGAGCCAGGGACTGACAGCTGAACTGAGCTGCTTTAAAAAGAAGTGCTGAGAAGAGCCTGGAATGGGTTTTAAGTTTCTATAATAGCCCCATGTTTTATATCAAAGGGAAATAGGAACATCCTTCAATTGCATTTTACACAGTTACCAAAGGACAATGGGCTGAAAGGCAGAAGGTTTAGAATAACTCCACTTTGTATTAACTCTCCTCCAGGATGTTTGGTTTATCGGCGAGATGCCTAAGGCTCCTTACACTCATGTCATGTCTTCCAGAAGCACAAATCCCCTTCCTCCCCCCCAGCTCTCAGAACCACAGTGCAGGGAGGGGGAGAAGAAAATTGTTTTGATTTAATATACTTGAACTCAATTTGGCATTTGGAGGAACAGCTGCTCTTTTCGGCGGACGAGGAGCTGAAAATGAAGCCCTGGGCTTCCCTGCACAGCATCCTAAGAGGAGAAGGCAGGATGTCATCCAGTGCCCTCTCTGCTGCAGGACCCACTGACCACCAGCAGGGCCAGCATCCCAGCAGCAGAACCCAGTCTCTGGACCACAGCGTCGGTTTGGCCTCAGCTGCTTCTACAAAAGCATCCTGCAACAGCTCCCCAAGCACCATCTAATTGAAACATAAAAACACACTTCAGATTTTTTTTTTTATAGCATATACAAATATTGCCTCTTCTACTGGAACATTTGAATGTTCAGAAGGAGAGCGTGGATCAATAATTCTTCTATTAGATAATTGAAACATGCCTCTTGATTTACACTAATGCACTTGTTAAGCAATAAGCAATCAGGCTTCGGGCGGCTCTGCGTGGCTGGAGCCGGGGTGAGATTAACGGTCTGGGGGAAAGTGTGGGGCAGAGCAGTCCTGTCCCTGCAGGCGGCTTCACCTCCCCGGAGCTGGAGCCTCCATCGGGGCTCCTCAGGGACACGAGCCACCGAGCAAGCACTGGGAGAGCTCTTGGTTTTAAAGGGTCTTTCTCTCCACTTAAACGCATCTCTTTAAACGGGTTCCAATGACAAGAGAAACCCCATCGGCAGCCGTTGTGCCGATGTCCCCTCCTGCTGCCACGCCGAGGGGCAGGTCCCTCATCCAGCAGGGACACCCTGGCTCTGTGGTCCCACAACCCCAGCCCGACAGCTCCAGATCCTCTCCCAAAGCCCAGAGCAGGAAGACAAGGCCCATGTGGTGGGGATGTGGGAAGGACAGCCTCGGGAAGACACGTTAGTGACACAAACCACCTCTGCTGCCAAGCCCCAGCGCCAAGCCAAACAATTTGGTCATCAAAGATAAATACTTTGACATTGATTTGAGGTAAATTAGGCTGTGAACACCAGGTTCGCTAAGTCTCTGTGCTACTGCATGTGTCTCCAACGTGGGATTGGAGGGGCACTGCAGCACCAACTCGGCTCCAGGCGGAGCAGCTTCGCCCCAGCCCAGCTCTTGTTGAAGGGAGAGCTCTTGGTGCAGTTCCCATCGACCAATAAATACGTCATTCCCGGCTGCAACACTATTGAAAACTTCAGTTCGATTGTACTTTCTTGAAACTTAAACCCTAATCAATTCATGCAAAGTCAGCCAGCCTTCAGCCCGGCCTGTTCCAGCACCATTAATTCCCATCAGATGGGAAGCAGCAGGATCTGTCTTGCTCTCATTAGTGCGTTGCTCAGCTCCTCAAGGAGGAAACACCCCACGTGCCATTTGGGTTGGGACTGCCTGACAAGTCATATCCAGCTCCTCAGGGGAAGTCACAAACATAGGACTTCTGCTCCCCAGGAGAGGTGGTTGGACTCCTGACCACCACCCTGACTGCCTGATTTG
>JAOXNO010000010.1:1537089-1549913 GCA_028565335.1 Limnodromus scolopaceus | reverse complement strand
GAAGTCACAAACATAGGACTTCTGCTCCCCAGGAGAGGTGGTTGGACTCCTGACCACCACCCTGACTGCCTGATTTGTCCACAGCAGGAAACACAAACCTGCCAGAAAGGTTCACCGCGGCAGAGCCGGCTGGATGAGTCACTTGCAGCGAGCGAGGGACCTTCAGAGGCTGTGCCTGAGAGGCGCTGGCAAGCACAGATGCATAAACAAGGTTGCCAAGATCAGCTCCAAAGAGCCACTTGAACTGTGTGGTTTCACCCAGGCCTTCTCTTTCCCTTGTTTACGCGGCAGCTCGTGTGTAATCAAATTGGATAATGGAGTAAATCCCTTCAATTACACTTGTTAGAGCAGAGGAGCGGTGACCCGCAGAGCAGAGCTCACCCCTCCACCGGAGAGCGCAGCCTCGTCTCCTCGGAGGAACCCATCACACCTAACGAAGCCGCACAAGGAGGTAATGAGCAGCTGGGGGAGAACGGGAGGACAACGACATTATTTTCCTGCCCTCTGACTAATGATGTGCTAACATGCTCGAGCGTTGAGGTGAAGCTGCCACGCAGCCACAGGAAGGGTAATTAATCCCTTGCTTATTAAAGCCTGTGGCATCCTAAAGAAATGCTGAGAGCATTCCGTGAGCAGCACCGGTGTGTGAGCCATGCCCCCAGCCCCTCATGGCAACTTACCCCATGGAGAAGGCATCCAAGGGTCTAACTTGTGAGAAGTGGACTTTCAATAAAAGCAGCTTGGGCTCAAGACGTGGCAGAGATGTCAAGTAACACCAGCTGAGGGTCCATCCATTCTACCTAGGAAAAAGAGTTAAAAAAAGCATCCTTCAGGTTATTTGGCCCCGGCTAGTTTAAAGGCTTTTCAGTACTTTGTATTCTCCTCCCCTCCTTTTCTTTCCAAAAGAGGAAAGGAAGGGGATTAATCTTTCCTCTTTCTGCTCAGCTTTGCCAGAACCCCAGCTTCTCTCTCCAGCCGGAGGGACCACCAGCACGGGAGGAACCAGGCGATTGCACCAGCTTAGATAGCGTTCAGCTGATGCCAAAGCCCAGCTGGACACATTTATTTCAGTCTAGTTCAACCGATTTAGAATATTCTTAAGCCTAATTGTGCAAAAAAAAAAAATCCAAAAAAGAGAAATACTGCTTGTGCTTCAGTGACCAGCTACTGTGAGCAGGCAGGGCCAGGGGATCTCTTCACATTATCTGCTTCACAGCAAGTGCAAGTAAACGCATCAACCTTTTCTCAGTAGATCAGAGACCAGAACAAATCAGACTGATCCAGAAGGCACAGGGCGATCAAAGGAAGCCAAGGGGCTGTGCTGTCCTGGGCTTGGAAGCAGCCCTTGTGCCACAGCTGCCCTGGGGCAGGTCCTTGGCTCATTAAAATGCCCCTACAGTGAGTGATTAACACCTTCCTGCCCCACCTTCCTCTCTGGGATGTCAGTGGTTTTCCTCTGAGGCTTTAAACGTGGGGTTCAGCCCTGGTGATGGCTCAGGGGAGCTTCCTCTTGCCCGTCCTCCAGACACTCCACGTGGACTCAAAGCCTCTGGATCTCCAGGACAGTCTCTTGTGGAGCTTGAAAGGAGAGAGACTGCACTTTGGCTGCTCAGAGCCTGCAGAAGGTTAAAGGAACTCCTGTCACATCTCACCTGAAGGGCTCCTGCAGAGCTTTCCAAGGATGCAGAACAGCTGGAAATGGAGAACATGCCGCCGCCCTGATCCCACATCTCTGTGCTTCAGAGAGTCCCAGAGAGAACAAGAGAAGCTGCAGGAATGGCTTTGTGCCAGGCACAGGGCTCCAGGGCCTGATCTGCCCTCCCGTAGCACCAGCCCGCCTGGGTGAGTTTACAGAAACACCCCCAGGCATCCACCTCGCAGACGGAATTTCGTCTCCATTTTTTTTTTTGGACATCCCATGTGTGTCCTTTCCCCTCTGCTTTGCTGGATCGGCTTCTGAAGTGATGCTTACAGGAGTTCTTCATGAAACGAACAAGGGGTTTCAGAGCACAACACGAAATTGCTTTTATCTACTGCACACCCTGATAAATCAGGCAGCTGTGCCGCTGCCACCCTGGGAAAATCTATGTCTAGAAAGTCTCCGCTAAGTTTCCTAATGCATTGGGAAAGGCTGCTGGGAGGGAGACGAGCTGGGGGTCAGGAAGAGCTGCCTGATTTCAAACATGATCCAGAGCAACTGTTCTCAGCTTGTTTGCTAATCTCTTGTGACCGATCGTTGAACCAAATCTTGCTTCCTGGACAGAGAAGCAAGAAATAGAGAAGAAAAAAAAAACAAAAAAAAAAAAAAAAGAAAAGGGCAACACTTCACCAATAAATAGGACATCAATTAAACAAGAGAGCATTCACCTGCACAAACAGCTCAAGGAAGAGCCATCGATTCTTCCGCCTGACAGTCTGGGCTCGGTTTGCCTGGTTTGCTGTGATCCCCAGGGAGATAAAGTGTCTGAAATCCTCAGCAAGAAAAGGACAGGTTTCTCGATGTGGTCACGGTGTGTCTCCTTTTAATTACTTATTTATTTTTTTTTATTTCGATAAAGAGAAAACAACTGTCGCCGTGGCTTGAAAATGTATTTGATGAGAAAAATCTAAGGGCTGGGTAGAGTGGTGAGCAGCCTGGATCCCAGCCTCCATCCCCGCCTCATCCCATCTGCCCGAGGGACGAGCACAGACCACCCCGAAATTCAGCAGCTCCCCAGGATTTCAAAGCACTCGGTGCTTGGGAGGAGTGGAACTCCCCTGAGTGTGACTGAAAGAGAGAGAAACTGGGACTTTCTTAAAAGGAGGTGGCTTGCCAAGGTCACATGGGGGGGTCTGTCCCCTCAGCCCAAGCCCCGTCTCGCAGCACATCCCTGGGGCTGCGGAGCCGCTGGTGCCGCCTTTGCCGAGGGCATTGCCCAGAGATCGGGGCTGCCGGTGCCAAGCAGGTCCCTGCTCCACAGCCCCCTCTCCCACCTGCTCCAGCGAAGCACAAATTCATCCATCTTTCAGCATGGGCTTTCAGGGCTTTTGGAGGAGAGAGTGACACGGTTTAAATGAAGAGTAAGCGCCTGGCTGCAGACGGACCCTAGCTGGAACCGGCTGTAGTGACTGATGCCAGGCTCCGATCCGAGCTCTGGTGTGACCTTCATTCGGGACCACAAAGCACTTTGGGGCAAGACCGTCCCTCTCTCCATGTCTACAGCAACAATCCCAGCACGTGTCATCTGATTCCCAGCGTGTGACTACATGAATAGTGGATTGACAGACAGATGCACAGTTAGTAGGCACGGATTTAAATTGTATTCCTGGGCTAGTTCCAAAACACAGGTGGTGATTTCTGGACACGGGATACATTATCCGCAGAAAAGCAAAAATTACAGTGATCAAGACGAACGGAGCATTATCATCCTTCCATCATTCCCCCTCTGAAAAAACTCAACAGGTCAGCTGCTTCTAAGCCCGCCCTGATCAATCACTGCAAATGCTAAAAGCATTTAGAAGACGTCCTCCTTTGAGCCATTTGTCAAGTGGAATCTGGCAGTTTTTAGTCCTTTTATTAGTTCTGCTTGTGAGAGAAATTCACTTGAAGCCAATGCTTAATGCAGTGAGAAAGCAGTACATATTTCTGTGGCAGAGAGAGCCATTATTCAGCTGTGAGCAAAGATGTGAAGGGGATTTAACAAAGCCCTGGGCTGGACGAGAGAGGATGCCCCATGCCTGGACCTGCCGTCCTGTACGCACCTTCCTTTGAGTCTGCACTTCAGTCTCAGCCCGGAACGTATTGGAATTGGGAAAAAAAAAAAAAAAAGGTGTGTTTATGTGGTGAAAGGAAGCCCAGAGTGAGCCCAGCGCTGCCGCCTGCGAGCTGGACCTGCTGATTAGTCCAAGAGGCAGCAGCAAACCTGGCCGGAGAGAGATGATACGGGGGCACTGCCTAATGATCAGCCCCGTGCACTGCAGTGCCAGCAGAGACGGTGGCTCATTATGCCAAACGCTGCACGCAAGGATGGAAGAGTCTCGGGCATCTCTCTGGGCTCGTAGCTGGGCACCAGCCTGGGCGGACGCCTGCCGATGGGGCTGTCCTCACCCAGCACCGTGTACAGCCCCTAACGCAGCACCAGCCATACCTAAACCACCTCTAATATGCTCTAAGCCTGGAGAACCAAGGCACAAAGGGATTAAGAGAACTGCCCAGAGATCACACAGAGGAGCGCCTGTTAAACTTGGGAATTGAACTTTTATCTCCTTAAAACCTTCCTGGATCAGGGCATCAAGCCTTTGCCGGTTGCTCGGCAGCTCCTTGGGGGGCTGGTGCTTCCTACCCCCATGCACTTACCCAGTGCCTGGCACTGAGCAGTACTGGTGCTGCAGCAAAACCAGCACCTTCTCTAACCCCCCAAATTAATACCAGAAATGGACAGAAAGTGGGAGAGGAGGAATACAACTCGGACACAACCCTCCTGGGACTGTTCTCTGCTCCCTCCCTCTTTGCAGCGCTCTCATTATTTTCCAGCAAGGGCAGACTTCTTTTTCTCCCTCTCACTTGTCAGGAGGAGATGACATTTGAGTTGTGCTGATGAGACCTACCAGGGCGAGACACATGTTTGTGGTCGCTTTGGGCAACCAACTGCCAAGGCCTTTAACTGCTCCCTTTTGATTTTCCTACAAAGTCACCCTCTCTGCCTCCCCGGCAATTTGAACCGTGCCACCCCGTGCTCTGCCTCCCAGGGCTGCTCTCACCTCAGCCCGACTCTCTGCCTTGAAGAAAAGGGCCCTTTTTTTTTCGGGGGAAAACCAGCAGATGCTGCTCAGAGATGCCGGGTAAGGGATGGCTGTGGGTCACAGTACTTTGGGGAGGGCTCCTCTGCTGAGGACCTGCTGTCCTCATCTTCCACTCGCTCTAACCCATCGCTCCCATTTCCAGCTGTGGAGCTCTCCCGATGAACGCCAGCCAGGGATGTGGCCCACAATATCTCCTTCTGACCTAAGGTAGATGGGAACGTTGTCGAGATGAGATTCACGCACAGAAGCCATGTTGGGCAAAGCGCCGCGTGCCCAAGTGGCACCTTCTGCAGCAACAGAGCGGCCGAGTCCTGTTGGGGCTGAGCGAGCCCGGCTAAGGACAATGCACGGGAGAAAGGCTGCAAAAATCAGCTCCCTGGCTCCGGTCCAGCAAAGCACTTGAACAGGGCTTAACATCAAACACCGTCCCGGCTGCCATCCATCACAACATCCCCGGTCCTTACGCGAGGCACTTCTCGTACATCCGCAGTCGGTGGATGGAGCCATCTCAGCGGCGCTTCTGGGACACGGGGATCCACGGCCACCAACGCTTTGGGCCTGGTTTTATTCCCCAACAGTTTATATCAGCCCATAAATCAGAAATAAACTCTCCAGAAGAAATTCTCATTTAACTTTCACGGAAGTGTTTCATATTCATTTTGCAGGAGTATAAACGATAACGCAAGACGTAAGATGGAGGACATTTTATGAGTGTCCTTAGTGAGAGATCCTAGATCAGGTCCTCAAATGGCTCTAGCCACATTGGCTTTGCTGGAAGCATGACCAGGTGACATCTGTGTTGAAGATAGGTCACACACCTTGTGAGCCAAGAGAGAGGCAAACCTTCAGATAAAAAAGATAAGCCTACAAGGCTGGGGAATGGTCAGCAGGCAGGGCGAGCAGGCACACAGGCAGCATCTCACTGCGATGACCGAGTTGTCAGCATTTGAAATGTTTGGAAAGGGACATCCCTTGCAAACAGGACGCAGGACATAACCGGTCCCAGCTCAACCCTCTCCCAGGGCTGGCTCTGACCCCAAGCACTGACCACCCTCTGCCACCCCTCTCTCAGCTCCCCTCTGCCCGGGGCTGGGAGCAGAGCACAGTTAACACCTTGCTATCACCACAGAACACCTTCCTCATCTCCATCCAGCTCTAACATTCCCAGAAAATGCAAAGAAATATAACGATAAAATAAAATCTGCTCTTGGACGCTGCTGTGTTACCACTGACGTGTGGCACAGATTGAGGGCGGCTTGTTTTTCCCCATGTGAAGTACTACTGCTGCCCTGTGAACGATTTCTGAACTGTAGTTGTTCTCATTAGTAAAGGAACATTTAGGTCAATTACAACAGCCTGCTGGTTACTACAATTACTATTATTAATTGTATTCGATTACACATTTGCGACTATTAAAGGCAGTATCTCCAGAGTACCCGTGTAGGCTTTTAACTGGGCAGAAAACAATGAGAAGTGTTTAACACGGAGAAATGACCAGATAATGCAACGGTAAAACCCGCGCCAGCCCCATGCATCATTTATCTCCTCTCTGCGTGTGCCCGGCTGCTCCAGCGCACGAGAGGCTCAAAGGATTTGTTTTCCTTCATCCTCCCCTCTCTCTGGACCAAAGTCCTGTCCCCAGTTGTCCTGTGCTGCTCCATGTCCCCGTTCACCACCAGCACAGGCACGTGCCCAGCAGCTGGGGAGGGCAGGACGGGTGATGGTCTCTGCCAGAGACATCCAGAGCAGGAAAATGCTGCTTTGTGGAGGCTTCTGCGATGTGGCTTCATTTCAGTTAGGAACAAATGCTCAAACTTTCAAAATTATCTGAGAAAACCCCATTTGGGGAAGGCTCCAGTGCCAGCTTCCCCACGGCTGCAAGGGCTCTTGCGTTCACTCCCGCAGAGCAAGGACTTTACACTACTTTTAAAAAAAAATTTCACTTTGAAGAAGTGCTTCTGTGTCCTACAACGTTAAATTGCTAATAGGAAAGGAAATGCATTCATGATTCAATGTATAAAAGTAGGCTTGCAGGAATGCAGATTGTATTTTCCCTCTGCAAACATTTGATCATCCCAATAAAACAGCAGCTCCACCTTTTCCACCAGCTCAATAAATCACAGAGAATGGAAACAACAGGTTTATAGTTGTCATGATGATCGTTACTGAAGGATTTTATGGTGTGCTGGAGAGATGGGGGTGCCTGTTTATAGGCACGAGGTGCCTTCTGAAGGACTGCGGGACTCTGTAAAACCCAACTTGCTGCTTGAGTTTCTGGTTTGAAAAGGAAATTATTCTCCTGATTCAGCCGTGATTGCCTTCACTGATGGCCCAGCCTCCCCAGGCAGAGCCCAAGAGCTTCTGTGGGTCACAGCAGCCACTGCTTTGGGGTCCTCGTGCAAAGAATGGCACTAGCGTTGCACACCCTTGTGCGAGTGAGGCACTCGCAAACCCGAGTCGCATCCCTGAAAGGCTCTCATCCCCGCTTCTGCATTTGTTACTGTTAATTACTACCATTGATTAGGATTTGAGCTCACAGCAGAGATCGAGGCCATGTTATACAAGTCCTGGATCGTACTCGGAGGAGGAGGTAGCTTTTGTCCAGGGGCATTTTTTATGGACCGTGCACCATTCCCGGGAGAGCCGGACAGTCACCGACCCCGTGCTGGATGTCCCCAGCACCATCTGAGGCACGAACAACCCCTTAGAAGACAATCACCTCTTCCAGGCAGGTACAGAGGGAGCCAGCAGTGACTGCCCCCCTCGCTTTTGCATCGCCTTATGTATCCTGCCACACGATGGACCTACAGTTTATTTTCAGTTTGAAAATCACAAAGAAGATAGTGTCTGCTGCCCTGTATTGTAAATAAGGAAGTGTTGGGCCAAATGCATGGCAGTCATTTTGAGTGATGACCTTCAGGTCTAAAAGCTCCTTCGAAAGCCTCTCTCTCCCCACCAGAGTCTGTCCATGGGACAGCACCAGCCAGGGAGCAAGGAAGGGACCTTTCCTGGGTGCATCTCCTGGGCTAACGCTATCCCCTCCACCATTTCTCATCTCCACCCTTCCGGGTGTAGGAGCTCTCTATTCCTCTACCAAAACACCCTTATTCCCTTCTCCATAGGTGGTGGAGTCTCTGTCTCTGGAGACATTCAAAACCCACCTGGACATGTTCCTGTGGGACCTGCTCTGGGTGGACCTGCTTTGGCAGGGGGTTGGACTGGATGATCTCCAGAGGTCCCTTCCAACCCCATGTGATTCTGTGATTCTGATAGGACTGATGACAAATTAGCATTTCACCCTCTGGAATGACTCCGTACGGTGAAGTATCCGTATCTTAACACTTGGATGTGACTTTCATTTTATTGGAAATCTCCTGTGCTGTTTTACGGCCAGCTCTGCAGACTCACTGGCAATAAAGCAGGGGGAGGAGAAGTGTTTCGAGAGGTGCTGAGCAGCTCTGACTTCTGCCAACTCAGCGCTTCACAAGAAAGCACTCAGCATCTGGCAGGATTGAGCTTTTGCATTTTAATTTTTTTTTTTTAAACTCTCCCCCTGCTTTTTTAGCGTATAAATTAAGTTTAATACCAGAGCAACTGTGCAATGCTGCTCAGGGCAGAGAGAGCTAATGAGCTGAGCGTTGTACTGCAAGAGCAACTTCCCTGCCCACCTTGCTTCTCTTTCCTTTTTTGCATTTTAATACTTGATCTTTTCTAAAAATAACCACAATTCTTCACCCTTCTAATATGCTTTTCATAAAAAAAAAAAAAAAAAAAGAGAGTTCTTAAAGAGAAGATCTTTGAAAGCTTTGCTTTGGATTTAATAAGCCAGAGAGAATGGCCATCCCAGCAACCAGGCTGAAGAGCACCAGGAATGGGAACACCCAGGACCCATCTGGTGGCACTGGACTAAACACAAATGTGCTCCGACTGCCTACAGGATAATACCGAACGTGGCTGCTTTAGTAAATAATGAAGATAATAAATCAGGTGTCTATTTAGCACCTTTTTCACAGTAGCTGTTCTCCATCTTCCACCAAAAAGGAAAGAAATAGGGGAGGAAAAAAAAAAGACAGATCAAAGTTGAACTAAGACTTGGGAAGAGTGAAAAACCATTTCAGAGCAAGGCTTTGAGGAGCCTCTGGCTGCTTTCCCCCCGACTCATTAATAACAACTTTGCATCAGAAAGGTGGCTTCAAACACTGCAATTGCTTCTTACAGGTTTTCCTCCCAGTAGCCAGGGGCAGTGGGGCTCTCTGACCAGTTTGGCACTGGTGTGATGTCCCAGGCTTGCTCCTGACCTGCTGGAGCCAGGATGGGGGCTCCGTGTGGGACCCGACCCAGGACCCTGGGCTGTTTCTGAGCCCGGTGTAACGGCACTGACCCATCTGCAGCATCCCTGTGCTGCTGCAAGACACAAATCCGGAGACGGGGCGCTGAGAAGGCGTGTGAGTGACTCAGACTCAGGGAAACAAATGCCTCAGAGTGAAGACTCTAAAAAGATTAATCTCTTTTAACTTATCAGGAAGAAATTCAAAAGATAATTTGATTACAGTGCACAAGCACTCTCACAGGAAGAAAGTATCAGATACTGAGGGCTCTTTAATCTAGGGATGAGCACAGAGAGAATCTCTTGGTGGAAATTAAAGGCAGCCAAATCTGAATTCAAAACAATGCCTGCATTTTTTGCAGTGTGGTAATGAATCGTGTGAACAGCCTGGGAGGGGCAGAGTCAAGTCTCCATCAGCTGCTGCCTCCCAGCCCAGAGCTGGGTCTCTTTGAAAGACACTTTTTTGTAGGAAAAAGCAACCTCCACAGCTTTGCCTGTGACAGAACTCGGGTATGGGACCTGCAGCCCACCGCCAACCACAGGAAGGATGACCTTACCCTGCTGTGGACCCACCTGGCTGCATCTGGAGCAGAGCAGGAAAGGTTCATACATTTCTCTCTGTCTGCAGAGCTGGGGGAGGCGAATCACAAAGATAAGCAGTCTCCAGGTAGGGGATGAGGGGGCTCCACCTTCCACCGGTGCTGCTGGCTCCAAAGAGGGGAGCCGATGGAAGGCAGGACCTGCAGCAGCCACCCCTCTCAGCACACGAGTGGTTCTTAGTTTGATGCATCGTTCAAGCGGTCTCCTATTAACGATGCTCATTCCTGGTGTGATATCCATCGCTCAGGAAGGGAGGCAGCTTTAGAACAGATTATTGCTCCCCACAGCAAGTTAGCAACTAGAGTTCAGATGTTCACTGACAGGACTATCTTTGCATCTTTATATATTCCTGGGTGGCTTCCCCCTGAATCCAGATAGCACATCATTTGTTTAACTTATTGAATAAAGTAATTAATACTAGGGAGTTCTGACTGCTTGGCAGAATATACTGTTACAGCTAACAAATTTTATGTCTTTAGGCTTCACAGCAGAATTTGATTTAATTTGTCCCAAGGTTAAGAAAGACAGGGAGGAAATTTGATGGCTCCAGATCACAAATTCACTGCAATTTATCATCTTCACCATGTGGCATGGACAGACACCACTTCCAAGTGAAGATGGCAGAAGTCTACCCGATCATCTTTGCTTTTAACTTGCATTCATCCATTATCAGACATTGCATGTCCAAAGCACGCTCTGTCTCCCTGCTGCTGGCACAGGGAGCGTGCAGTCAGCCCTGGAACAGGCACATCTTCCCTGCCTTTTGGATGAGGGCCCCCAAAATCTTGAGATTATCTAATTAAGATGTCCACAATCCCAAGGAAAGGTAGGGAAGCATCTTAGCCAAGGCTTTTCTCCTAAAAGTTCTGTTTAACCTGCATTTTGGAAAGTTAGGAAATTCAACAAAATGCTTTCAAGTGTTGGGTTTGGTTTTTTTTTCCTTTTGCTGAGAGAGAAGAGCGGGGCCACGTAGCACAGTGGCTGTTTCTTAATCACATCCAGATTTCCAGATAACACGTTTCTGTGGTCAGATTTCCTTTCTTAAATAACGGAAAGCAAAACAATGGAATAATTTCTCTACTTTGTTATAAGGTGATATTTGCAACAGAGAAAATAGTTATAGAGAGGAGCCTCCCCGCGATTCCCAATGTCACAGCCTTGCAGAGAGCCACACGTTTGGTCTCAGCACAGAATTACCTTTAGGACCTGAACAGTGCACTCCCTCCACTCAGCAGTGGATTGGGGAGCAATGAGGCTTTTAGAGCCTCAAAAACTGGCATAGCAGTGGCCTGGCCAAGATCTCATGGAGCAAAGAGAAGGAACATGGAGTTTTCCACTCCGTGAGCCGTGTACCTGACCAATCAGTCACGCTCAATTTCCAAAGCAGGGGCTACAGCATCACAGCAGCTTCCAAGAAGACGTGTACGAGGCTATAGCTCGTGAACACCATTATACAGCAATTACGTACCGAAAGAGCTCCCAGATGTGCAGTGAATGTGGTAACAAAATGTCCCAGTTTATGGCATTTTCTCCCTCTCTCTCTCTCTCTCCTGTCATTGTCCTTTAGGAAGTGAACATGAAGAATAAAGCTCTATTTTTAGAAAAAAAGTCTAGGTCCTAAAAGAGAGTAAATTAAGTGCAGAGATTTCCTAGGCATAAGGAAATTGCAGACTACATCCCAACTCCAGCATCGCTGCTGGGACAGACCCACTCCCCCCCTCAGAGGGGGGAGTCCACAGATGGGACTGTCCCCATCGGGGCAGCTCCGAGGTGAAATCCAGGAAAGCCAACCAGATGGGCAAACAGGGTGTACCCTCCCCTCTCTCTGCACTCAGATGACTGAGGACTGACTTTGACTCTTCCTTATCTATGCAACAAATGCTTAAATTCACCTCGTTGCATTGTCAATGATTCCCAGAATACCTTGAAGGGTATAAGCCACCTATTTACGAGATCTTCCTAAAGGTTAATTCCATTTTGAGGGCTGATTTCTGCATCAGGTTTCCACTGCGGTCTCCCCAAATGGCTCCGTACATGAATCTCTGGATCAGACAGAGGCATTTGTCATTATTCCAGGGCAGCAAGAAGCTGGGCAAGAAAACAAGAGGGAAGCATTACTGTATGACAAAGTCAGGTGAAATTGTCTAAGGTGGAAGAACTTAGATTATCTAGATCGTGGATTCTAATGCAAAATCTAGACTAATGTCACTAGTCTTTCAATCCGTAACTTCTTGGGGCTTGATCCTGTACTCTCTTTCCTGGACAAGTTGTCTGGGACTCAGGTTGATCTTGCCAGGATGCCCTGCAGCCAGGATTCTGGCTCTAATTACTTATGTTCCCCTGTTCAGGCAGTTCCTGATGTGATTTATTTTAAAGAGGACAAAAAAATTATTATTGCCGATCACTTAAAATAAGTGTCTTTGTAAGTACCTGACAGTTTAAATCTAAGAGCATACAAGGGAGAGCCCAGGTCCCCAGCAGAGATAGAAGCCCTTCAGTCGAGTGGTTATTTTGGGACACAGTGGGGCATTTACCGTGGGTTTCTCACTAACGCCTGTGGGTGAGGATCTCCTGCAGGAACCTGCCACAAACCCTCGCCCAACATGTCCCCATCACAGTCCGAGGCCAACCCAGATGGTGGCCGTGTGTGCTGTCACCCATCACATATTAGACAAACTGGCTCACCGCATCTTTTTATCCTACTTAGTTCTTGTCTCTCACAGTATTTCGAGGCTCTTTATGATACAAGTAGTTCTGATTTGTATGTACAAACACCTACAACAAGGAGGGCTTCGCTCCTCAGTCCAAGTAATAAATAATAGTTAATATAGTCCAGGGATGACCAGCCAGTTTCTACCTAAAAATATCAATAAAGCAGGGCCATATTGATGCGAAGAGACATAAAATGTGAACTCCTTCAATACACGCACTTATTTGTCTCAGTTTGTGAGGCTGGGAAGGAAAGAGCTGTTAGCAGTGAATAGTATTTTATTAGCATCATAAACCCCAAGAGCAAAGTTTGTGTCACAGAGAACTGCACATGCATTTGAAGGCTTAATTTATGTTCCTCACTCTTCTTGAGTTTTTCTTTTTTTTTTTTTCCTTTCTTTCTCTT
>JAOXNO010000010.1:1481381-1506783 GCA_028565335.1 Limnodromus scolopaceus | reverse complement strand
AGTGAAATTCAGTGACACTCAATGTGATAATTGTGATGGAGTCAAAAGGAACTTAGTATATTAACAGGATACACTTGAATCCCCTAATACAGGGACCAGGAAGCTGCTGTCCCCCTTGTTTTCTCTTTTTGACATTGTCATGGCCACATTATGTGACAAAGCAACAGCTTCAGAGAACAGCAGGCAGAAGAGGACCCTCACACGCAGTAATTTCCCCATGAAAACACCATGTCTCTGGATCACTGATTAATCAGAGCCACAGGCTGAAGAGAGAAATGTCAAAGGCCAGAAATGACAAAAGGTTGTCCCCAGAGCTGACAGGTACCTGCCTTT
Organism: Limnodromus scolopaceus; assembly: GCA_028565335.1. Taxonomy (NCBI): domain Eukaryota; kingdom Metazoa; phylum Chordata; class Aves; order Charadriiformes; family Scolopacidae; genus Limnodromus; species Limnodromus scolopaceus. The sequence goes on along the minus strand of JAOXNO010000010.1, from coordinate 1,506,450 downwards.
CGACACCAGCAGCTCTGACCCAGAGGATGCTGGTGAGGTCCTACACCCTGCTGCAGGAGAGACCAGTCAATAGAGGATGCTGGTGAGGTCCTAGACCCTGCCTGCGGGAGAGACCATTCAACAGAGAGCTCCTACACCCTGCCTGCAGGAGAGATTACTGAATAAAGCCTCACCCTGCACTGACACAGCTACACGGGGGCCAGTTTAGAGCTGGTTCACAGCATCCAGCTCCCTGCATAGAGGATTCGTGTCAGCATGACATAAGGGTCACTCTCCTGTCTCCAAGCAAGAAGGACAGCTGTTGGCATGGAAAAACGCAGAAATACTTGCAGGGGAAAAATGTATTTACCTTTCCTTCTCCAAGAAGGGTATCTAATGTAATTTACATAGGGAATCCAAAATTACACGAGCAATAAAAAGGTAATTACATTCATACTAATGTCTTCAACTGGTCTGGCAACACATGTTGGCATAAGACCAAAAAGTTATAGCAGTGAGGTGATTAGGGACAGGTAACAGCTAAAAATATAGAGTGAGATTAATTAATAATTGATGGTGTAGGTAGAACACTGCAGAAAGTATAATTAATGCTGAACAAACTTGATATAACTCTGTCTTGCTAAAGACTAATAAAATGTTTCAGTGCTCTCCAGGATCTGTGTTTTAAAACCCCATGGGATCAGACCATCCACTAGTGTAAATCTGCATCTTTCCGCTGACTTCAGCAGCGAGATGCTGCTTTGCCACCTCAGGAACTCACACTGTTATATTTCCTGACCACGTTTTACCCGTGAGCCTGTACGTGTGCGTTTGCACACACACACCTACACACACACACTCCCTCATATGAACATGTAGCTCTTTGTTCTCTGAGTACGGTTTCATCCAGATAGTCCCCTGCAAACCTCAGGAACTGTAACATGCCGGGGAAATACATATATTAAAGTTATGAGACTTACTTGTTAATGACTGGAATTGCCAGCAAGTGACTCAAGTTGGCCAAAAATAGCCACCGTAACAAGTTATAGAATGGGAGCACTGAATCCCCAGATGAGTAAGTAGCAACTCACTGACTGTAATTGCTGGATACTGAATAGTCAGAACCCATGTTCACAGCTGCCTGTAGCGTCATTTCCAAACCTCACAAGAGCTGACAGGCAGAAAAACACTCCATTTGTCTGTGAACTTTTCAAGTGCTAGGGATCCTCTTATCCCCACGACGCTTGCAGGGTTGGTAACGCTGGCTAATATCTCCAGCTGCAACAAATAATACCTTAACAGCAGTAAAATCGAAGTTCCAATAGCCAACATCAGCCCATGTAGATCAAAGAGGCTGAGCGGTTTTCCTCAGATCACAGAACGGAAGAGAAGGACCATCTATGACTAACATCCAATATGAAGCACTTATTCAAGTACTAGACTAGCATAAAAACATCCAAAAGGATGTTTTTATGTCCTGCAGAAGTGCAATGTGCAGGGATTGTTTTTGGAGGAGGTGACACTAAGAGAAGAATCACGAGCAGAGACACCCAGGCCACCACCCTCAACACTAATACAACAGCCCCTCCTCTTGGTGTTAATCCTGAGGCTGATTGCCTGCACCACCGCTCGGGAATCTGAGCTGCTGTGGTCATTTCCCGACTTCGACTCTTGTTGAACACTATTCCGGGCCCCAAGTTTGGGCTTTTAAGAAACTTCGAAGAGGGAGCCTGATAGGGCTACGAACGGGCTTTAGAAAATTAAACTAATCAAGTTCAACACAAGTCCATCTTAGCTCTGAGCTCTCATCCTTGGCTTTAAAGGGAGCCCAGAGACACCAGCTACACGGGCTGTCTGAAGCTGGGTGCAATGAACACCCCCTTAATTAGCACGGTACCTCAAGACGATGTGCACACAGGACTCCTCAGCCCTCCTAGTGACTTTGCCCTTGAAGGGGACCAATACATATCTCACAAGGCCAGCACGAGGATTAATTAGGCAATATTTGCGAAGTGCTTTGAACATGAAAAACTTGAGCTCTCCGTGCCTCTGTTTACACATCTGCTAAGTAAGTATCATAATACCTACCCCAGAGGGTTGACAGTAAGCTTATTTATTTTTGTTTGCAAAGCACTCAGAGATCCTAGATGAAAAATGCTGCAGAAACATCGAGTGTTATTGTTATTAGACAGGCACGCACTAGAAACATCTCAACCAGCTCTAGATTCCAGGAATAAAGTGGGAAGAATTGAGTGCCAGCTCTCAATCCAAGGCTGGTTTCTTTGGAGTCTCTGCGTTTTATCTGTGAATCACTGAAGGAACAACTGATGAATCAGATTTGTTTTAACCATGGTGGGGAAGAAGGATTCCACCCAGGGCTGATGTGATGTACAAGTACAGCTGGAGCACCCAGGCTGATGAAATTCCTGCCCAGACGTGCATTTTGGAGGACTCCTAACAAAACCCTGGCCTTCCATGGAACAGCAAAGAAAGCATTTTCAAACAACATTCACAGTTACTTCCTGGGAACAGTGCAGCCTATGAACCACAAGGCTTTATTTTAATCACCATAAACTAATGGATGTTCAAAGGTGTTTGCTTTCATCAAGGGGCACTGCCACGTGCCCCCAACTCCCAAGGCAATCAGGGATAAAGCTAACAGCAGGAGGGCAAAGGCTGCCTCTTGTTCTCTCTGGGAAGCGAAATGCATCTTCTTCCTGGAGACATCTCGCCCCACCAGATTCTCTTCTGCTCGGCATAATGAGGGCATCACTCTTTGCAGGTAGTTTTTGAAGTAGCTAATTATGCTGTGCTGTGGGAAGCTGCTGCACATTCCTCATGTTCTGGGTGATCCAAGAGAGTTTAACTAGGAATAATGGGACAAAACTGTGCACAGAATATATTAAGCGGAGCATCAAGGCAGAGCCTCCTAGCAGGGATGCACACACATTAGGTGGTGCCTGATGAGAAACAGGACAGGGATCATTTTAAACCGGACAGGGCACAGCAGCGGTAAGTGAACAATCCCCCACAGGTGCAGTAGCTCTTATTAATCTCTTATGGGACCTAATATTGGGACATACCTTTCACTGAAGAGAGAAGAGAGAAAACTGAAAGAAATAAGACCTTCTTGTTTATACACCTGAAAACATGCATGCAGTGCACCGAGCTGCTGGCAGTAAGAGGCAAACCAATCATGGAATGACAGCCTGGAATGGAAGGGCTTTAACCAGGCTTGGAAACAGAAGACAATAAATACACTGTGTGTTAATTGAGTTTGGGACCAAGAAATAGCCTTTGCCTCATCTTACTCCAAAAGCCCCAGAGGCAGAGAAGGAGCAGGCACACGGAGGAACTTGCCTGAACTCTCCAGATCCTGGTCCAGATGAAAGAACCTCACCACAAGGTCAAAGGAGGACTCCTTTTCACAATATTGGAAGGTCTTGCAACCTAGGGCTTGGAAAAGGCAGTAGGAGCTCTTCAGTTAAATTAACAGAAAGTGAGACACGCTTTCTTTCAAGAGTTTGTGTCCAAATTTTCTGCTGCCCGCTCTCCCAATGCAGAGACACTTGTAGAACAGGGCCAGTCAGAAAGGAACGTCGATCTAAATGCTGCCATCTTTCCATATTCTCCACAATGTGTGGAAGGAAAAAATATTTTTTTTCTTTTCCCCTGAACTTCATGGTTTTTCTTCAGGTTATATAACTTCTTTTCATTCCTGGCTAAATTCCTGACACAAGAAGCATCAGGAATGCATCAGTGTTTTAGCTGCTAGTAAACAGAAAGCAGAAAATATATCCTAGCATATATGCTCTTCCCTCCACTAATACTTTTGACAGTCTCTTTTTCAACCTCTTCACACCTAACAGAGCCTCTCATGCCTCAGACAGCTGACCTGTGCTTGTTCTTTGCAGGTCATTCTGATCTGTACTTCAATGCGGATGTTTTTGAAGTCAGCCCTTCAACTCTCAAAATAATGCAGTCCTCGGGGGGAGCCCACCAGATGCACTCAGATGAATTTTAGGATGAGATTCCAGCAGGGCTGGGTCTAATCAGCAAATCAGAACTTCGCTTCCTAAGGCTTTTTGTTTGTTTAACATGAAAGACAGAGCAGCCCATTTGAATAACTCGGGATTAGCAAGGATAAACCTGACCAGCAGCTTTTAACAGTCTCAGAGCCAGAATGAGGAATCTTAGCGAGCTCCAGGCAAGTTTTGCACCATCAAACCCAGGGGTTTCTAGTCCCAGGCTGAGGATGCAGCAGGAAGAGACGGAGATGACCCACCTTCCTGCATCCCTGGGAGGCCCAAGAAGAACCGGGGAACCTTGGGTTCAATGCTGTGCACACACAGCTGAACAAAAAGCTGTGCCACAAAGAAATGCCATCATTCAGGGTTTCCCTCCTCTGACGGAGCTGCCCGACAGCATGAGGCTGATGTATTCCCCAGGACTTTTAATACTTAATCTGTTTATCATACGTGATGGTTCACCAGACACACAGAGAGCAGGATCACATCAGCTTTTCTTCCTTTTGAGGCCAAGCTAAAACCACGAGGGCAGGCACAGACTGAACCACGCTTTGTGCAGTAGGTCATTATCCCAAAGCAGGGCCTACAAGATTCCCAAATGAGTACCACAGCAGGAATAAAAATACAGCCCCATATTGAACCCCAGTGCCTTGCAACACATAACCAGCTCTACCTGCTTGATCTGAACTCTACCTGCTTGATCTGAGCTTCACCTATCGCTCCCCACCCCAGGGAGGAAGAAGGGTACAAGTTGGTGAGTGAACAGAACAGGTTATTTTCATGTTGTATGCATTTCAGGCTTCGCCTGAGGCACTCAAAGATAGTCTGCAAAGCTGTCTGGAATCCCTTGGTGTTTGTTAGCAGCTGTCGGTCCCAGCAAGCAGCAGTGATAATGAAGAGTCTAAGTGGAAGAGTGAATGTAGAAAAAAACAACCCACAAACTGGCAAGAAGGTTCCCAGCAATAGGGGTCCACACAACTGCAGGCAACCATGGCTCTTGAGTCCTCATCCTCCAGGGTTGTGGTCCCAGCAAAGACAAGAGTCCCTTGCCTCTAGCAGCCCTCAGCTTTGCAGGAAGGTAGAAGGATCAATTTTTGGCAAAGGGAAGATGAAGCATGAGCACATGCAGGTGCCTGCCCTCAACCCTACAGCCTCTCGCCTCAGCTGGACTCAGCAGGGAGAGGTCCCCTCATGAGCTAGAACTGCAACGTGACTTATCTCTGTAGAGAAAGAGCCATGTTTAGAAGAGGGCAAAAACCATCCAAGACAGTGACATTGTTCTTTGCCTATTGAATCTGACCACTCTGCTACCTGTACGGTATTTCTTCTCTCAACACCCTCAAAGGAAGGAGAAGACAATAGGAAACCGATACTTGGAAAACCTTTTATCACTTGGAGTAATATTCAAGCAGCCTAAATACCACCCACACACTCATGCCACATTCTCTGTCAGCTGAGTCCAGTTTTCACAAGTACCTTCCCCAAAGGAATCTGAGCCCAGACCTCCAGCTTTGTCCCCAGGCGCTGTGGGGCAGGACATGGCACGGTAACCACTGGACCGTCCTTCCCCACGGGCTTCTAAGTGCATTTTCAAGTTACCACTTCAGATAAACTTCATTGGACAGGATCATAAATTCTGTCTAAACAAGAATTAATGATACTAATAATGAAGAGAACCCACAAATCTTCAGCGAAACCAATGAGTATTTTGGGAGACAAATGACTCTATTACTGAGGCTATCGGAGAAGCCCTGAACCATAGCCACAGCAAGCACAAAGCAATGGTGCTCCCTGAAGCTAAGGGAACGGTGCCAGTTTGCCTCCCCAGAAGACCTAGCCCTTTCTGAGCTTTTAAAAAAAGCCTTCAGTGACTGTACATGGTCTTTGCTTGTCCCTGAGTCATTATAAATGACAATAAGTAATCACTGCACTCTCACAGACAAGGCAACCAAGGTTATATGATTTGCTTCACGTTGTGCAATCAACAGGAGATTAAAAAAAATCACCCCAAGCCCCAGAATCCAAATCTACATTGCAAGGTGGTGCCAGGGCCAGCTGCCCTAACCTACACCCTCCAGTCTTCACTGCACAGGGACCAGGACCATCAGACAGCAACAACACAACATCTGGCTGCAGCTGCATCTCCATCATGGTATGGACTGCAGCTCCAGAAGCTTCCTCTGAAGGGGGTGGGGAAGAGAGAGGCAGAAGAAAGGAGGGAGCAGGAGAAACCATCATCCCTTTCTACTCATTGTCCTTTCTCTGAACAAACTCACTAGAGTGACACATGAGACACAAAAGCAATTTCTACCATTACAAATAAAATCTTCCCAATCTGCAGTGTCCCAGTAACCTCATACATCAAAGGCCTCACCTGCTTGCTTGAAATTTTCCATGGAAATGGGCCTCTGGATCCAGCCTCCCAGCTCTGCTCCCTTGTGCACAGAATTATGCAAAATGGCCTCTCCAAGATATCTGTATCTGCCACTTTCAGCTCCTCTGTGCAGTGAATCCCTCGGTTGTACAATAATTGACGGGCAGGCTGAGAGACAGGTGATTGGCAGAGTAATTGAGCAATGTCCCTTCGGTGATGAAGGGATCATGTAGCATCTGTATTATCCTGAAGGTCTCCGCTATCCAATCTCCTCTCTCTTGCTGTCTGGGTACAGCTCTTTGGTGCCCAAACGATCCAGATACGAAGGCAAGTGAAGAGCAACACCGTAAAGCTGCATCACACAGCAGGACTGCAGGTAGCTCTCCTGGCACGACACATATATATAAACATATACATGTCCAGTAGATTGCTCTTAAAAATGATCTATTGAACATATGTCTATACTCCTATCTAAACCAACAAGGGTAAGACACGTATATGTTTGTGTGTCCACACACACAGAGTGTACGTGGTTACGCAGAGCTCAGCATCCCGATGACACGGAGCTGTGTGTTCCTATCACACGTGAAGGGAAAGCTCTGAACCCGGCGCAGGATCTGACTCTCCCGAGGAGAAGGGATAGCTCTTGTTTCTAATGGTGGGGTCTCCAGTCTGAGCATCCCCCCAAAGCTCTCTCACCCCAGACCGTACAGACTGTGCAGGAGCCCCCAGGCTCACAGTGTATATGGTGGGTTCAGAGGCACTCAGGGGCTTTCAAAAGCCACCACTGACCACGTCAGCAGCAGAAGACAAAGGCCGCATCCCTTCCCTGGTGGAGGTCTCAAAGCCTTCCTCCATCTACCCCTGCTGGAGGGAGCGCTGCAGGGCTGAGGGCTTCTCTTACGCTATTAAAAATATAAATGAAAACAGCCCCTGAGCTCATCCATTTTCAGACTAGCTAATTTGTCCCCAGGGACTGGCTGGAGGGGATGGGGGGAGGGAACCAGCACTTTCTCTTCTGTTATAAAAATAACAAAAAGTGATGAATGACCCTCACTGCTCAGGATGGGAAGAAGCAGCTTTTTTCAGCCGGAGATAAATTGCTCCTGTCACAGCAGGTAGCATAGCGATTTACCCACAATATACCCAGGCCAGCTCCTCGGCGACCTGGCTTTACCAGCCTCGCTTATCTCATCTCCAAAGATTTTGTCTTGTTTAAAAATCAAAACGAGACCAATTGGGGAAACAAGAGGCGAGGCTGCGGGCGCTCGCAGCAGCAGGAGGGCTGGCCGGGGATGCCAGGGGATGTGTCCACATCACCCTCCGCTTCCCCCTCGGAGCACAAGGAGCTGGTAAAGGAACCTATTTGCAGTGCAGCAGGACAAGCAGCCTCCATGGCTCCATCCGAACCCCTCCGCATATTCCTAAGCGCCATCTATTGGCATTTCTTCCTCTTAACTTTCTGCTAACCCCCCCACAGACAAGAAGCATTCTCTTCACAGGCAGTACCTAGGAAACTGTGACTCGGATGGAGAAGCTCAGAGCACACGGGGGACACAAAGCCCAGCACTCGGTGGGATTGAAAAGGGCTGGCGGAGGTTTTCTTTCTGATGGGAAAACGTGGAACACCCGTTATCTGCCAGGCACCTAACCCCACGTACGAGGTAATAGATTCATTTATTCAGGACAGGGAATTGATAGATTTAGTTTGATTTTCTTTCCATAAGCCTCTCTCCCCGAGCTGCATTTCTCTTTTCATTAATGTGCTGATGGAGGAATAAACTTTTAACTCCGAGGATCAGGCCTGTCAAAGCGAATCTCCCCTGCTCCCCAGGAGGGGAAGGGGCTGGGGTGGAGGGGGGCTCCCAGCTACAGGAATGGGCTCGGCAGGGAATTTTAGGAAAATTGCTGCAGCCAGTCCTAAGCAAGCTGAGCATCATTGCCTTAGTTCTCCAGCCACTTCTTCCATGGGAGGTTTAGTTGGGCTTCTAACTTGTTCATTTGCAGTATCTGACACAGAGCACGTGGCAAAATCCCTCTGGGGAACAAAAATGCACCTGGGGGAATGAGGGGACAGCCACAAATAGAGCGGGGAGAAAGGTATGAAAGACATAGAAATCCAGATACGGAAGAAGGGAAAGTCTGGCTTTACGAGAAGAGAAATTGCAAGAATGATTTACTAAAGAACTGGAAGTATTTCTTATGATAAGTTAACGACACGGCAAAATACATTCTTCTGGACCCCTGAGACAGCCCTCAGTCACACCTTCGTGATTGCGCTCGCTGGGCTTGGGTGAGCTTTCCAGTGGGGCTTATACGTCTGAACAACAAGCAGCACAGTCTGTATTCTTCCACTTGGCATAGAGGCAGAGATATTTTTCCCTCTGCTCACACAGCCATTCATACAGCCGTTCTTCTGTTCCACACAAGCTGTTTTTTTGCATGCACGTGTAGCGATGAGTGTGATGGACGCACAGAACACATGGACATTACGTCTCTAGATCTTCCTTACCCACAACTACACCTTAGGCATAAATCTAAGGGAGACCTATTCATGCACATGAAGTCATTCTTATTCCCCCTCTATCCATCTTCCCCCGTGACTCATCATGGAGGTGAAAGATCCCTAGCAGGAAAAACACTCAACTTGCCCTTATGAAACCAACTTTTTTCCCCCCTTGTTCCACGTCTTTCTTCCAGTTTAACAACTTTAAGGCCAGATGATGAACATGGTGCAAGCAGAGGCCAGCCAAGCCCTCATCAATAGGCTTCGACAATAAAGTAACCAGCCCTTTTTCAATTTAACTTTGGGCCTTCCCATCACTGTGTGATAAAGGGAAAGGATGCAGAGCCCTCTTCTGAAAGGTACAGACTGGAGAGCATCTGGCACACGAGTTTTGCAAATGAGAGCAGCACTGGGTTTATCCATACAAATAAGAAAAATCCCTAGAGAGCCTGGAGTTCAATTCTGAGTCACAGCCATAAATTTAGGCAACTTAATGCAAGGCTGAACCAAATTACTAAGAAAAGAATAATTTTTGGGCTGGAGACTATTCCTGCACAGGAGCTGTGAGACCCAAGGGGAGAGGACAACAGAACCCCACAGACACATCAAGGAGCTAGAGGAAAAATGACCATGTGATTTTAAATCAATTTTCTGGTCAAGACAAGTCCTCCTTACCAGAGTGAAATGCAGTGTCCCAAGCGTGACAGTGAAGGTGTTAATTCCTCTGTAAATAGGGTGTGAAATGCCACAACATCAGACGTGGTTTCTACCTACTTTGCTAATTATGTTCTCTGCCGGTTTGCTCTTTATGTCGTATTTCACGTTGGTGCAAACTGCATCAGTAAGACTGAGCTCTGCTTCAGAAAGCAATGAAGAATTTTTAGACTTGAGTGGAAAATTTGCCAGAGGCTGGATTGTCAAAAGGGGGGAAAAAAATAACATATGATATACCACCATTACTATAATTAGTTCTTTTTCATAGTCATAAGTCATAAATCCTACTCAGGGCTTACAGAGATGGACAAACAGCAAAAAGCAAAGAACACGTTTGTTCTATCAAAGCCATTAAGTAACCCTCTATGGATGGTGAATACTGACATTTTACTGATAAAACCTTTACAGTATTTCCCCTACGCTAGTTTTTTTGGTGTAAATTTGAGTTTTTAGCTGGCCGTACATTGTGAGCACAGCACTGCAGCTGCTCCAGCTTGGAGGGAGCTCATGTGCAAGGGTGTGAGCAGAAGAGTCACTGCAGGTTGTGTAGGTGTCTGAGCCGGCTGACCAAACACTGGTCCTACTGCTGGCCCCAACAGCCCCAGCTAATGACCCAAATGCCCACTTACTTTCCCTGTGTAGGCTTTGCAGCTCTCACCAAGCCGAGTTGGTTTGACACTAGTTTTAGCAGAACCTGGAAAGGGCAATTTCGGAAGTAGCTCAAATCTGACTACAAGATGCTGAAGTTACTCACATGAGGTGTTATCTGCAGGAGTAGAAAGCATGAATTCATTCCTTTATTTGCCACCCTGACTCTCCTCTCTACACAAGACCATGGCTACAGCGCTCACAGGAACCAAGAGAGATGGGATCATCTCATCTCAGCCTTTCATGGCTGGTTTACTGCCTCCTCCTCAGCCAAAACGAGTCTTGTTTGGAGCTTCCAAAATAGAGTAGCTCTTCTGACCTTCCCAGTGTCTTCCAGGGTTAACATGCCAAGAGGTGCAAGGAGTAAATATGCTCATTTAGCATGATACTCTGCCTGTCACAGACCAGAGACCTTCCTCCATACTAATGCCTGCTTGAGCAAGAGCAGCCTCTTAGAAAATTAGCTGAACTTGATAGAAAAAGTCTACATTCACACCGAATCCATTGCATCCCTTGGTCAGTTGTTCTAGTAGTTAATTATCCTCAGAAGCAAAAATATGTACCTTCTTGGCTTGAATTTCTCTCAGCTGAGCTCCTTACCTCTGGACTTGCTCTTGTTTTATCCCAGGAAAGTAGAAAGAAAATTAGCTTTATTGACTTACAGCAAGTTACTCTTCATTTATTCCAGGTATGCTCGAAGAGAATCAGCCCCACTGGAGTTACTGCTGATTTACAATAGGTAAGTAGGTACACAATTACTTCTGGTGATTTACAACCGAGTTACCTGTTATTTATTCTAGGTATTTAAGGGTATATCCACATGGGGGCCCTAAGGAAAATTAAACTAAATTAATTTTAAAGTAGATTAGTTAAACTGTGTTAGACCATGACACAAACCCTCCTCTTCAGAATTAAAGAGGCCTTAATTCATTTTAGTTCATCCTTACTCCTTCCCCAGTGAGAAGAATCTCAGCCCAAGCGGTGGTTCTAGGGAATTGCAATGACCGAGTAGGAGGAAAACTAGTCCTGCTCGTTTGAAGAGTCATCATTGCTGCTTTGCACTAGGAAGAAGAGAGTAAGTCTCACTGATCTCAGTGGTGCAAACCCTCTGACTTTCACTAGAGAGTCCTTATGCTCAGGGCAGGTTAAAAGAGCACACAAAGTAATCACAGTCTTTATTAATTCCTAGCAGTTCATTCCCAGCTCCCCTCGCCAGCCCTTCCGCTCCCCCAGCCGGTGCCGAAGGGGCTGTTCCGTCGGGCAGTAGAACAGGGCTATTACACTTTATTTAATGATTCTGTGTAAAGTTCTCTGGTTTAGCTGCTTGACCTCTCCTCCCAGAGCTTCAGTTTTTATTGGAGGGAGCACAAGGCTGAGAAAGTGCCAAGGTCCCATGGAGCCACCCTGTAATCACCATTTCGGTACAGTCCAGGCTGCAGAGACAGGGGATGCTGACTGGGGGCATTGGGAGAGGTGGCTACAAGCCTCCTGTGCCCACGCCGGCTTCTAGCCACAGAATAGTCCACAAGTCTGGCGGCTCTGAGCAAGGACACAATGTCTTGGAAAGGGACTGGGTGAGGTACAAGGACTCTCCAGAAACACCAGATTTGAGAATAAAACACGTGACATACACAGATTTCCTCACGGAGACCCATTCTCCACATGAAAAGCCAATCTCCCTTCCCCTTGCAGGAAAGGCAGTGCCATCCTAGAGATGAAGTGAGAGATGAGACATCAAAGGATGGAGAGCCTTCACTTCCAGCTGAGCCAGAAGCAGCACAGAACTAACCATGGAAAACCTCCATTCTCTTCCATCTTTCACTCTCTCACACACCCTCTTACTCCGTTAATCTTTCTTTCTCCATGTCTTCCTCCCTCCCTTTCACTCCCATACAATGCTTTGCTTCTGTCTCAGCTCCCTCCTTTACAACCTCAGCTCACAAGGTTCATCCTTGTGCAAGAGAGCAAAATCTCTTCCTTTCTCCTTCACTTACTCTGCTTTTCTCTTACATCCCATCTTTTCTCTGTGACCTTTTTCCTCCCGCTGGTGCTCTCCCAAGCATGCCCAGGCAGACAGCAGCGTGAAAAGCTGGAGGAGGGACTCACAAATGGTTTTCAAGCAAAAATAGCTAGGCCAGTGCCCAGGCACAGGACCAGCCTGCCGGGATGAAGGATGAAGGGAGACAAACTGCACACAAACACATCCCCAGTAAAACCACAGCCACTGCCAAACAGGGAAGTAACCTTTTCCAGAAGAAAAAGAGCAAAGCGTTGGGCTGTCATTAGCTATATGCATTTAAAGCAGTTATGAACTTCTCTATCAATCACCAGGCTGTGATGTGAATTTTGGAAGAAATTGGCTATTTACAGATGACAGTGAGCTTTCTCATGGCCTTTTCTTCCCTTTCCTTAATGAATAGCCACCTCGCGGATGAAGGGGCTCGGATTCCTAAGCCAATTATGTTTGCAAGCACGTAAGCAGGGTGCCCAACTGGGATGCACTGGGGCTGCCGATGACCCTCGTGCGTGCTACAAGAAAAGACATCAGAGCTCCTCATCAGAGCTGATCAGTTATAGCTTTATAGCAGCCTCATTAATGGCTTGCGGGTTTCACAGACTCACTAGAATTGTTCAATCATTTCAAAGTTATGAATTCCAAATGACCAGATATTAATTAAAATTTCCCTTTTGATTCCAGGGCAAGGATCCATCCAGAAGGTTGGCAGGTCTGAGGAGGGAACTGCCACTCCAAAGCAAGGGCAGACCACCTGCAGCTACACAGAAGGCCAGCATCCAGGGACACTTAACACAGCTGTTAGCATCAGACCGCATTTGGTACATATTCATACTGTCACCTGGGACAGTGTTCATTTAAAAAAAAAAAAGGTTTAAAGACTGCAAGAGGGGTTTGGTTTTTTTTTTTTCCCCTTTGCCTTTTACACTAACCTGCAAGTGTACATTACTCACACAAGGTCAAGTAGAGCAAAGCTCTCAGACGTGTGTGACTCTAAGGACACGGCACTGCAATCACTGCTAGAGATGAAAATCAAGTAAGATATTTTCCAAATCTAAGAGAATATGCCAACTTTGGTGACACACATTAATGTTGTGTTTCCAGTTCCTGGCGTTACATTATTTTATGAGAAACTCAGTCTTCAGAAGAACAGAACAAAAATTCAGCTTCCCATCTGTGGGCCACTGAAGAAAGTCTTGTAAATAGGACTAGTGTAAATGTTGAACACTCAGCAGTTAAAAGAGGAGAGGTCACTAGGAGGCAGGATGACCTGCGTTTTAAAGCAAGGGTGCTGTCTGGCTGGGACAAACTTTAAATTTAGGGACTAGCCACACCGCATACAGGACTTGATTTTAAATCCACCCAAGCACCTGGGGTCCAAGAAACTTTCCAACTTCGTATCAAGCCTGGGCTGCAGCTCAGGACATTGGGATACGAAGGGTAACCACGCGGTACAGGGACACCCCCTGTGCAGCACCTACACAAGGCACCCAGCATCCAGCTCTTCCAGGTGCTTCCAGCAGTATAAATAAAACACAAAACTCCATTGCCAAGGGGTCTGGCTGAAATGCAACCTCTGAAGTAAAAACCTAGTGGTTTTGAGGTGCTCGCCTTGAGACAACCAGAGGCTAAAGGGACTACAGCAGCGTGCTAGTGTTGCAGAAACCAAGGAAAAAATAGGGGGGGAATGTAACGATACCCAGGCCTGCACTGCTGAACAGGGGTGAGTTTCACCTTCAGTGAATTACAGCACAGCTGAACTGTGCTTTTTTTAAATATACAACCTAATTGCAATCTAAATGCAGTAGAGCCCAGCAGAAACAGAGCAGCCTGGCAGTATCTCTTTGCATTAGCTGCTGGGTTATGAGCAAGAGAGACATTTATTGCCCCATACATTCCCGGGATAATCACTTAACTGACTCAGCCCATGCACCATACCTCCTAGATAATGGGCTAAAGCATCACTTATTAGCCCAGCTGTACCTCGTGAGCAGCTCTGGAACTGCAGAGGCAAGTCGTACACGGAGTCCTGGGTGCCGCAGCCTGCTCAGCACAGGCCATCCAGGGGAGGAGGAATACAAACTCCCAGAGTAGAAAGGATTTGTTTTTTTCAGAGACATGAATGAGATAGGCAAGGCCCAATTCCTGCTGGATTTTAATGAGACTTAAGTACTTAAGCCACTCAGGAAATCCCTACTGACAATAAACACACCATGGGTTTAACACGTACCCAGGGGCTTGGATGGTTGGAAATCAGAAAAAGCAGGAGGCTGCTCTGGCTGAATGCTCTTCTCTCGCCCACCCCAGTCCAGGTGCATCCAGAGGTCCCTTTGACTTGTTGAGTGCAATAAAGCTTCCACATCCCTACTGAAATGCTTGGGTTTACCTTCTGCTCTGCTGCCAGCTCACCAGAGATCTGTGTGAACTATTTTCACACCACTCTAAGCCAGTTTCCCCCTGAGGATAACAGTCCAGGGTCTGGAAGCATGATTCTACAGCACAGTATTGTCTATTATTGGCGACTGCAGATCATTGTCGATCTCTAAGTAGCTGATAACCTAAATACTGTTAGTTTCCAAGGGAAGAAAACACAGGCCTAATCCTTAGCTGAATTAGTACAGCTTGGATGGAATTATGTGTTAGCCAGGTCCCAGGGAGCACCACAGACAGTCATCAGCAAGTAGAAACAAGGCAGTCAATGGTGGAGACAACTAAGGCAGCCCAACAGGCATCAACGTGAGCCTAATGTGTCTGGAAACACTCGCCACAGATCCTGTGTTAGGCATTACCTAAGTGCACAGCAAAAACCAGCCCTCGCTTGGAGGATCTCAGTCTGCATATAAATGAAAGGCAAAAGGAGAAAAGACAATGCAATTCACCTACCATCATACAAGAGTCAGACAGAAACAAAAGAGACCAGACACCTTCCCTGTTAGTCCAGGCTCCTTTGATCACAGTGAAAACTACACACTCAAAACATGACACACACCAACACGAGGTATAGAGGATTATATTCTTCCCTTCATCCTCAAAGCATTTGACATCCTCCCCCAGGACGCTCTCCTCCAATCTCCAGAAATCTGGTTCCATATTCAGTAATTCTGGAAGCCAGTCATCCCACCGGGCCATGCTCCTCACACCCTGGGTGAAGGTCTCCCTTGTCTCAGTTTGGTGTCCTTTCCCAGGGTGAAGAGGATGCTCTTTGTCTGGCATTAGGAGGAATCCATTCAGCCATGCTCAGACATAATTAATCCAGGAAAATATCAAGAGAAAAGGCAGACATAATTATACAGCCGTGCTCGAGAGTTAACCCTGCGTTAATTGATTACACAAAGCTTCCTCTGTGAAGAGCTTGGCTCCAGAGTTTGCCACCACCTCCACCTCTTAGAGCTGCTGTGGCAATTCCTTTCACCTTGAGAGGGGATTATGACGAGGCTTGTCTTTGGAACAAGCCTTGTTAAGAAACAGAAAATAAAGGGGGGAGATTAATCTCAAAAGTCTAATGAACATTATCGGGATGATTCCCTAGTGAGGCTCAACAGAAGAGCTGGACACACTTTCACCGTTATCACTATCAGAAAGGCAATAGTGCTTGGAGACCCAGATCCCGCCATGCTGAGGAGCCGTAACAAAGGAAAACAAGCACATCAGGTTTCTCCCGAGCTCGCTGCAGTAGCAAGATCTCCATGAGAGGCAGCTCCTGGTCCTGGCTCTACCTGCCCCCCCCAGGGCTGTCTCCCAGCCCATTGCTGTCCTGGCAAATCTGATGGCTCTTCAATGAGCAAAGCTCTGTTCTGCCACCAGAATTGTTTATTTTCTCCAGAAGCTGTGTGATAAATCAAGCTGACACATCCTAGCCGCCATGAAGCCTCCTCAGCTGTAAGAAGCCTTGTGCAAGGTTTTGTCTGCGCTGCTTGGTACATTCTCAACATTTAACTTCTATTTGCGATAGTGACTTGAGCAAGCGGAGATTGATGAGGGTGACAACACGAACATCTCCCGCCTTCTCCCCATTCACTTCAACCTGGGAAATCCAGCCTGGCTGTGCTATGACAGTACTTCCAGGATCACACCAGAAGCATACCCAGTGGGGGATGCGTGTTTTAGCTCTGAATTTCTCAGGACACAGCCACCCCAGTGCCCCCCGGGAATGTCGGGTGATGGTCCCAACTGATGGAGGACACCAGGGAAAGGGCTCTGACTGGCACCAGAGAGAAATCCACAATTAAACCACAGCTTCTCTGTTCCTGCTTTGGACAAGAGCTACGAGGTGACCACTCGTGTCCCATGTGAAGATAAACAGCAGAATTTCTAAAGAGGATCACACCTGAACATAAAGGCTGTCCATGCTTTGTGTGCTGCAAACACCAGGAGTTACAGCTGGAAACACTTCCAGCGTTTGTACTTCATTTCTTGTTGGATTTTCTCCCTTTAGAACACAGGAGAGCAAGATAAATGAAACCAGCCATCTGAATTTAAGCCACCCTAAATACGTCCCAAGAACACAAAGAGCCTAATCCATGTTTCAGGGCCCCAGATAATATTCTGATGCAAATACTCATAACAACCAAAAAGTTGTTGTATCAGCATTCCTTGCTCAGAGATGCCAAGCTCTTGGCACTTACTCTAACAGACACTTGTGCAAATTTTAAAATCCAGGACAGGCACAAGATGAGAGTGTGTCCTGGTATAGGTGTTAGTACCTATATGGTTGCACCTGTGATTTTAAAAAAAGTACCTATTTTCTCAGTAAATCAGCAGCTCTGAGTTCACACAATCCCTTAATCCCTGAGTGGAAGATCCCCATTATCTGTCCAGTTCAAGGCACATTATTAACGGATTACGTTTGCAGCAGGTAAAGGTCATTTTTAATGCTTTTAATGATTCAAAAATGGATTTTCCTTTCAGATTTACTATATTCCAGGAGCTTGGCTGTGAAAACCCCATCCAGTAAGTAATATGCATTAAAAGGTAGAGATTCAACTTCTTCCCTTCTCCAAAACAGAGCTCAGAAGGGATGAATTCTAATGTATGGTTGCCCAGTGGAGACTTAGAAGCCAATCAGATTTTCAAAGAACCTCCAAAATTAAAAACTTACCTTTAAAGAGCAAGTTTATACACATTTGCTGTCCTCTGAGTACGTAACAACTGGCTTTGGATGGACAAATACCATCTTTGGCTGCACAAATATCACAGGGCATCGTTTATTTGGTCTCTTCTGCATAGATTTGGCTGGAAAGTACAAACATCTTCCTGCCCAGCCTTATGATTCGATCACATGATGTTTGTTCGTGCTGTGGGCAGGAAAATGCTTCTGAAACCTCCCTACAAGTAGACGCCCTCAAAGTGTGACCCACACACAAAGTTTACTGGTAGGGTCTTGTTTTGAAGCGTGGTTTCATTTTGCCAAGAATTCACGCTGCCTGAAGCCAGTCAGGAATTCTTCCCCAGCTACTTCTATTTTCACCTCCTCCGTTCTCCTCCGTTTCAGCTCTGCTGCACGACACAGCCTTCTCCCAGCATCCCAGAAGGGCATTAGGGGAGGAAGAAGTGACAGGAGCCCGTTAGGGTTGAAAAGATCTGCTGCTGTCACTGCTGTTTCTGAGCTCGTCACCTTGAGAGGTGACACCCTGCAGGTCCAGTGCCATCAGTGGAAGAAGCCTGGAAGAGAAGGGCTCCACGAGGCAGTGCCGGGGTTCCTCGTGACAGGTCTGGTCAGACAGTTCCTGGGGACCAAACAGGGCTGGCTGGCCACAGGTCCCTTCACCCTCCAGGGCACACATCACAGCAGCACACTGTGGAACACCAGACGCCCCAGGTCTGATCTGAAGTCTCTGGGAGTCAACAGGTATCTCGTGAGCTGACCTCGAAAGAATCCAGCCCTTCCTCCCTGGGAGCTGGTGACTGCTCTGGCTTTGAAGATTCCCTCAAGAGCAAAAGTGACAAACAGCGGCTCTTCATCAACAGTCACTGAGATGAAATGACTCATTATTGAGTATGAGTCCTTTCAGGTTCTCACACGAGCCGTTAAATTGGAAGCACTGAAGCACTTTGCTTTGTATGGTATTTGATTTCTGTTTTCTTTCTTTAACATTATTATTTAAACTTTAAGCCAGGCTACAAGGTAGTTCTAAATAAAGGGAGAAGAGAGACAATCACAGTTTTATTATCAGGCTCCACACAGCTCCCCCAAATTGCATTTGTTCTTTCAAGTGTCCCCAGTCTTTTTTCCTGTATTGTGTAGCATCCCTGCCTCTCCAGCCTGATAACAGGGACCGCATCCTTGATGAGGAACCCTTCTGCTCCTCGTTAATGCTGAGAAGTCAGAGAGGCATTAGATGTGCAGCCAGAGTGACCCGGCTCTCTCTGACAAACAACAACCACGTACTTGTTTAGAATTATAACATCACACCTCACATTGTCTCCTGTCACACCTACACAGCAAAGGGATCTCAGCAGGAACTTTATGCCTTCCAAGATACAGGATTTCCCTCTTCCCAAGGAGGCTGAGCTTGATAGGGCAGAATGTCAGAGCCAGTCCTGGCGTGCACACCTTGAAATTCTTGCAAGAAAATCACATTCTGTCCTGAGACCTCAGCTGAGGTCAGAGCAAGCTCAGCATCCTTGCATGCACGGGCTGTAAAAATATTGCTTATTCATATGGTTGCATGCACAGACATTTATGCAAATACAAGTACTTGTCATTTTAAGAAGCCACACTAATGCAACACACCGCCTGAGAAAAAACCTCAGGGAAGCAACAGGTGTCTCCATTAAACTGAGAATAAAGCGTCAGTTCCTCAATGGGGCAGTGCTCATTCTCCCCATACATTTACCTTCCGATACTTCTTAGATCGCAGTAGCCCCAGCACCACACTGTCTCCCCACTCGGCGGAAGAGAAAGAGCAGGTTGCAGCAGTCCCTTGCTATTCTGCAAGGTCTTATCTGTCCTAGAGAATCAACTTGTCTCATCTGGCCAAAGGCAAAACTCTTTGGCCACAAGCCAGCCTCCAATGCAAAGCCAGAATAATCCATCGGAAGGAGTGGAAATACGCCGGAGGAGCTGACATCAGCATCTGGCCTGGGCCACTCAGCAGTTACTCGGCACACGGTGATTTTATGAATGTGGCATTTTATCTCCACAATCACATTAGCCTTGTGCTCAGACATTTCAGTGGCAAGCCCGACTTTCCAGCAGCGCAGCATCTTGGGACGTGTTATGGGGTTGACACGAGAGCAGTTGGAAGATTTTCACTCCAAAACAAACGCAAGCTGTTTAGGGCCCCTCAGCAGATGATGCCGGGAGTTGTCTGTGTTGCCTAGCATCTCTCCTCCCAAATCACCTATCACAAGGCCGCACGTGTGCAAACATGCACGTACACATCACACACAAACATTTGCCCACAGAGCAGAGAGTGGATGCTCTAAGAGCTTGTCAGGATGTGAGGATGTGTGTAACCACGTAGGTGCAGTGGTGTAAGCAGCAGGCACACGACAGATGCCATTGGGATCGACGGCAAGAGCAGGAGAGAGACCTTCACAGCCACAGGCAGGAGCCGGTCCTCATCCTGCCATGTGTGTAAAAGCAGACTGGGAGGAGATCAGGACAGAAAAGCTGCTGAGGCAAACTACGCTGGTGTTTAAACAGGCACTCATTGGCATGAGATTTTCCTACAGCTTCTGCACTGGAGGAGGTGGAATTCAGGGTCTGGCTGAAGCCCACAGGGTCTGGCTGATGCCCAAAGTGAAGCATCCCCTGAGAGCGGGGAGCTCTTGCACAGGTCACCCAGCCAGTCCCTTACAAAACAAGCTCCAGGTTTTCTGACCTCACACCCAGCTCTTTGCAAGACTCTGATGCCAAACTTAACATGAAGTTTGCCTCAAGCGAGCAATGCAGTTCCATTGGCTTCTATCCAGTCTCTCATGGCTTGAGCAGGTGTCCTGAGCATGGCCTGTCTTCTGTGTTTCTCTGTCCATCGAAGAGTCGGGGAAAAGGCTGAAGGTTGGCTCTGTGATGATCAGTTCAAGTAAGAGCTGGTATCACAGGCCTAAAATCCTCATCTGGCATGAGCTTAATGTGCCTTAAACCAGTGACTGATTCTAATTTTAATTCTCAGGAAGCTGGCCCAGCACAGTACTAGAGATCCAAGTTTTGTAGAACTCGAGATAGAGCTCAGTTAAGACCACATTTTGCCCAAGTTCACACCCAGACACTCAGATCACAGGAGAAATGTGCCATTGCTAAGTTCTAATATTTCCCTTGTTCCCCAGTAAAGAAGCTTCCCAATTTAGTGGTCTTTAAAGGAAAGAGAAAAGTAACCTTGGAGCAGGCAGGGGATGAATTGGAACACCAGCATCCACAGCCTGAGCACGGGATCATTAGTCATTGTTTCTCCCTCTGATTCTCCCCAAGCTATTTTGTTTGTATATATCAAAACATGACTGATTACACTCTGGAAAAGCAAAGATGCTGTTCAACTTTCCCAACATAAATTACAATTAATAGCCAGAGTTTTACTTTAAGGCAGTTGTTTCTAAAGAATCTTTCAAATATTATTTGAATGGCCCACAATAAAGGAGTGTCTGACCCCGCAGGGATATTGGCTGCCCTTGGCTCCTGTGGGTGGCAGGCAGGGATCCAAGGTATTCAGCACCTTGCAGAATAAGCCCAGAAAAGCATCATTTGACTTGGTCAGGCAGCGTGGCAACTTCCCTTCGGCTACTCCATCACTTTGCTTTGTCCCAGGCACCACCACCACCCACTGCTGTGCTCCACAAGTGCCTTCCCAGGGTTTCCCCAGTGCATTTTATCCCGGCGCTGGGATTTCCCAACGCACCTGCATTTCAGCTCATCCCTCTCTTTACTTCAACAGAGCAACACAGACGAATCAGCCCAGGATCAGGCCCGTAACATCTGTGCACGTGCTTAACACAATCACTGCATCACCAATCAGTTTAGTCATTAAATCAAAATACTTCATAAAATAGCTTTGATAAGTGCTTTGGGATGGGGGAACTTCAAAACAGCACGGAGAAGTCACATCGCTCTATTCACTTATCGTTTCCTATTATTCATAACAAAATCATCTGGTATCAGGTGTAGCTGATGCCTTTTAAATGGGAAGTATTTTAAAGCCTATTTTAAAAAGTAAACCCTTCCATTTGTAATTTTTCAAACAGTACATAAAAATATCATAATGCATCAAGTCTGCACAACTGTTCTATGGACTATTACGCGCTTTAAACTACCCCTGAGATGAGGCATAATTTAAACAAAAAGAGCTTTTAAAAATAAAATCATTTTGCATCTAGATAGCATCTTCTCGCTCTCTCTGTGCTTCATCAACTCATATTCCTTTTGATTGCAAAGTAAATTAAGAACAGTCTTTGATGACCACCAGGCACTGAAGCACTGGGACTGTGGGACAAGTACAGCACAGCCAGTCCGGACAAGAATTCTTTACGTTCTCCTGTCCCACTTGGTGACATCCACCGGGCACAGGTCACACACAGAGACCTGGACGAGGCTCTTTACTGAAGCTAGTCCCAGAAAGCTCTGTGTCTGCGGTGTCTGTAACCAGAAATTCAGGCACGGGATACAGAAGGAAGAAGAAAGGCCACCAGAACCATTATCTGTTGCTAATGAATGTGTCAGGGTGGTTTCTCAGATGGGTCCTAAAGGACATTTGTGAATAATGCATGGTGGCTTCTGCCTGTCCTGGCCAGATAGCTCAGGGCATTACACATAGCAATTATTAAGCAGTTTGCTGTAGCAATTTAAGTTATAATGGTAAATAAACATTAGCAATGTTACAGGCCAGATCAGAGAGTCACAGTTATTTACCCCGAACTTCAGATTTTGGCCTTGTAAGTTTATTTACAATGTCAACTGTGTCCTGAAATGAGCGAAAGCCACTCATTTCTGTAGGCACCTTCCTATCCTGAACCCATTACTCGACTCCGACAGCAGGAGTCAAAAATCATCATGTTTCCTGGCAATTGAAAAGTTACATAACAGATTTGTTTATCCCCAACTCCCATTTTTTGGCAAACAACCCCTGCTTCGCAGATGCCGGGCAATGAGGTTGGAGGATAGAGAGAGCGGCACCCCTGTGTCACGAGTGACAGGCGTTACCACAACGCCGAGAACGGGACTGAATTGTTCTGCATCCCATAATGAGCCTTGCTCCTGCTTTTGGATATATCGCTGTATGTAATTCATTTCTTTATTTTGCAGCTCTAAGCTGGGGCTTCTCTGGATGGACGGGGGTCTGTGCCTCAGCAAGGCTTCCAAGAACACCATGCTGGACACCGCGATCACAGACCCCCAGATCAGCTCTCCCACGTTTCATTTCCAGAATCCAAGGATTTTCAGCTGGCTGGGCACAGCTGGGGACTCGCCACCGCTTTTCACCTGACCTGGTTACTCTTTTTCCCCCCAGATTGCTGTTGCTGCAGAGTGTAAGAGGAAGAAATCAAGCCATTTGGGTTCTGGTTTCTCAGCAGCCCCCTCCCAACCCTGGCACAGGAACAGGCATCTCCAATCGGGCTTAACAAATGTAAGTATCTTCTCAGTGAAAAAAGATCTCTCATCTCCAGTTGTGGCTTCCTGAAACATTTTGATAGCCCTTTTCACCAAGTATCACATCTGCCCCTCAAGTTAGAGCCTCAGACCTGGCTATAGAAGACTAGTGCTGGTGAGACTAAGGACATTAAAGGCAGGTAAACATCCTTACGCTTCTCAGAACAGCACAGAGACAGGAGTCAGACAGGTGATAACTGCTGGTCAGCAAAAGACTCTGTGACACACAGAAATAAAGGGGAAAACAAGAGGAGTCTGGATGATATGGCACTTGGAGGCACAAAAAACTCCTGGTAGTCCTTCCCTCATCCCATCCGTGCCACACGAAGAGACATAAAGGAGGATGCATCTCCATTCATCCAAGGCAGACACAGGCACAGTGCAAGGAGAGGTTTCTCAAAATGATCCCTTCTGTTTGGACAGTAGTCTTAAAGAGATTTTTCTAACCCGGGGGTAGTGAACAAATCTGTATTTGTATGTTGCAGAGCCAAAGAACCAACCCTAGATGCTATCTATAACAAGTGCTGCCAAATAACATTCAAAGCCCATCAGCTCCTGCAGCCAAGATGTGCTGGCCAGGGCCACCATGTCATAACCAGGCCCATCTGAATAACCCTCTTGATAGACAAAAGCAGGAGAAGAAAAAGGAGAAACTGCCCCGTAGCTTGGCCCGAAACAGCAATGGATCTACAGCCTTATTATGCAAAAGGCAAGCAGAGAAAAATTAATCAAAAGGGGAAGAAAATTGTTTCTGTTTGTGCCAGCATCTTTCAATAAAAGGAGCTTTTTCCTTCCCTGCAGCAGTCATTTTTTTGTTAAGCTGTGTTTTGCCTCTTCCCCTGACCCCCCCTCTCTCTTTTGCTTTGGATAAACACTTAGCAAAGGAAGTTCAGCCAACAGCCCCTCAGCGCAGTCCATCACCTCCCAGTGCCCATTCACACATCCTACTGCTTGCTGGGGCAGCTCGTGGACCACCTGAGGAGAAGCCTCCGGGTTTTCAGGGGAAGACACTCCGTGGGACAGGAGAGTTTGTTGTGCTGTTGATGTTTAAAGGATAATGAACTTGGGAAACTGAAGGGCAATACCCTTTGCTGCCAAGATGCATTTAACCGCTCAGCTGACAGTTCATGTTCTCTTTTCAGAGCTGGATCTGATCTACTCGGGATGTTCTTTCAGGGGTTCAGAAAAGAGGAAGAAACCCCGTTTTGCCTTTGCTGCTCGCTGCTCTCTTTATGGCCACTTTCACCCCATTTCTCTTCCAGCTGTGATGCTGCCCCCACATAAAAACCAGGGGAATGAACTTGCTGTCCCTAAGACGGTTGTGATTCTCCATTAGATATCTTTGAACACAACTTCCATCCTCACACACTTAACACCCACAATAACTAAAGCTTAACGACTTGCTGCAGTTGCATTAATACACTTCCCGGGTTGGTGTATGTCAAGTTTTCAGAATAATGCATGGGATTGGCATAGGAGGTATAATCCTAGCGCAGCATGTGATTAACAACTGTTATCACTGCTATGAAAACAGGAACTTTGGTGAGTAATTATCGAGCTAATAGAGACACTGGGTGGCTCAGCAGGAGAAGATAAAGTGCTACACTGGCACTTTGAAAGTAGAAGCCTATCTAAAAGCCGTGCCCCAGCAGGGAGGATGCCAAGGCAGGGCTGGCATAGGGGTCTGCCCGGACCCCCATAGAGACCCGCCTCTTTGTGGCAGTTGACCCCCCAACTGATGCCTGTACGTACATTAACATCCAGCTAAACAGTGAAGGGTGGTGGAGCATCCACCAACAGCTCAGTAACACCAGCCACGGAGTCTAGTTCTCAGCCTAAAGCTCATCCACTGCCGTAATTGGGCTTCGTGTTCCTGACTGCTCCTCCACAGCCCCAGCCTTGGCTTTCACCACCTCCCATAGAATCATTCAGGTTGGCAAAGACCCTTGGGATCATCGAATCCAACCAACCCTACTCTACAAAGTTCTCCCCCACACCATATCCCCAAACACCACATCTAAACGACTCTTAAAGACTCCCAGAGTCACCCCAGCCTTTCACATCCTGCTTGGAGCCCTTATGCCAAAAAACTCTTCTGTTCCAGCCCATTTCAATAAAGATTTTGTGACTTTTCCTAAGTCTAGCCCCACGACTCAGACCACAGATAATCACAGATCTCATCCATGTCTACGCAACCGGGCAGACGCTCACCGGCGAGCCCCGG
>JAOXNO010000010.1:1469613-1481281 GCA_028565335.1 Limnodromus scolopaceus | reverse complement strand
CACGACTCAGACCACAGATAATCACAGATCTCATCCATGTCTACGCAACCGGGCAGACGCTCACCGGCGAGCCCCGGTCCCAGGTGCTGCGGGGTCAGGGCTGCACTTTCTGAAGGGGCATCCCTGGGGCTCTCATTTACAGGGCTGCACCCTGAAACCTTCCACACACCTCTGGCCATCCTATGATTACGTAATTAAATCGCAAAAATTAGCAATAGGTTGAAGCACAAGGAAAATGAAAAACTAGAATAAGATAAGGCACAAACACACAGGAAAAGAGCGCCTCTGGGTATGGAAAAGAAAGTAATAAAAAAAATAATCAATAATTGCCATGTCAGTATGACCCTTTCTCTAAGAATGAATGTTCAGTGACCTTAATGTCACTTAAAAATGTATGTGTACTGTCTCTGTCACTGATTCAATGTTCAAAAGCTTGAAATCTTGTTTTCCTTTTGTGTTTAAGCCGTAAGAGAGGAAGGACGGATTGAGCTACTCCTTACCCTGACCATGGTACATAATTTATCAAAAATAATGACTCCTTTTTCCTTACAACTGCTTTGAAGGTTCTCTATATCATGTCAGAACGAACACAAAAGGAGACCATTTTTAAAAACAACATTGATGAGATTCACACCGAGATGCAAAAAATCATAAAGCCTAAATCAAACTGAAATTACCTCATTATGTGACTTTTTGTTGGCAGTGGGGGTGGGGATGCAGTTTTGGTTGGGTTTTGTTGGCTTTTTTGGGGAGCAGGGGTTTATTTTGTATGTGATTTGGATTAGTTCCTGCCTTGGTCAGGTTCATTTATTTTCTTGCTTTTTGTTGCATGTCAGCCTCTAAGAGCCACTTTGATTATTGTTTGTTTGGAGGGAGGGGGAAAGCCGGGTGATTGCATTTGCATTTCTTGCACTGCAAGGAGGTGGCTCATTGCAAAGACAAACCCCTCACTCCGCATCTCCTGGATTCATCCCAGCGTAACAAAGATCACATCCTCCCCAGGTTTTTCAAAGGTACTGAAGACTCCTGCCAAACATCTTGAGATGCTATTCCCTGCAACACTGACAGCTAAAAATATTCCAGCAGCAAAATTCTAGTTTTTACTGTAAAGCTGAAAGAAAAAAAAATTAAAAATTCAATCTCTTCTTGCCGTTTTTTGAAAATAAAGTCAAGAGATCTCCCAGAATCTAGGCACTCCATTTTTAATTTTGGCAGAAAACTTTCCCGGCCCCTACCTCTGCCTCCTGCGATGCACTGGTGTAGGATACAACGTGCTGTGACAGTTGTCTGTCTTCTCCGGGAGATTATTTTAAGCGTATTCATTACAAATGAAACATTGAATCCTCTTTCATTAAAGAAATCAGACACTAAACAGCTCAAGAAAAAGAGAGCTAAGGAAAATTATATGCTGTAAATATCTCAAACCAACCATCTAAAGCAGATTAAGATTACATGCTGTTTTTAAAGGTGCAGATCAGGCCAGTAAAACTAATTTGCTGAGCTATCGACAGTATGTGCTGGGCAAGATAAGCGTTGCTGCAGTCTGGTTTCTGCCCCCCCAGATGAAAGCTCCAGTCTCTGGTGTTGTAACATCAGCTCATTTAAGGATGTGGACAGTGGGCACGACCGAGGAAAGACAAGAAACAAACTTCTCCAGGAGGTTACAAGAGCCTGAAGTGAAACTCAAGCACCACAAATTACAAGACCATCCTCCATTGTAGGGAGCCCTATAAAAGGCACAAATCCCAAGGAAATCGCTCACTGAAAGTTGGATATAAAGCCTTAGGGTTTTTGCTCTGTCATGTTCACACCTTAAAATGTGTTTATCCCTAACTGAACTTTTTTTTTTTTCTCATTTTAAGTTTTCTAATTTTCACCCCTAAGAAGAAACAGTTATTGCCATTAGGAAATTCTCAGAAGAAATCAAAAGAACTCTTTAGTTCAAGATGACAAGTATCTGAGGCTTTTCCCCCAGAATCCTGCCAGGGGACAGGGCATGCCAGCGGACAGACAAACAGCTCGGGACAGGGGGGACAGATTTCTGAACTCCCCTGCATTTACTGAGTGGCTTTGGGCAAGTTCCAGCTCATTCTTTTGCTCCGTGTTCTGCATCCTTGGATTAATGCAGCTGCTTTTTTTAGAGCATTTGAAATCTTTAGATGAGAAGAATCATGTAAGAGTGTTGCATTATGATGGGTCAATTTTTCATCTCTCAGGCTGCTATTAACAGTGAAAGCAGAGAGCATGGCACCCACCATGTGTTGCTTTTGTTGTTTCCGAAGCTGCTATCGCTTGAGGTGTCTCTTTTCACCATTTCAGCTTTTTTAATACTTGACCTGACCACCCTTCCTTCTACTACTGCAATTATACTAATAAAGGACAAAAAGCGTTATGCAATCAAGGTATCTTTTACCTTGTAGGGCAATTAAATGACAGCAAAAACAAACAAGGAGAAGCTGCTGCTCACTCCTGTGCTGGTTCCCATTAGATCAGCAACATCCCAGGCTTTTTCCTTCCCTGACACAAGCCTTTTGCTTTCATCGAGCTCACTAAATGCACAACCTGCTCAGTAACCTCAGCTCAGCCCGTAGATGCCCGCTGTGCATTAGCCGCACTCAGGCTGCAGTATCTCTGACACCACCTTAGATTTGCTTTCCTTTAACTGGCCACTTTGTCACCCAGCTTGAGCAGCGCTATTCAAAATGCACCGATTGCCTTATAACACACAACCGGACAGTTTAAACCTGTTCTCTGTGATGTGTAATGCTGTGGTACCTCCTGAACCTTGGAGAATGCACAGAATATGACATCTTGCTCTCTGATTGTACGATAACCATACCAAACATCCTATTTTTACATTTATTTCAAACAGCTGCTGAATTATAGAGGCAACAATATTTACGAAAACAACCCAAGGAGATGAAATAATTTTATCATCTGTCTTTTGAAGAGCAGATTTTTTTTGTAGTTTTTTTTCCCCTCTCAAATATCTAGACAGTTCCTGCAGACTGCAGAATGCTCTGTTGTTTCTGTCAAGTTTTGGACAAACCTCTTGATTACACCCCTCCCTCCCCAAAATCAATTCTCCCCCCTTTCTATTTTTTCGCTCTTTTCTTTTATAGCATTTGCTGAAGGAAAGCCACATTATCAGCAATAGGAATTGGAATCTGATTGATAGGCTGTAATAAATGATATTATAATTCAACCAGTGGCTCTGATAAGGTAATCTGATATATCAGAAGTGCGAGAAAGAAGAGGAAATATATGCAGAAAATGACTGCAGCTTTTGGCTATATTGCTGTTTTCTTCCACGCATCCAGCATAGAGATTGTGGCTGTGAACTGAGGGACACAGCTATGTATATTCAACGGATAGACACATCAATCATGTGTTTTGAGAAAGCTGAAGTGGTATTTTTAATAGGTCCATCACCATTAGAGTGCATCATGAATAGAGGCTGGAGTGCTTCTAAAGCTCGGTAAGGGACGGTGATGCTCCCCAACATGGCAAACGTTGGCTCAGGCTGGGGGTGCCAAGGGGACAGGGCTGTGCCGGGGTCACCCACTTCGAAGAGCAGCCCCACAAGAAGAGTTCCCTGAACAGCAACCCAACTGTCAAAGGGTCCTCTTCCAGCAGGGTGACAGGAATAATAAACTGCTTTCACTGAAACCTTTCCACGTTTCTCAGAAATATTCAAAACAGGCATGACTTTTCAGTCGTGAAGTAATTTCTTAATGGAAATTGGAGGTAATTAGTCCAGCAAGACCCTTTCTGTCCTACAGACAGTACAGTGACAACAACAGAACCTCCAGTTTGGATTTCAGGGAAAGCAAAGTCAGCTCTTCACCAA
The DNA here is from genome assembly GCA_028565335.1 of Limnodromus scolopaceus. Classification (NCBI taxonomy): domain Eukaryota; kingdom Metazoa; phylum Chordata; class Aves; order Charadriiformes; family Scolopacidae; genus Limnodromus; species Limnodromus scolopaceus. The sequence goes on along the minus strand of JAOXNO010000010.1, from coordinate 1,477,431 downwards.
GTCGTGCCTTATCAGCCTGCAATTCCTCTTCAGGTGAAATAAATACAAAGCTCTCGCTATCATATCCTGCTGGAAGTTATAAAAATACCTTCCCCCACTCCACAGTGACTGAAGGCAGCAGTAGCACATAAGTCTCAATTTTGGGAAAGCAGTGTTAGTTTAGCATATATTAGCAAATATTAAAACAAAAAATACATCTAATTTGAGCAAGGAAAGAACACACTATTCCCCTTGTCATGAATGGTGGTAAAGATGTCTTCTCCCTCCTTCGGACATCTCTAGCACTTCCCTTTGGTTTGTTGTCCCTTCCCTTTAATCTCTCCAGACATTTGGATGGTTCATTCTTCCCTCAGGCATAAATGCTCTTTTACTTCAGCTGTCGTAAGTACAGTATGTTAACACCTTTGTAGCAGGAATATCGAGCAAGGCTCTGCTCCAAAGGCTACGGTCTGAACAAACACCCGGAACAGATCTCTTCTTGCCCAGCCAAGGCTGGTAGCAGTGTTAGAGACCAACCTCAAAGTCCTGTTCAAGTCCACCCTCACACAAGTTTCATTAGCCAAATCCTCTATTTCACCTCTCTTTGCCTAAGGTTTCCCATCTGAGGTTCAGGCCCTGACCCAGGTGTGAGGAGGAAGGAGAAGAAGCTGGAGGTATGGTACGATGGCACCGCGTGGCAGACCTGGGAGAAAGCACCTTCTGCCCAGACCTGACCGTGCTGGAAGTCAATGCTGTGTACGGTTGGTGTAACTTCAAGAGCCTGAATGAAAGCTTCTCACTTAAAGACCCTGAACCAAAGCTTCTTGCTCTCTCTGCAGCCTCACACTGCAGCTGTAGCCCAAATCTCATGCCTTGCCTTTTTTTTTTTTTTGAGAACAAAATAATGACATTTTACCAAATTACATTGCCTATCACACTGCCTTAGTAAATATTCCTCACCACCCAGAGGTGTTGGGAGGATCATCCAAGGTTTCCAGAGAAGCACAAAACACACAGCTGCAGATTGTAGAGTTTTGCCCTTTTTTAGGCAAATGGATTCCTTTAGCATGTAATTTTGTACAGAACAGTTCATCTGCAAATCCCTCTCCACGCATTGGCATGTATTTTATTTACTACAGCCACATTTTGATCTCCTTGCTTATTATAACTTTTAAAACCATCAGCCCCAGCTGGACATCATAGTGTCGTCTGCCAAGACAGTAATGTGCTGTTCCCTAATTGGGAAGGCACAGCTATCCTTATTAACCTCATTATTTTGCTCAGGAGGGATTTCATCCGCATCCTTTTCCTTAAGAGAATATGGTATGGCACATTGCGTTCCTTATTCCCAATTCAGTTGCTGAAAACTAACTTAAGCGTTTCTAGTAATAAAGAAGTCTCTTTTCATTTCTCCTCCATTTTAACTACCTGCTTTGATTTATATCAGATACCTCCAGCAATTCAGTCTGCCATGCACTCCCACTACCTCTGTACTGGGCTGCAGGGATTTTTCCTTTATACTTTGGAAGCCAAACAGCAAAATCAGTTTAATGGGGAGCCCCAAAAATACGTGCCCTGTGCTTAAAAAGAAAAGGATCAGTTCAAGGTGGATGGAAAGAAGGGGGCTGGAAGGGTGGGCTGGAGAAGCTGAGGGTGCGAGAGCACTGGAGGTCAGAGCTGCACCATGGCCACAGTACCACCAGCAGAGCCGGGGTCACACCGACAGTGGTGACACACACTGGGTGACTGCACAGCCAGAAACCCCTCACACCAAACCTGCTCACAGTAGAGGGAATGTGAAAAAAAAAACAAAACAAAAAAACAAATCAAAGCAACTTCTTTGTCAACAAACCTACCCCATTAGTGAAATTGGTGCTTTTCCTTCCTTGTGTTTTCCTAAACCATTCATCAAAGTGCCTTTCTGCTGCAGCTGATGTTGCAAACTGTCCTCAGCTGCCAATCAAACTTAAAGAAACTTCATTATAAATGAAACAGAGCTCACAAAACAAGATAGTACACAAATTCAAAAAAGCAAGGTGGGAGGAAAGCAGATCCTAAAAATCATCAAGTCTTCCCATCTAATACCTTCCTGTATTTATTTCCTTAGGAAGACATTTTCTGCCAAAAAGTAATAATGAAAACAAATATGTATCCCGAACAACCCAGATGCATCGGCTCTATTTCTCTGGAAGATTTCTTGGGTGAATCTCAAAAATAAACAACTGCATCTACATTATTCTGCTATAATGACTCTGCAGAACAGAACTTCCCTTTTAATTCATTGGATTTTCTTGTCCTTTGATATTCTGCAGTACGATCAAGCAAAGGCAGAGCTGTGCAATGTCTGCTACTTCAATGCTCTTAAGTTACCTCTTCTCCCTGCAGGGCCAGGACCATTTCAGAAGCAAACCCACGCTGATCTGGATGCTTTGCAGGACCTGAGAGCTTCATTAGGAGCTGCCAGTTGGGAACAGAACAGTATTATCCTAATTTTACAGATGGAAAATGGAAACAAAGGGGTACTGGCCACAGCCATATTCTAAGTTCCTAAGTATATTAGGATTTAACCCGCTTCTGAGCTAGACCACAACACATCAGCAAGGGACACTTTATGCTGGACATGAGGAGGAAAATGGGGGCAGACCTCTCTGAAGGCTTTTGCTTCAAGCTACAAGACCATCTTCACGAGAGAGATTCCAAGGGATGCTTTTATGTTCTGCAGAGTAGGTCAGTGTGTGGGGAGGCAATAAATACCAGGACACACTCAAAGATGGAGCTATTTGAGCATTTGGGGCAGGGTGACAGGCTGTCAGAGCTACCACTTTTAGACTCAGGCTGCCCTTGTACAGTCCCACAGCGTGTGACAGTGACAACACGCACACGGGGCCAACCGGTCCCAGCTGTAACACCCCGGTCTCACAAGAATACAGGCGTAGCCCTGTATATGGCATTTATCTCTGTGTAAGAGCATCACTCACCTCTGGGTTTCCAAACGTTGTGCTGACTTCACATCTAACCTGTCTTTACAGGGGTTGGGGAAAAAAGAGCAGGAGGTTTCCTCTGCCCTAAACCTGCACATCTCTAGAACAGGAAAAGCAAAAGACTGTGGTCCAGATGCAACATCTTAAAGAGAAAATAGCTACAGTTGTGGGGAATAGGATGGCAGTTTGAAAGACATCTGTTTTTTGAATATAAAAAGGATCTTTATTTCTGCTTTAAAGTGCCCATAAAACCTTAAGGATCCGTGAGAGGCTAGAATAAATGCAATAGACCTTTCTATAGTGTGTGCAGAAGGGTTTTTTAAAGTACATTTTTAATTATTAAAATAATGAAAGTAGCATATCTATCACTGCAGCAGCATCCTCCTACCACAAGGATGTTTTTGAGGATGGAGCAAAGGGCCATTTTAGGTGCAACCTAATTTTCCTCTTTGATGGAGGCGAGTCCTTTCAGTGAAAGGAAAGAAATTCCACCAGTGAATCAGCTCATTATTTTGTGCAATTTAAAAAGGTTTCCTAAAGGGTGAGTCAGGGCAGTAAAGGACCCATGCTAGCAACAACAAAAACCCAAGACTTTTCCAGAAAGCAGCAGCAGCCCGAAGGAGCAAACGGGGATGGAAGTTACTGTCATCACCTCGTGTCCCTGAAAATGGCCTGTGCGAGGAGAAAGCACCGCAGAGGACAGCTAGTGCTAAGGAAATTACTCAGCAGCACTTCTGGGGCTGGCAGGAGATGTCCACTCAAAGCAAGCTGCTCCCACAAGCAGAGGGAAAACACAAGCTGGTTTCTTGCAGGTCTGTCTCGTTTCCCTCACCCTCCCCTTGCAGCCATCACAGCTTATCCCAGTGACACCTCATCGGGCAGAAGCCAGTGCCCTGCTCAGGCTGGAGCTGTACGAAGCCTGACTGGCGGCTGGTTGCCATGAAATGGGACATTTAACAATTGGGCTTTCTCTTCTCGGTGCAAAAAGTAGTATCTTTATGTCTCCAAAATCCAGTTACCCATTTTCATGAAACTTGGTAGGGGGGATTCAGTAGGTCCTAGGAAAGAACTTATGGGACACTACAACGCACAACCTTGCAAACCTTAGTCCTTTAGGAGATCTCCCTGAAAAGCAGCCTTGCAGATCTGAACACCACTGGTCTGTCATCCCACAACGGCTCAAACTCAGCAGCCGAGAACATGTAGTGAAGACAGAAAAGTCAACACATAATAATTTAAGAATCAGCAGAAAAATCTAACCTGTTATTCAATAAATCTACACCAAACAGCACAGTCTTATCACCTGTGTCAGCAAGACCGGAGCTAATGCAAGGATCCTCATCTTTGCTACATGGATTCTTTTACATCCTTGTGTAGGTGGGCCCTTAAGCCTCTTGGTTCCTATAACTATAAAATAAAGATAAAAATAGTTTTCATCTACAGGCGGTAGAGTGACTATAATTTAACTGAACTCTGAAAGATGTTCACATCTGCTGATAATGAAGTCCAACTGAGTTTCAAAAAGCAGTCAGATCTGCCCAAGGAAACCCAGGGAGTCCACGGCAGAGGAGCTGGAAATTCAAGGCCTATTCTCCAATCCAAGACCTTAAATGGAATATTTATATTGCCTCTTTTAAAAGGAAAAAAAAAAAAAAAAAAAAAAAAAAGAAAAGTTATTTACCAGGCAGAAGAAATACATGGAAAACAAAACCCAAAATGGCATAGACTTCCCAAACAGACAAGAAATAAAAAATTTAAACACCATTCCCTGAAATGCAAATTGTTCCTGGACAGATAAAATTGCAAGGGAGGGAGTGTGTATTCAAACCCCAGAACAGTGAAGACAGTAAAGCACTTCTCTGCTCAAAAGTAAAATGCTTTCTGAAAAGGTTTCGTTGAACTCATTTGTGGATAATGTAAGTTACAGCTTCCAAATGAATTAGGCATAAATATTTTACATGACACTACAATAAGCTTTGTGCAGAGAGCCTAGAAAATGTGGGGGTTTATTTGCCATCATTCTGGAAGAATCAATTTCAATTGATCAGATCCCACAGTGGAAGTGGCTGTGCTGTTTGCGGGCGCCTGTTGTTGATATAGTCACTGCTGTTGTTTTAGTTGAGCTGTTAAACTATGGAAATGGCTTTTTTTTTTTGGGTTGCGCAAGTAGCAAACAGCAGTCGCTTCCTTCATATCACCTAAGGGAACAGGCACACAATTTTGTAGATTGTTAAGTGCTGGAGAAGCTTTTGAAGTAACTGGGGACTTGATCCGAAACACTGCTGAGAAATCTCAGGACCGTAAGGAATGAGGCCGTGTGCTTCTATTTATTTCGTGGGATGTGATTTATCCAAGAGGCCCTTAAAGCCCCAGCCACGATCCCACTCTCCCTTATCGCTGTGCACGAGCGTTCTCCCTCAGATGGCTTGAGACACCAGTCCCATCACCTGCATCACAGCATCGAGTAGAGGTTGCAACTGAGATTGGTCCCATTACACTTCCTCCAGGCTTCAAGCAACAGCCCCTTGTCCCCAGGACATTATAGTCTTAATGATATGTATGACAACAGGATGAAAGGAACTTCAGTTATGCAGCTTCAGCAGCAAGAGAGCCAAAGTGTTCAGGCTCACCACTGCCACTTGTTTCAGCCAAGCACAACTGCATCAGGCCTGTTCAAATCAAGAGTTGTTGTCTCTGCAACTTACACGTAACTTAATAAATCGCCTGTTTCAATATTAAGATTATGTGATCTTATCACATATCAGAGCACACTCTGATATGTGCTCAGATGTTGAGAGTCACTAAGAAGAGATCAAGTGATGTCCAAGGTCTTCTCCGCTGCCCGGATGGGCTCCCACACCACAGCCCGGCAACGAGCTCCTTGTTCTGCCATAGAGTCAGGGCCAAATGACAAATCAGTAAAAGCCAGGACAAAAGTGACAGGAGACCTTCAGTTCTCACCCTCTTCTATTTCCTCAAGCACACTTCCCTCCGAGCCTTATTAAATATAATTGCTTAAACAAGGACAGCTATTTTTACATCTCATTTTGTCTTGGCAAGTGTCTAAGCAAAGAAACATGAACAAAAGGAACCTGTCTTCAGCTGATCATAATGCCATCAAATTAAAAGTTTATGTTCTTTAAACATGGCAATGCCTGTCTTTGATGACTCCGAGGGAAAGCAGAGAGCGTGTTAGCAGGAGTGGAGGTGGAAGCCAGGTGCATCAAAAAGGAGTGAAACAAGCAGAAAGCTAATGAGTACGAAGGCTTCGACTTGGCTGAGTGGGATGCGATTTGTCATACTCAAACGCATTGTTTTCATATGGGAACAACAGAACGTTTCAAGAGAGGGTTTGTTTTTTTTTTTCCCTTCAAACAGGACAAAAGATGGGATTCACCAGACTAAACTCATCATACCTATGGCTATTGCTTCAAATAAAAAGAGTTTCCTCTGGACTTCTTGTCATTTTTCCTACCTGTCCATTACACAGGAAAAAGGACCACATTCATTCCCAACAGATAACGGCATCCCAAAGGCTTTGGGAAAGAGTGAGGAGTGATTAACTGCTGGAAACAACTCCGCTAGGATCGTGGCTGCCTTGTCCTCATGTGGAGTCTCTAAATCACTGCCTGCACTGGTGAAAGACGTGCTGGATGGGGCACCGGGCCCCGTCCTCACGCAGGAATTGCTAAATGCTGCATTATGCTACCTGTCAGATGAGATGATCCTGTAGATCATTCTGGCCCTAAAACCTCAGACTCCATAGACTCTGTGGCATTGCTTCCCAAGATGCATGTGCTAAAATTAGGAAAAAAAGGTGTTCCGATACAAATTCACCCTCAAGGCAGGCTAATTTCAGAAACTGTAGTTACTTACTATTAAAACATTTTGGTCTGGAAATCTTACGAGATTCCAAACACATTTTGTTGCTGTATGGGCCAGAAATACAGACTTGTCCCTTCCATTTTATCAGCTGATGTTACAAATGACAGAGAATGGAGAGGGCTGTGGCAGGGAGGCAGCTCAAACTCTGCTGCAATTTTAGAAGTATTAGGGTTCTCATCATACCCCTGCTAGAGACTTAGGTCTACTCACATTCCGGCTAAACCATCTTTCCCAAGCTACACTTGTGCATTCCACAGTTAATCTGAATTGTCCCTCCTAATAGCAACAAAACAAAATAAATAAAACCACGACAGACACAAAATAGAAGCCACCTAAATGACGAGCACCCTTCCCTGGCAACAACCTAATTTCCTTCTCTCATTTATTAATTTTTTTTTTTTTTATTGCAGCACCAGATTTAGAAGGGAAAATAAAAGGCTTTTTATGTTGCTGCCCACGGGGTTACTGTCTGCATATGCAAAGAATTGAGAAACAGCCTATAGACACTGTAATTAATGGCAGTAAGGACTCCTTCCAGCATACATGTAGTCTCAGCAGTTCTTACAGCAGCCCTCACAAAACAAAGCACCTAAGGATTATACCCATAAACCATAACCCTGGCTGGGGCTGTACGCTGCAGCGATGCAAAGCTGAATTGTCCAGCAGCAGCCCCTGGGGAGCACTCAGTACAGGACACACACCATCTCCCAGAGGCTTTGCATTTCCCAAGGCATTTCCCTTCAGCTCTTCCCAGGGAGAGCAGCAATCCCTTGCATCCCAGGGAGGGCATCAGGAACGTTGTGGTACCCACACAGGCTCCCTGACCAATCGCTCGGTCCAGGCACACAACAGAAGGAATAGAATCACAGAATCCTCTAGGTTGGAAGGGACCTTCGAGATCATCTTGTCCAACCATCAATCTAACTCTGACAAAAATAAACACCCACACAACAAACAAAATGCAACACCATCA
>JAOXNO010000010.1:1443069-1466024 GCA_028565335.1 Limnodromus scolopaceus | reverse complement strand
GCATCCACGACTTCCCTGGGCAACCTGTTCCAGTGCCTCACCACCCTCACTGTAAAGAATTTCTTTCTAGTATCTAAAGCTATCTATAGCTGACGTTCTGGCTACTGAAATATTGCTCTGTATCTCCCGTTATGCATTACACTGTGCAATCCCCGCATGTTTAAAAGCACTTTTTTTACCTCTGCAGAACGCACTGTGGAGCCAAGAGGTATTGCTCCCACCACCTATCACAGAATTGAAACAGCACAGCCCCACAATTGCAGAAAAATGCAGGGTGTGGCATTTACTTTATTTGAACTTGTCATTTGGAGAATGGAGGTCTCAAGCCTAATATGGAAAATCATAGACGCTGCAAAGGACAATGGTGATTGTACAAACATAAGAAAAAAAGACAGAGAAATTGCAGTTATTCAGTGAACAAGCAAAAAAGAAAAATCTGTGACCTGGCAAGTGACCTCTTTCATGCTATTGTGTTCTTTTTTGAGAGCTTCAAGTGTTTGTGCTACACTTTAAATAGTTACTAGACTCACAGTCCACTTTGCACTGAAAAAATACAATCATTTCTTGTTTTGTGCATTAATGGAAAGGGGAGAAATCAATCCGATCAGCTTTAGGAAGGAATTTTTAATGCAACATACAATAATGTGCTGTCACTGCGTGAAGACAAGCCATAAATAACACGGGAAAAGTAAGCAAAATCCTTTCCCCACTTGTTTGCATCTTAGGCCATGTGCAGAACCATTGCTGACATTAAGAGATTCATTGTTTTCAATCTGTATGTCCTGGGGCTTTGGAAATGGAGGACTTCTAAATTACTACCAATTAATTGCACTATTTGTATTCCTGGTAGATCTGAAGCGAGATTTAGTTACTGAGTTTTTAAATGAAGAGAACAAGTGTTGCAGCCTCTTTTGCCCCCTGCCCCCCACTGTCTAACTTATGCATGCCATTTATTTTAATTATTTAAACACATTTGAAATGCACACTAAACAACATACTTCTCAATAAATGACATAAGTGCTCAGAAACTGCTTACGGTGTTGGCCTCCCCTGCCAAATGGTGCTGTCCTGACTGCAATCCAAGAAGCCCTACTAGTAAAATGTAATTTGGGCAGGTATATTAAGGGCTTTTTTCCATGGATTTCCAAGAGCTGTCCCCAATGTCAGAAGGGGTTGGGGGAGAAGAACGATGACATTGCCATCCACATGAAACCAGGTTGCCTCAATTCTGTCGGCTAAGTGTTAGTCAATAAATGGCCCATGATTACAAATGAGTACATGACATTTGGGAGGTACGGAGCTAGCACCGGCCCCCGTCAGCACCCCGTGGCACAGTCACACCAGGGTGCTTGGAAGTCAGTGTGGGATCTGGCCAGAAAGGTGGAGACCTGTCCTACACCCACAGTATGGGACATCCCCACACTGTACCAGGCTCTGTTGATTTGGGCATGACTCCACACAAAGGCTAAGCGACCTCCACGGGAACCAAGAACTGAAGTGGTACCAGGAAAGGTTTGGCATCTGGGAACCAGATCATCAGCCAGATTTGCCATCCTGCCTCCTGACCATCGCTAATACTTAGAGGCCAACCTCCCTGATGTAATTCCCATATTTCAGAGTGTAGACCCCACGCTGAAGACTAGCACCCCCCGCAGCACTCTGAGCCTGTGGTACTGGAGACACAAATGTGCCCCATTTCCCTTTTTGGGGACAAAAAGGGTGACAGACACAGGGATGAATCTGATATTCAGACTTTGGTCCAGAGCTCAATGAAGTCCAACAAAGTTCTTGTTTCACTGAGTAGGAGTTGGGTAAAGGCCAGACAACATAATCCCAAAGGCCATAATCCTCCATAAAAACCAGACAGGAACATTCAGAATTGCGCTGTGGTTATCTCCCTCCCCAAAAGCAACTGAAGAATTTGCCAGAGAAGTTTCTTCTGAGAACACCAAACAAGGACTGCACGCCCTCCCTTTGGCACTGTATCATGAGCACTGGAAGACCAGGAGGCCTCGCTGTTGTATTCGTGGTGTTGCTGGTTTTGTCAGGCTTCTTCTGTTGTTCTTTCTAAGCTCACTTTTGGAAAAAAGCCAGCACTTTTTGCTTCTTGGGCAGAGAATATGGAATTACCGTAAATTATATTGAAAAATTAGATTCATTCACCGCTGTGATAATTGATCTCCCAATCTGTCTCGGAGAGTTAGCAGCTGGTATGAAAATAAAATGCAATTTAAGTTTTTATTTATTTAAAAAAAACCCACTTTAATCCAAGTGTGGCAACAAATAAGGGGAAGAGGAGAGAGAAAGTTTCTTTATTTGCCAGTCCTAATATTAAATACTGATGATAAGAAAACAAAGCAGGAGATGATTGTACAGGTATTTGAGAAATTCACAGTACATTGGTGTTAAGCACCGTATGCGCTGCCAGGTGGGTTTTATACCCTTACAAATAATTATGTGCAATTGTACCTCAGCCCTACAAAATAGCGTTACGGACTTGTGTGGAGCAGAGGCTCTCTCTTGGGCTCTCCCTCTGTCAGAAGAGCTGGTATCGATGTCGCCAAATGGATAATTCCACAAGTGACTCCAGGAATTCAACTCCTCCATAAGAGTCCCTACAACTGGGCCCATCAAATTCACTGGCAAGTTTTGACCCAAAGAGAAAAGAATCAGACCCAAAACTCAGCACTCATGGCTGTTGCTGTCATTAAGCCTCTTCTATGTCAGTCTGTGCTAATACCACATCACACATTACAGATGGAGACAGGATTTGATTTTTACATTGAGATTAGCTGCAAGGAAATGCATTTTTATCTGCTGGGAGCAAAAGGAAAGAAGTCCATAATTCACAATAACCCAATAACTTACAAAGTGATCAGCCAAACAGTGTTTTCAGGTGGTTGAAAAATCTCATGCTGTCATCAGTAATAAAATAAGAATGATAATCCTCTTCCCTGGCTAAAGTGGACCATCAGGAGCGATGGAATGGACATGATGTCATTAGAAACCCAGGATAATGGTGTAAGGTTGATGGGAAGATCCTGGCTGGAGCCAGCTCAGTCTGGCAGCCCCATTTGAAAGCAACAGATAAACACAATAAGCTCTTAATAGTTGTCATCCCTTGAACATGCAATATGGAGCATCTTCTGCATTATTTCTCTCTGTCCCTCACAGGGATGAGCAGCGGTGAGGTTTGGAAGAAATCTGGCACTTCAAGGAAGGTTTCGGAGGGACAGAGTTCTCCTCTCAGCACATCAGGGGAGAAAACAGAAGGCCTGACCCTGACATTCAGCTCAGTGAGACTGTAGCAATTTCACCAGTAATTCACGGCTATCGGAGGAGTATAATTCATCCCTCTTGTACTAGAGGCTTTGATACATTGTGAAACAAATTATTAGCTGGAGTGGCTGTCTCTTCTAATTACGACTGTAAATAATACCATAGAACTAGAGAAGAGCCCAGAGAATCCAAATTTACCAGCAGTGTCATTACGATTAAACCTTCCTGATGGCACAGTTGGGGTTAAATCAGTCTTAAAATTCAAAAATCATTTTTCCCCCACCTGTTTCAGTGCTGGGGCATTTACAGAGCGTCAGTGGGGTATAGCAACAGGAGGTGTTGACACAGCTTATAATTTATCCCCCTGATTATATAGCCACAAGCACCCAGGCAGGCCAAGTGTATTTTTCTATTCTCTACTAATCCTCATCTCCAGAAGCTAAAATGCCATCTCACTTGCACCATCATCCCTTTCTAGCTACAGCATTGTTTCTGTAGTTCAGTAGGTTAAGATCATTTTTACTATTATTCCTACTATTTCTGATTTGCATGCTAATAGTATCTAGGAGCTCAAATCTCAATTAGGAGCCCACACAGCCAAGAGATACACAATTCATTCTGAGGTTGTAAATGTGTTAATGTACTTAGACTCACAATGAAGAGCAACTCATCACATGACAACACATTTTCTTATTAATTTTGTGTCATTGAAAGGCTTCATAGCAGTTGGTTAACTTAACGTATGTTACTTGATAGGTTGACTGCTTTTTATTGTTACGGATTTTATATTTCAATCCCACAGAGACCACCAGGGTCTTATGGTAAGGCCTTTTTCTTTTATAAAAATCAAATAAAATTAAATTATTGCTGGTCCAGAAACACTTCTCCAACAGGCTTTTGTTCACCATCACTTTGGATGGAACGAGCCCTGCAAAACTGCTATGAAAACATTGAATTCATCGACCGAGTCCTGAGCAAGAGCAGCAGTGAGCGGGCTAAACCAGGGAGTTCATTACTGCATAACCAACGAACTCATACCTCTTGAAATCACATCGTCACAATCTCACACCCTAAGTTCTTATCCTAAAGGTCCCAGTTCTGCTCTGCAGCTTCAGAGAATTCCCGTTGTGCCTCCAGCCCTCAGTTTTCCCTGTGTCCACAAGGGCTTCTTGGAGCATAAGGGCTGCGAGTGATAGTGCATGAAGGGGCCGTGAAGATGGGACCCTCATGCCCAATGACAGTGATAAGCTCTTAACAGCAGAAACTATGAATACTAAAAGTAAAGGGGAATTTTGCCTGGGTGAGCACAGAGCAAACCGATCCTCTTATTCTGCTTATTTATGAGGTTTTATTAATGATGTCAACAGGTTATTCTGACATGGTTTCAGTGCTGGCAGACAATGACACCCACCACCGAAGCAGCATCTGACATGCATGAGGTTTCTTTTCTCCCTTATTGTACTCGAGGTGGCTGCGACAGCGACCTGAAGGTAATTATCCAGCAAGGTCACTGCACCATGGAGTGCAGGAGAAAAGAAGTCATTTCTCACTCCACTATTGCTATAAGGCCACAAGGTTAAGAAATTGATGAAAAACCTGTGAGCTGTTTTCCACTTTTCCCTTGCAGACCCTCATGCATTTGTGAATTCTGTTTCCTCCCCTGCCCACAAGCTGGAGAGAGTTTGGATAATGTTTATTACATCTTGGGGAGGTAATAAACTGGCAGCATAATACAAGATGCAGCAGCATGACCACAGCTGAATGTCATAGAACAGCTACAGAGAAGGAAGAAACGGTGTAAGAAAACTCCTGAAAATTTACATGTAACTGCCACTAAGCAAAGAAACAAGGCTTCAGGTGAAATCATACTGCAATTCATCTCTAACGAGCATTACAGCAACAAGGAGGCTCCAATACTGCAAAGCATTTAAGTACCACCTTAAGCATACACAACTGCTGCTTCCAAAGGCATTGGACCGAGTCTCATCCCTGGGACAAGGGGCTCCACGTGTCCCCTCCCACCGAGCATCAATGAAGCACTTCAGAAATGCTTACAAGCAGCACACCTCAAGCAAACAGTAGGTACGGCTGGAGCAGCACAGACACTTCATAACAACAGCTCCTCCAAGGGTTCTGGCTGGCTTTTGGCACCTAAACTGCTGTGAGCAAAGAAAACGATCCAAGCATCCTTGTGTGCTCACCCGGACCCTTCTGATCATTAGCTCTGCAAGGACTCCGCATTATTAAACAGAATTCAAAGAAGGTTTCTTAATCATTACTTATTACTATGGTAACACCAGGCAGTCAAATAGGATTATGCAAGGTCCTCCATACGGGCGAGGGAGAGACATCTCCTGTCACTGAGCAGGTAAGTCAGAAAGCCAGGGAAGGGGAACAGAGAGAAAAAGCTAGCCCAGGGCTTCCCCCGCTAATTAGCAACTCAACAATTAATATTGCAGAAGAACCTAGAAGCCCAAATCTTTCAGTGAACGCCTGGGCTTGGTGCTGTACAAAACACAGGGGAGGAAGGTGGCTTTGATAAAGAATTCTGATTGCAAATAAACCACAGGGGAAAAAAAAAGTTGAAAATAATCTATTTAAGGTACGGGTAAGTAGCACAAGCTACCGCAACCAGAGCAAGATGTGTGAGCATGCGGAACGTTAGTGCTCCCACAGTAACCACTCACTCTTAAGATCTCATCTTGCAATAAATGGGAAGTTTCCTGAAATGAAAAGAGAAGGAAGTCACTACCCCAAACCACACATCGCACCAGCTGACACCACTGATGTCCCCTCACGGACCTTCCCTTAAAGCCTGCCCTTGGGCAGTTGTGTCAGCAGAGAAATCATTCTATTGCCAGTATTTCTGGACCCTGTTTTACACCACAGCCTCCAAACAGCACTTGTTGGATTATGGGGGAGGGAAAAGGGGGATAAAAATCCTTTTATATCATTACAAGAAAATGATTAGATAATTACTCAGCAGGTAAAGCAGAACATATAGGAAAGGGCTGTTCTCATCATCACTCCTTGCAGCATCTTGTCTATATTATTAGGAAATGATGTATTTGTGCCAGGCTAATTCATATGGATTGTAATTTCAGGACATAAATTACCCCCTGTCATGTGTATTCAGTACAGAGGAACAGCAGCAGAGGTGCTAAATGTTTAAACTAATTTTTGTTAACAAGCTTTTTCTTCTCTCCAGCCTCCTGCCCCTTTATTTTTCATCTGCTGGGAGAAAGGTGGGGAGGAGAAGGGAAGGGGCACTGTTGGAAGCACAGCCTGGCAGCAGGGGAGACAGCCTGGGCACAGACAACTCCCAAAGTGGGAAGCTTGGCGGAGGAACACCCAGTGGAAAATCACCCATTTTCTAGACACCTGGAAAAACGAGAGGGCTCCAACAGTGGAGCCCCTCTGTCAAATTTGGCCACAAGCATTCACAGGTTTCAAAGCAACTCGGAACACAGCAGAGCTGCTCCTACAAACACACTCCTTCAGACAAACCTCCTCTGTTACAGTCATAACGAGCCCATAAGCCTCATTAATTTCCACAAGTCATACTGACCCACAAACCAGGGCCAGAGGGTTGAGCAACACGTGAACCCATCCCACCACGAAGGAAGGCTCTGACAACGGAAGAGCATTTGATATAGGCACCCCTTTATTACCACTGGTATTTATGAGTCTACATTTTTTACTGGGCTGCATGCTAAGGAGTTGCCAAGTGCAGATATAGATAGATATTTATTACAGAAAGCTATGTCCTAAAACATTCCAGGTTACCTCTTGGAACTTATTCATAGGCTCTCTCATAGGGAGACTAGTTTAATGGTGCAAGAAATATGTATATAAAAAGCTGTATACATTCTGCTTTCCTGGTGATAGAGATATTATGGTCCATCAAGTAAGTAAATTAATTTAGTGTATATGGAGGAGGAGGACAGAAGCAAAGGAGAATTCCCCTTGTGAAGCTCAGTATCCAAGCACCAAGCTCCTCTTATTTTATCTTGAACCCCTGCACAGCTTCCAAGAGTTTCCTAGAGTACCAAAACATCTACACAATGTGTTTGGAAGGATGGGACAGCACCTCTTCTCCCTCAAGCTTGAATGGTCAAACGCGTTTTGCTCCTTACATACCTGCTACCCACCCCAACACAACTAAATGCAGGGTCTTCACCCCAAAAAGACAGCAAATGTTGCATTTCTCCTTGCGGCTTTACCATCGGAACACATGGTTTCTCTTCACGCTCTAAACACACACGGATTATCTCTACCTGCCTTCCATCTTTATTTGGGAGATGGTTCACTCCCTTCAACTGTTTCTCACTATCACCTTGCAAAATAAGTTTGGATGCTAAGAAGCCGTATCGAACAGCTCTGTCAGAAGCGGTGCTTGAACAGCCCCAAGCTGGAAAAGAAATATCTGGGGATTGCAGTCTAAATCACAGATGACGTGAAGACTAAGAGGGTGGGTCTGCACTTCCCCTTGCCCTGGACATCCCCTCCGAGGTCTCTCTCAGATGAGCCGTGTGGCCATGCCAGAGTGTTCCTGTGGCCAGCACCACCCACTCTTAAATCAAAGCCATGGCATCAGTGTAAATAAAAGAATCCTCTGGAACAGCACACCATACCTTTACCATTAGGGAGAGCAATACCGAGCAAAGCCTTTTTCAGAGCAGAATAGCAGCATGAAAAAGGGGTATCACTGCATTTCAGGTGTCCCATTCATCATTGCAAGAGTCATGCCAGCAAAGACCACTTCTCTGGTTGTCTTTGGAACAGGATACAATTCCCAAGAAGCACAACGAAGGAGAAAAGCAGCAACTTTTAGACAAATCTCAAGTTGTGATTTCATTGCCTTTGGCATTTCTTAGACCTATTCTCCCTCTGTTCAGGCTCCGGGATTTTGAGCAGGGAGTGTAAAAGTGACATAATCTGTGGCTTTGCGTAACAAAACCCCACCGTTTATTTGAGCAGTGGGGGAAGGAATCTCTTTAGGAAACCAGATAATCCAGAAATTAGTGCTAATAAGTTATTGACTTTCCTACAGTTCTTCCAGGACTGGCTGATGGCTTCTGGTAATCACTCTACTTCCATATTCACAGAGTCCAGCTGTGTCTCTTCGAAGAGCTCATTTATGGCAGTTTGTGATAATGTGATATTTTAGCAATGTCAGCTTTTGCGCAAGATATAAAAATCCTCCGATTTATTGCCCCTTGCTCCCAGTGCACACAAAAAAAGGGAAAGAAACCCATAAAAGTCTCTCATTCACATTTAGGTGAACACGACTCCTCTTTCCTGTCCTTCCCACGTCTGTATCAAGTTCCCTGCCAAGCACAGAGGCACCGCATACCCTTTCTGCTCTGTTAGAAGCATTTAGCTTCGGTGATGCTCTGCCAGGATGTGCAGATGAAGTACAGATGCAGCAGGCAGGATGCTTGCCTAAAAGCTGTGAAATGTTATTTCTGCTCCAGTCTCTGACACCAACCTGGTCTTTGTCCTGGTCAAGTCACATAATTGTATTTACAATTCTGAGCACAGCTGGTCACATCTACATGGCACTAAGTGACACAACTGCAGCTGGAGCTGATGTACCACAGAGGCTTTAAATTAGCTAGTTTGAGCACAGCCGGCAGATTAGTGTTGGGGAGTGTTGGTTCTAAGATTTACCTGGGTGATATTCAGGGTAATTATCCGAGCCGCACTCCATGTTAGCAGAGCAACTGTTAGCAGATGAGATTCAAGCAGCAGTCACCTCTAATTGCACTGCACTCGGCAAGTTCTTTGGGGCCTGCAGTCTCCTCTTATGCTCTTTCCAAAGCACCTGGCATAACGACATGTTGATCCAAGGAGGGCTTCCAGGCAAATATCTGATACTAATTAAAAAGATGAGCAAGCCAGGCATTCAGCTCTATAAATCAACGTTCCCTGCTCCTACCATGCAGTCAATGAGCCCCAGCTGAGTGTCTATTCCTCACTAGGGCTAGCGGCACCTCTAACACCAGACAGACCTGCTCACAGGTAACCCGAAAAAACAGGCACTTAGTGCACCAGTTCGAATGAGTTTTGTTAACACGGCTGGTGGAGAATAGACTGAGCAGTCTCTGGGCTAGTGGCACTTGGAAGCACCGGTGTGACTTGGGAAACTCAGGAAAGGTTTTAGCAGCACCAAAGAAGTTCAGAGAGGATGCGTCCCTGAAAAGCAGCAGAGCATCTGCCCAGCAAATGTAGGCACATTCATCTCCACCCAGCAAGTCCAGTGTCTTTCTGCCTTTGGTGCAGCTGACTTAGGAGAACAGGAAGACTTGTACATCAGTGCTTTTGGTAAATCCTGCCTAAATAATCAAAACTTGGCTCTTTTGTCCTTAAAAGCTCAACATTTTCTGGAGGAGTGAAGAAAGTTTCCTGATATGATGGCAGTAGGGAAAAGGGGGGCAGGGAAGACTTTCTGGGGTTGGGAAGGGAAGGAGAGAAGAATAATTTTTCTCCCCTTAACTGAAGTAGCTTTGAGTGTTAAACTACACCACTGCAGGGACTCTGGGGGAGATCAGATCCTGTCAAAGGTTCATATTTCACAGCTGATCTTTCAAAGGTTAGGGCAGCACATTTGCTAGGAGACAGAATGATAACTTTGTCCTTCAGACTAAAATAACAGAGCTGAACATATTTTCATTCAAACAAGAACAGAATTTATAGGATAAAGGGTAAGTGGGTGTGGATGTGTGCGTTGGAGGAGAAGCAGAATACAAAGTCCACAGAACATCACTACAAGGATCACAGAAGATATTCTGTGTCCCAGAGAGCGTGTGCTCAGGAGCTGGGCATTGTTTAACCTACTGAGCTGAAGGGATGCAAAAAGCTACAGCAGGGAAAGCTGTATCTGGTTGAGACACACACTAACTACCCTCCAGTTTGGGTGTAAGCAAGACAAGCTGGAGGAGGAAGAGCTGATCTACCACAGACCTCAAATCACTCCATCCCAGTGAGAACAGCAGGGGAGAAATCAATAACCCGAGCAAGAAACTGTAATAACAACTGACATTTATACAGCATCAGATACCCAGGTGTCCCCAAACACTTGACAGATATTACAAGCCGAACTGATTTACAAGCAGGGGATCTGGCTCCTTGCAGAACATCGATTCCCACACCGAAGTGAAAGAACTCCTGTGGATTTTGTGTCAACCTTCTCCCATCACTCCGTTTCAGGGGCGAGGGTCCGGATGCTCTGACCTTCCATGTTTTGCACAATTTAACACAGAAGTTCCTGCCACCCTGGACAAGGCACCTCACATCCAGGGGAGGCAAATGTTTGTTTTGCAGGGGTGGACAGAAAACACCTGAGTATTTGTGCGGACAGACTCGTAAGCATCTTCACGGTGCTCTGCTCACCTTGTAATCGCCTCAGCCCTTCACATCAGGAGTCCAAGTTACACATCACTCTGCTTTAGATCAGACGGGAAACTATTTCAAGCAGCCCCTCGCCACAGATTTGCCTTTGGCACAAACGCTCAGCAGAGCCAACACTGACATTGTGAACAGGGTGTTTCCTTCTCTTTGCCTCAGCCTTGCCTTTCTTTTACAGAAAGGAAAAATAAAAGTGGGAGAGGACATAAGAATGAGATTCAAAGGCCCAGTCTACACCAAAAAAAAAAATAAAAAAAAAAAAATCACTGTCTTGTCACTGACATGGACAGCACAGGTCTGATGGCACAGACAGCTCCAGGATCCCAGATGCCTGTGAAGCTTGAGGCACTCAGACTTATTACAGCCTCTGCAACCTCAGGTGACACTGCCCACAGCAGGCGATGACTTCCCTGCACTGGAGTCCAAACAGGTCCAGCAATAACGAGGAAGTGCTGGAAACCTTTGTAATGTTGAAATGGCTGAGGAGCAAGACAGAATCAGGCTCAGCGTTGAGAGGAAAGGGCTGCTAAGGGCACAGAGCATCCTTTATGTCTCGCTTCCTCAAGGGCCAGCTCACCCACATCAGAGCAGAAGGGCAATACAGGAGCTCGTAGAAGGCAGAGCCCCTGCCCTGCACACACGGTAAGAGGCTCTCACAGCCCAGGGATGGAGTGCCAGGCTCTAAGACACTGCACCACTCCCTTCCCACTACAGGCACTGCTTGGAGAGGGGCTTCAATTTAATACCTAACATACAAACGCTACATTTCCACCTTTCCTTCACATCTTTGAGCTGATGCAACTGTTTGGTTCTCATAACAATGTAAAAATATGGGGATTTTTTTTATTATTATTATTATTATAAAAAATTCCTTGAATTTTTCATGTGTTTTTCATCTTGTGTTTTCATCCTCAGGGCATCCTACCCGTACCGCACGGCGAGCGTAGGAGGAAGCAAATGGAGGCAGCAGGATGAGGTAGCTGGGCTGTGAATACCAGCAGAATCGCCCTCTGAACTCAGCAGCAGCACAACAGCCTCACACAACACAGAGACCGAGGAAAAGCAGGGATGTTGGCAGCTTCTCCCTACCTTCCCTTTCCCTGAATGGATACTCTTTTTCTTCCCCCAAGTCTGTCTTCCTCTCTGACCCTGACTTGTTGCACAGCTGTAGCTTAAGTTAGCAGGAAAACACTGATTTTGGGTGATGCCAGCTGTGGAATCAGTCCTTCAACAGCCGCCCGTCAACTTCTTTCTGCAGAGGCAACCGCTCCTCCAGATTGCTGATTTTCAAATCAAATATGCAAGAAAGGTGGGAAGTTCTGTGTGGGGAGACCAAAAGAAAAGCAAAACCAGCAGACATCCAAACTTTTTAAAGGGCTTCCTGAATTCCCATTTCGCATTTCTCCCTCAAAACATCAGTGCTGATGATCATCTCTGCCACTCCGGGACGTGTGACAATTCCTCTGCTATTTCGATAAGCCCTGGGAGGAGAGCGGAGGATGGATTTGCGTGCAACCGCTGCAAAGTTTTTCAGCTCACTCCAGCTTGCACATCGCAAAAAAAAGCAGCTCAGCGGGAGGTTGTTGAGACTGAGATGACAGAAAACACTCCTCCTTTCAGGCAAGATATGTTCGCAGGCCTTGGGTAGTTTCAAATGAAGAGAAAAATTGTTCTAAAATCTTCAGTAATTTTTCTTTCAGAATCAGTGTCAATCCATTAAAGTAATCAGTTTGGGTTTCCAACTGCAACTAGGAATTTGCAGTAAACCAAGACACTGGGAAGAACCTCGAGGAAATGGGAATAGGAAAATCCTATTGCAAAGAATATCCTCTTCCAAGGGGTTTTCATCCAGCCCCTACGAACTCTGAAGTCCATCAGAGTGAAACTTTCTCAGCTAAACCTGCTGCTGTTTTCGTGATTACTGCCAATGTTCTTCCCATACTTGAGCTCCTTAGGTATAAAAAAACCTGGATTAATTTTTCTAGTATCAGAAACAAATAATTGTGGGAGGAACTTAAAAAAATCTTACTGGTGTTCGTTCAGCACTGTAAAAGTGACTTCGTCAGGCCTAATAAGCATAATTACTTCCACTGAAGTTTATCAGTTCTACATGGGAACACTAGAGCTTGGTTTAACACCTACTGAGATGTTGTTTCCCAACTTGGATTTTTTGGCTGCACAGACTGGGTGACTCAACAGGCTTCTCCCAGTTTGCCAGTCACACTGCAGCAGCCCTGAAACCTCAAACGCTCACAGAGAACAATTTTTTTGCCAGGTCACAGAGGCTAGAACAGGGCTGGGGTGAGGCCATGTGCTCTCCTCATAGTAAAAGCTCTGACCACAAGAGACAGCATGAAAAAAAAGCAGAGTGGAACCTGATGAATAGCTACATAAAGGAGCTTCAATGGCAAGCATTCTGCAGTCATGTCCCAAGCGTTAACTGTATACAGCATTAACTGCAGGAGTCAGGGCTGGGGTGGTGGCAATGGCTGCGCACGCTCTTCATCTGCTCCAGACAGCCCGAATTTGGGCTTTTTAACTTCACTCCTCAGTAACATGGTCTCTCAGTAGCTACATAAGACCAAGGGAGATGTGCTATCACTCACACTCCCCAAAGCCGAGGCAGTCAGCACCGCCAGTCTGAGGATGTACTAGGAACACACCAGCCCCTAAATCCTACTTGTTAAAGTTTATTGTTATGAGAAATCTCTTGTGCAAAGATAAGTTGTTTTAGCAACAGTTGGTCAAGCTTTTAACTTCACAAGTGTTATATTCTCCTACCCCCAGGCCTGTCATCTCCCATAATGGAGCTGCTTAGCCAGATGTCAGAGGCAAGTGGCCTCTGCCAAGGTGATCAGCAGAGCTCCAGTAACACACCAATCTCCCTCTCCTGTTCTCCTCGTACACCTAACCTGCTTCCCTCCAACCGTGTGCACTCACTGCAGACAGTTTGGCATCTTATTTTAAGAAGAACTGAAAACATATTACAAACAAACCCACTGCCAAACAAACTCCATCATCTGTGGCACAGACAAAGTTTGGCACATCTATCCTTGGCAGAAAGTTAGGACGCAGTCTTCAACACTTTTGATCAAGCTTTCTTTTCCCCATTAAGAATTTAGTTTCAGAAGAAAACTATTAATGGACACCTGCCTAAATTCAGGTGTATTTTGACTGTACCACGTTTACGACGACTATGCAGTTTCTGGTACCCAGAGACAGCACCATGGGAGGCAGTGGTCATGTACTTCACAGCAGTTGGCACAGATTATGAACCAAATAATCCACACAAACATAACATCCCTGGATGATGGGGTGTTCCTGTGAAGCCTGCTTAGTACCAGTTACTAATGCTGAAAGGGCAAAGCTACGCACCTTCCCGTCCACTTTATTCATCTGGCCATGCAAAAGAGACATGAGAAACATCTTACCTTTAGTGCACCCGCTTTGTCCCCACGCACTGAGCTCACAGTAGCATAGAGACATTGCACCAAGCACTGATGAATCTGAAGCACTCAGATATTTTCAAGGCTCAAAGCATTTTCAAGGCTTCAATAGAGTTGAATAGCCCCGAGTAACGCTTTAAGCCAAGGCTGTTGTGTGGACTGAAGGAACCACAGCAATTCTTAACATTCTCAAGTGCTACTGCCAAGAGTGCTGTTTTAACCACACAAGTGACCCTGTCACAGCGCATACCCTCTCATCTCACATTGATGGAGCCAGCAGAAGACAAAGGAGGTGCATCAATTGCCAAACATGTGCTCCAACAATCCTTTCTCCAAAGTTTTCTTACTTATCACACAATAAAAAACCCTTTCATACAAAACCGAGGTGCTTTTCAGGTAGTAACATTAAAATGACAATCTATTCTGAAAAGGCTCAAGCAAGATCTAAATTTAGATTCAAACCTGGGCTTCTCCAATCACTTCAGGCACTTTAGTGCCAGTTCTATCTTGCCCTCATATTATTTTTACATCTGAGAGGTAGCTCCTCAGCAGTATTTCCTGACTTAAAATCTGAACCTTTCACCAAGTAAAGGCATTAGTTTTATGGCCTCTAGAAACACATTACTACATTGCTGAGTTAAAAACATTCAGCATTAAACCCAAAATCCCAGTCAAAAGTGCACCTAGAAGGCAGTATTTCCAGGCACCTTGTAAACCCACTGTCCCATACCTTATATATCAGTTTCTTTACCTTGACGAAAGGCTGAACATAAGATAGGAGAGCATTAATTAGAACTCAGAATTCCACCATTTTGGTCCATTTTTGCCCAGCTTTTCTTATCCAATGTGTAGTTCAGCATCAATCCACAAAGGTAAAACAGACACCATTCTCTTATCCTTCAACACACACGTCTCCCAGAACTTCAACAACTGTCCTCACTTAAGAAGAGCAGCAAATTACTTACAGAGTCTCTCTCCAACCTCTTTCCTAGAGGAATGACTCCATAGTTCTCAATCCCAGATAAGCTGCTTCATTACTTTCACAAGGAACAGGTGATCTTCACACTGTGACCTGGTCCTGCTTCTCACAGCATCTTATTTCAGCACAAGCACCTTGAGATAATTACAAACAGGGAATGACAGTAAAGGCAGACAAATAACCTAAACTCAAGGTCAAAGAGGCTTTTTTTGCTAGAGACCTTGTTGATAACAGAGTAATACTGTCCTGCTTTGCTAGTAATTCACTCAAGTATGGCCGATAGGAGGTTTTTGGCCAAGAAAGAAGTTAATGCCAAGTGCCTTAATACTGCAAACTGTTTAGGAAATGTAATCATGCTAAACCTAGCATGAGATTCACCTAACGCAAGTGTTTTTCTGAACACACTATGCATTTTCAACCTGGCTTCTGATGTTACAACTCCTTGCCCTGCCCAGTGCATGACAAACCCCTGCTTACCCCCCTGGCAGAGAGGGTGAGGAGCCCAGTGAAGAATGAACTAGCATAAAACTATTCTACAGTCCTTCCTGAAGTTTTAGCCTTGCTATCATTTTTCTGTGAAATCGCACTAGGAAAAAAAATAATGAAATCCCCATTCCACCATTCTTAGCAATTTACTGTGTGTTCAACCAACTTTTAATCAGAATATCATACAGCTTGCAGCCAAACACCTTAAAATAGTTTAAGCTTTTTATAGCTCTGCTGTTACCACTGTCAACCAAATTTGTAACGTCAAACAACTAAACCAGGTCATTCTGACAAGAGCTATTTTCCATGAAACCACACGGACTGCCATTCACTATATTCAACACATGCGGAAGGCGCAAAGTCTCAGTCCTGTTTTCGAGAGGAGAAAGCTGGGCACAGACAGTAAGCAACGCAGAATAATGTTTCCCAGCAGAGTGTTAGCAGATCTGGAAATTGAATCTTGGTTCTGTTGTGCCCCGCTTAGTGCTTTAGCAGCAATATCTCTGGCCTTCCAATGCATTCCTATTTCTATTTTAAAGCAATCATGTTTAAGACCACATATATGGCAAAAGACCAGTGTTTGTTTTCTTGTGTGTTGTAATAACAACGTAACGCACACATACATGGTACAGTGAAATAGTAGCTCTGTTGTAGCTTGGTCTATTGTAACTGTGAGCCAGACAGTATTTACCCACTACTGCCAGACTTTATTCTACATCATCCTGCAAGTCAAAATTCCCCAGCACAAAAGCAGACACAGAGTGTTCTATACCAAGCATAAAAAAACCTCAGAAATGGTTATATGCAAAACACCTCCCACAAAGTTTGATATTGCTGGAGTGGCAATGGGAGCAGCCCACTGTGTAAAGCACAGGGAAATTAGAAACAGAGCTGTCTAGTTACAAAAACCTAATTAAACTCCCATCCATCTTAATACTAAGCTCCTTAAGGTAGGAAATTTTATTTGGCATGGAGCTATGTAACATGTTCAGACAGTACTGATGTTTAGGGCTGCTTAAAGCCATCAAGAGGTGAACAGAGGACTTGAGCAGGTCTCCAAGAGGTTTCTATTGGGTGGTCAAGGCCTGCAGGAGTTTGCGGTACAGCTGGTAACTACTGTCTTAACCAGAGCTTCTCCGTGAAGAAAGCACCAGTGCCTCCCCTGCAGTTGTTCCGGATCTGCCAAGTTTGCCAACCTTGGAAGATTTTCAGCAGAAGTAGCCATAGGAGCAGCCAGTTGTTTAACAAGCATATTTACACCTCATTCAGCTGTATCCTCAAAAAGGCATGTTTTCCCTGCACAAGAGACCAGAAGTAGAGCCTTAACACAGACTCTAACTTAATATCTTTCCTTCCTTTTCCTTCTTTCTGTTTTCTAATCTTTTCTAGCTCCACGCTAGATTTCTTTCCTGCAAACACCCAATTTAGATTGCATCAGGAGGCGCTAACAAAAAGTGCTTCACTGTCTTGTCAGCAGATTACAGAAAGCCTTCTCATTCAAGTTTATCCAGTTGGAAACGCAAGTAATTGATGTGAACTTGAAAAATATATGATTTGGAAGCAGGGGGGGTGGGGAAAGCTTCTCGCCAGCATTGCTGTTGCACCCAGCTCATACCTCACTCAATCACACAGGGCTGGTTAATCGGTAGCTCCATTATCACCTTCCTTCCCTGCATTTACTTGGGACACAAGAGCCATCAGGAGGGAAGCTGAAATGAGAACAAGGTGTAAACACGCACGTGCTGCAGTTTCTTGACTGTCACTGGTATCTGAAAATGAAGCTGCAATGAAGGGAAAACAAAATATTCAATTAGGAGAGCGGAGGGTGACTCTGCTGGCCTGAGCACGGTGCTGTCAGGGGAGGGGAGGACAAGGTCCGTGTTCCCCCTCCCCAGTTCACAGCCAGAGCTTCATTTGGAAAGGCAGGAGCAACAGGGAAAATAGATGTGCGAGGGGAATGTCTGTTCAGGAGCAGTAACTCCTCAGGAGGGCTGAGATGCACTTCTACACCTTCATCCTCAGAGCTTGGAGCATGAAAAATGTCTAAGCAAGGGCATCCACTGGCAGCACAGGGGTCTTGACATTCCCTCCCCATCTCCCAGCTCAAAACCTGATTCTGAGTCATAGCAGCAAATCAGAGCCCATTTGCTCAAAACATACAAATGCCTGAATACGTGGGTTAACATTCTGACATTTCCTTCATGCAGTCTTCCTCCAGCTTATTAAAAACTGAATTACCCTGCGCAATTGCCATTCCTTGTACCAGAAAAACAACCTATATACAGCCCTGCTCAATTATGCAGTGTTACAGAAGTGTAAAGCAAACCATTCAAAAATATAATTTGAAACTATTATTATTTATATTGTGGCAAAGACCCCAGGTGAGCTCAGAGTCCAAACGTAACAGGTGTTGTACATATTTTATTTCAATTAAATACTGTCATAGGGAGACCAGCCCAAGGCTAGAGGGAGCCAAATTATGAAACTGCATGAAAAATACAAATAAAATGCATCACAGATTCATTTAAGTGAGGTTCCCAGGAACTTGGCTGGCTGGTTGTCTGGGCAGCTCTCTCTGTTATTAAGGAATGAGGCAATCTGTTCTCAGCAGAGAAAGACCCTCTCAAAGAGACATTTTCTGTTGTCATCATGGCCAGCCACGACTTTTGCGGAAGGGGAGGAACACATCCTGGAGCTTTACCACCAACCTCTCACCTGAACCCTGGCAGGTTTATCTGAGACTGTGTGGAAGAGTTGAGAACGGAATCCAGACAACTGCTGTTCAATTAGAAGGACGTACATCTTGATTGCAACAGCAAGGTGACAGGTCACATGAGGCCACCCGTAGAAAGTCTTTGGCAAGGACATTTTCAGGGTAGACTTTTAATTTTGAAAAGAAAAAACTAGAAGCTCTCAGCTACCTGGCCAATGCAACATCTGGAGACCACTTTCTAAAGGCAGCTCACTTAAAAGCCCAAAAAACCAGTCTCTCAAGACTTGTAAATAATTGCTTTTCCTCCTCAGCTCTGCATTACAGAGCCCTGCATCAAATTAGATAAATAAACCACAGTTCAAACTCCACACCCACACTGCCAATAAAGCCGAGATACTTTGCCTTGGGATCGAGCCGCTCAGGATGGGAAGCAGTATCTACAAAAGATGACATTGATTTGGGGAGAAATATATTGGGAACAGTGGAAACATGACACTATAATATCCGCCTCTCCTTTTCTTTTAAATTAAAAAAGAAAACACAACTTTCTCCTGAGATTGTCCCCCCGCCTCCAAAGATGAGACAAGTTGAAACCAATTTTATAGTATCCCAGTGAATATTTCAAAGATGAGTGTTTCCATAAGTTAATTGGCGCCCGTTATTATGGAATTAAAAGGCAAATGGACTGAAGGCAATTGAGCCTCATCACTTTATTATCTTTTCCCTAAAGACACCTCAGATTTTAAACTCCTTTGACCCTTAGACAGGTTGCCTGCTGGCCCTGACACATTTTTGTCACAGAAAGAGACCTGGACAGAAATGTCTAAACAACTCCAAAGGACAGAAGGGACATCTGGAAAGGCAGAACCTGTGATGAACGGTTCCGGAGGTGTGCTCCTGCCTGTCCCCAGCGCTGTCCCAGTTCATGGCCCCCCCTCCTTGAGCCCCCAGCCTTGGCCCACCCACACTGGCTACACACTCACAGCTGCTTTCTGGCTGTTTCCTTGCTAAATCCCACACGTCGCTTCCCATCCAACGCGCTGGATGCAGAATGGACCAGCATCTCTGCTACTGGGAAACCACGACAGGCTGACCACGGCTGCCTGAGCAGGACAGATACAATCAGCTGAGGCAAACCGCATGAGCTTCACCTTGCAATAACCTCCAAAAGATAACTGAAGGATTTGTGGCTTTTTTTAAATTTCAAAACTAAAAAGACTGACGCAAGCAGCAGACGAAAGAGAAATTCTGCCCTTTCCTTTTGTCACAGCTATTCCACCTATCCAGAGCCACTGGGATTCTCCTGCACACACACACCCCGCCAGCTTTGTTTTTGTCTTTTTTTTGGTGCCTTCTTATTCCAAACAAAACCAAAGCCACCCAGGACACCAGCATTGAGAGCAGCTTGCTTACTTAACAGCCCAAGTGTGGATTGGCACCTCTTACAAACACTGCCAAAGAGAACGATTCGTTACTCATCAGTAAGGTTCCCAAGGAAGCCTCCTTGACTGAAAGTTAACTTTTCCCCCTTTACCTTCCACAGAGGAATTAAACAAACTGAACCAACTCCTGCAGACACCTTCCCATTTATTGTCACCTCCCCTAGGAATGTGCACTGGGGACTGCTGTGAATAATTGTGTGCATCGGGAACAATTTCCTACCTTTGCTACCCAGACTCAGGCATTGGCCACTGCACAAGAGACTAAACGGGCCTGTTGGTCTGCTCTGGTATTGGCATCTCCTTGGGGAAGGCTGTCAGTGCTAATAAGAGTCCATAATGAGCACCAAGGTCTTTGAAGCAGGCTTGACTAGTGATGGCGAGGAATGCCAGTCATCCCGAGCTCAGATTTAACTCCCTCCCACGCACGGCTTTTGTTAGCTTGCTGTTTACAGCTTGAAATTATTGACATCATAAATGTTGAACCATGAGGCTGAAATTAAAAGAAAGGATTCCTGCTTTGCTTGTGGCTCTCTCCTTTGTTGCACACCTCTCTCTTCCCCCCCCCTCCCTCCCCGCTTTGGTTGTGTACCTCATTCAGCTTATGTGACACGTTTAAGTCTCTGAGGGATGAAAGCTATGGCAACAGGAGTTGTGCATCTAATCCCTGATGCACAGTGCTAAAAACATACCACGCAGCAACACATTTCCTATTCACAAGATTGTTCATGTTTTCATTCATGTCAAACTCGGGAGAGAAGTTACAGAAATTCTGTTTAAGGGAAAAAACCTCAGGGCAGCAGGTGCCACATGGGGTCAGGGCACTTGGGCAGGGCTGAAGCATGGTCATGGGGGCCAATGGAAAGGGGGCTCATAGCTGGAAGCAGGATATCAGTCTGGAGAAACGGCAAAGCCAGTAGAAGTGTCTGGGAATTGCTAGAGACTTGCTTATATTGCATTTTTGCTCTAGGCAACTTCTACTCAGGTATAGAGGTTGATAGCTCAGCATCACACACCTGGATGACACTCCCTAAGTTTTGCTTTGCTTCAGCTGCCCTATCACACTGGCCACTATCTGACCAGCACCCCCAGGTCACAGCACCTCAAGCTACTACAGCTAGGACTGAGACACCCTCACTCCACAGTTAAGATACAACTGCTCCTCCATAGGCCAGACTCCAAAGATGGCCACCAAGCCCCAGCTCCATGCCTCACCACTACCACCATCAGGAGCAGGGCAGGAACTCCACAAAACATTTACATTTTTTGGAGAGTCCCTCTGCCCTCTTTCCACTTGGAAAGAGATAAGCGGCGTGGACCCATCTGCGCTGTCTTTGCCAACCAGAACATCTCCTTCCCCAGATGAGTGCTCACTTTGTGCAGGCAGCCAGCAGAAGGCTACACATTCCTCCCAGATACACCAAGAAGACCAACAACACCGTACCAAGAACACCAAAAGCAGCCAGCTATGTGTGCAACACCAGGAACCTGCTCTTACCGGGGTCTGGATGGTCCAGCCCAGCAAAAGCTATGAATTAGATAAATATTTAGAAATACCTGAACACTACACACCAAAAAAACCACAAGAAAAACAAAAAGCAAAAAAGCAGAGAACCGAACCTCAAGCATGCTCTCCATTCAGCTCTGCACCAAGCATTTATACATGATTCACAGCTTCCCATCTGTGGGCTGAAAACCAGCTGCTTATGAATGAATATTTCTGCAACCTAAAGGACGTGCAACAAGGCCCACTTGAAGACAGCTTCTACAGATGGACTACGACTGGTACCAGCAGACAGTACAACCACCGCCTGAACCCCAAACGAAGCACAAAGGCTTACCCTGTGCTTGCCCGAAGGGGCTTCTGGCTTCTTCTTGGGGAGGTCCAGGGGCTTCCGGCTTCTTCTTGGTGAGCTTTAGGGGCTTCTAAGCTTCTTCTCAGGGAGGTCCAGCCGCTCCAGGAACTGGGATGTAGTACCTACGGAAAAGCAAAAACACGGAGCCCCAAGACACTCTGTCCTCCCACAGCAGCCATGAATAAAGGCTTTGGTGCAAACTAGATAACGGCAAACTGGTGTGGGCTAAATTAAATGTGGGTGGGATTGAAGTGCAAACCTTCTGTAATTGCAGCCAGGCTTGAGGGAGCAAGGGCAATTAAGGAGAAAATTATCAAGGTAAATCAGGTAATAAATAAATAAGCCACAGAATTGTAGCTTTTTAAGGAAAAAAAATAAAGATTTTGGTGCTGTAACAGAGCTGGCACACAACAGGAGGGCCCCCCCGGAGGGTCCCTCCCCACAGCCCCTGTGCCCCCTGCCATGGCCCACCTGAGGCACATGTATTGTTAATTGCCCTCACTGCTAACACACCTCAGGTGTGTGGCGGTAGCACTGGGGTGGCCTCAGGTGTGGCCATTTGACAGAGAGATGGAGAGAAAAGAGGGTGGGAGGAAGAGGAGGAGCCCCCTGTGTGCTGAGGGAAGAGGGGTTTCAGGGTGGATTCCAGAAGAGTCCCAGGCCTGAGCTGGCATCAAGTAACATTGGAAGGTGAGCAGGACATGTCTCAGGCAGCTCCTCCAAAACTGAATGGTATGTTTAATGCTCAGCTTTTATCTCTGTGGTCCCTTCCAACTCTAAAAAAATTCAGTGAAATTCAGTTCTACTCCCCCAGGGAGCGTATAAGCTCTCAGGAGCCATGTTCTGCCCCAGCCTCTCCTGCAGCCAGGCCCCTGGGCTTCTTGTTTGCAGCTGCTGCACCCTGTGGGGCAGGTTAGCAGTAATTTGTGTACATGGTGTATTTTCCTTGGAAAAACAATAACTTGATGATGAAAATTGTCCTTGTTGTCTCAGGCTTTGCAGTCAAATCTTTAAGCCTAGTGTGTGCTTGTGGTGCAGGCCTGGGTTTGGAGCCATGGGTGATGCTGAGAAGCACTAAGGGACATGGCTCTCATCCTCA
This sequence comes from Limnodromus scolopaceus, assembly GCA_028565335.1. NCBI lineage: Eukaryota > Metazoa > Chordata > Aves > Charadriiformes > Scolopacidae > Limnodromus > Limnodromus scolopaceus. Next base: position 1,443,317 of record JAOXNO010000010.1, on the reverse strand, counting down.
AATGGTCCCTGTTACTGGGCTGACTGGGGCTGTGCGGCCGTCCCTTGCAGGAGCAGTTTGTCCTTGCCTGGCCTTTAATCTTTAGGATAGGAAAACTCTATTTTACTTGTGCTTCTGTTAAGCTCTGAGATAGCTCTGTATGGTCATTTTACTTGTGTCAGGATTTTTTTTTTACCACAAAAAAGACATTGAGGTGCTGGAGCGGGTCCAGAGAAGAGCAACAAAGATGGTGAGGGGTCTGGAGCACA
>JAOXNO010000010.1:1412216-1441842 GCA_028565335.1 Limnodromus scolopaceus | reverse complement strand
TTTGTCAGAGTTAGGTTGATGGTTGGACAAGATGATCTTGAAAGTCCCTTCCAACCTAGAAGATTCTATGATTCTATTTGTCTGAGTAGGGAAACAGGTTCTTGGGCGTATTCCAAAGCAAGGTATTCTGGACTGCGTATTTAAAAACCCCTCTGGGCTCTTTCTCAGAATAGCTGGGAAATGGTTTGGTTACTTTACCTGTGTAGTGAGCCCAAAAATGCAGAATGCACTTCCCTCTGATGGCAGAGAAGTGCTGTTTGTAATTCAGACTGTATTACGCTTGACAGTTTGCATACTTTGCGAAGCACCTCTCCTAAATTTTCAGGTGATGAGGCTGTGCTGAGCAAAATGGGCTGCGTTCCTTTACAGGGGCTGTTGGAACCTTTTGTTGGATGAAGTCTGTCCTTGTGACTGAGATATTTGTAGCTCCACAGACCTGGCAGGCCTGCATCTGTAGGAAACAAAAGTGTTAGATACACAAAAGCATCTCTTGTTCCTGGTGCATGTTAGTCCTGGGAGGATCCATCCCCGGAAACTTCATTAATCAAGAGAACCCCCAAACAGCCTGAAGATTACTTTAATGGAATAGTTATAGCTAATGAAACAAGACACATTCAACCCAGAAAATATGAACTAAATCCAAACATGGGAATTAACTGAGAGAATATGAGGTAACTTTATTTACCTAATTCTGTGCTTTGGATGTACCTGGGGGCTCTCACTGTTTCCCCATAAGCAAAGAGCAGCTTTGAGTCTGCATAGCATTTACTTTAGATTGAGTGAAACAAGAATAAATATAGCAACAGAAGTAAAGTCTTTATTAGAGAGCAGGTGTGCTGATCTCCTCTTTAACATGCTACATTAATTTGGCCTCCAGCAATTGCAGCTGCCCCCACTGAAGTGAAGAACCTTGAAAACATAAAGGTGTGAGAGCAAGATGACAATCTCTATGGAGGTATTTGCTGTTGGTATTTCTTAGTGTGGTGATATGGATGCAATTTTCATTTTCAAGGGGTTGCCAAACAGTTGCACTCAGGCTACTTCAAAGCAGTTCTCAGAAAAGAAAGCTTCTTTCTTCTTCTGTCCCAGAGGAGGCAGGGGAGAGGCTGTTCAGGCAGCGAACGCGGTCTGCAGCTGAATGTCTCGTGTCTGCTATTGCCAGCTCTGATGTGATAGGTTATTTTTGTTTCTATTTTGGGAGGATCTGAGCGAATTAAGCTCATGAAGCCCTAGTCCATCCACAACCTCTGTTGTGGGGAAGTCCCATTTCTTGACTCTTACCAGGACTGTCCAACACTGTAGACCCTGGTTCTGATTTTCAGAAAATGTAAATCAGTAGAGAACTTAAGTGCTGCTGTTGGGGGAAGCAGTACCAGCTGTGCTTGCAGGAAAAAGAGGATGATGGAGGATAGTCTCTTCTCTTCTGGTAGTAGCCAAAACCTTGTTGAAACCTAATAACACAGACTGCTTATTTTATTAAGGTATTTTAAGAAACCTTTTCCTGTTCTAAGATGATTTATTTAAACTAAAATTTCAAACTAGGAAGAGGTGTTGGATTTTTTTGGCTTTGGTCTTCCTGAACATGTCTATTATCTAAACCGGCCAGTGAAAAAGACGTTAATTTCTGTTTCATGTTATTCCTTGCATTTTAGCTCTTTGGGATAGTTCATTTCCTAAAGAGCATTGTTCTGGATAAACATGCAGAAGGGCTTTTGGCTCTTTTGTAGTGATGAGTAATTGGAGCAGTAATATGCTGTGGGAAGGAGTTTCTTTGAGAGTACAAAGGGAAGAGGAAGCATTCTTGCTAAAGCAGAGAGAAGGAGGAGTATTATCAGAAAAGGGATAACCTTTCTTTACAGGCTCCTGAGCAAAGGTGGTATAAGCAGTGAAAAGTTCAGCAGCGATAGACTTGTTAAAAGTTGCCCTTGACTGCTTACAGGCATAATTTGAATTTAAATGTAATAAAAACCTAAAAGGGAAAATTAAGATGCGGAAAGCAGTTAAAAAGCCTGTCTGAAGACATCTGCAAAATGGTTTTATTCCAAGCAAATATAAGAAAACTGTTTGGTTTTTTTATTGTCAAACAATAATAGTGCCTCCATTTATACAATGCCTTTTACAACCAAATCTTTTTCATAGATTACTTCCAAAACAACACAGAAGTTGATTTATTTTTAAACCGTGTCCTCATAACCCTTTTTCTTTCCCAGTGCCGTAGCATCTTTTCTTTGTGGAAGTGAACTATTGAGAGCTGAGCACAGGGTTGTGCAGTAAGTGGGGGCCTCTTTGGCTGGGTCAGATGAAGCGGGGTCTCCACTGCTGCACATCAGCCCATTCCCTGCTGTGCTGAGCCTGGGGACAACGCTATGACATGAACCCATTTACTCTGTGGGACCCAGTGCAACACCAGTTAGATTAAGGGTGAGGGAGGCTTGTCCTGCTTAGGGTACCCATTATCTCAATTGATGTGTTTTTCTGGTTTTTTCCAAGGCAGTCCCTTTTCCAGCTCTTTGGTAGTATTTTTCCCAGTCCACGTTATGTCCAGACACCAGTAGACGTGCTGTGTGTTCACAGATCTGGAGATCTATGGATTCCATTTCACTTCTCTAACAGACCTAAAAAATGATCCGCTTGCTTCTCCTGCAATGGAGACAAAATTAGAGGTGTCTGTTTCCCATAGTATCCCCTCTAAAAACCCCACTGCTCTCTACAGCTGATGAACACTTCTGCTGTGACACAGGTTATGCAATCCTGTCAGATCTCAGGATCTGGCCATACTTTGAAAGGTTAGTCAGCATAATCCATAGATCACTGGGGGGGGGGGGGGGGGGTATTGGGGAATTNNNNGAGTTGGGGCATTGAGCTCTCAGCTGTGTGCCGGTAAATCCCTTTGACTGTACCTGGAGATGTCAGACCATAGCCACAGCCCTGCACAATATAAAGGATTTTGCGTGTGGCTGTGAAATGGCCACTACTCTGATCTGGATTCTTCTGTGTTGGGGAGGTCAGAGCACTGTGAAATAAGGTGGTTGATTTGTCCTGCTTGTTTGGACTACCTTGAATTTCTGCTCAGATTTAGCAATATGAATAAGAAGGCTCTTGATGTGGGGAGGAGCGAAAGAAGTGTAAGGTACAGGTGGGAGTTGGAGACAAAGTAGGAAACTTCAGTGTAGCTGTGACAGAGGCTTGAGAGACTTTAGTTGTGCCCTCGCTGTTCCAGGTGGTGTACAGCAGAGTCAAGCCTGACCTCTGGGAACTTATCAAGTGGTGTTGGGGACTAGACTGGACCAGAACACCCAAGAAGCTTTGTTGTATCTGTGACTTCTAGCCCCGAACATCAGGACAAATAATGTTACAGTTCTGTGGTGGCCTCGCAGACAAACCAAGATGAGAAGGACAAGGCGAACTTCCCAGCACAATGAGAAAGAAAGGATTTGTGACATGATGTCAGACCATCCAAGGGAAAAGTTACTCCTGAGCAATTCATTTCAGATGTGGAGGCTCTAGCAGGTACACTGCCAATCATGCTTGGGTACCCGTTCTAATCCCTTGGGTATCTGCTGTATGTCTCTGCCACCAACAGCTGGCTGGATAGGCAGTAATTACATGTCTAATGTCAGGAAAGCAAATCAGTGGCAGAACCTAAAACTTGAAGCCCCAGGAATCCTGACTTTAAGCTTTGTGCTTGGAAGGCAGGAATTGAATCTTTCCTTGGGTGGGGAACTTGAAACCTACAGCCAATTAATAACTGCTATAAAACAGTGCTTTAGTTGAAAACTGCTGACAGAATTTAATGCACCTTATGGAAGGTGGGGGGGTTACAGCCTAATTAATTAAGTTTTGGAAAGTCTGTAATCCTTGGACAAAGGGCTCTGTGTAAATGTAATATGCAACAGCTACTATTAATGCTAGCTGTTCTAGTTCCATGTGGACTGGGGACATGAGGTGCTTTTAAAAGAGAATCACTGTGGTGACACTTTTTTAGAAAGGTGAGATTGGGAGCGTGGCTCATGGTGTGGTCACAGTGAAGGCAGAAGGTTTGGAGACCTCTCTCTGCCTCTGGGTGTGCATCAGACTTGGGTTTCTGGCCATCTTTCCCTGCTGCTTGGGAGTGATCAGACTCCTACAGCTGTCAATGTGTGTGTCTTAAGCAATTACGTTAATTGCAGGGACCACAGCCCCTCAGCAACTGCCAGTTGGTTGATGTGTGTCAGTTTATTTATAACTGATTATTAGCTTAATCTGTGAGAGAGTGGCTTTACAGCTCACTAGTGCAGTAGTGCATGTGCGACGTGCCAGCAGTTTGTGCACAGTTGAACTTTGGCTGATCCAGCTGTACCTCATCTGTGATTGCATACAGCTCTGTCATCTGCTGCCCTGATGACAATGACAGGGTTTGAGTTATAGGAGCCCTTTAAGTGCCCCACAGGACAGGACCTTGCAGTCCTTCAGAACAGCAAGGATTTTGTGGAGGCTTAAAGCTGCATAACCTTGTGTTGAGCAAGTGTGAAGGACATGAGCTGCTGCTGACCTGGCTGGGGAGCTGCCTTTCTCTTGGGGCAGGTACCTGCCTGTGCAGAGGGATGGTCACTTGGGTCAGCAGGACACGTCAGTGCTGCCATAAATAACACGGGGGCTTGGGGCTTCTCCAGAGAGGAGCTCTTCTGTAGCGTCACCAATGTTAGCATCTGTGCTGCTGCGAGGAGCTCCTGTGCTGCACACCGTAAGGGCAGGGTTTTATCCTCTCTGTTCACTGGGGGGGTATTAAGTTATGTCACTTCACTCCAGCATGGTGGCCTGTCTGTCCCAGCTGAGGTTGGCTGCCCTGCTGCCTGGCTTTGAAGGAAGCTGGCTGTGAGGGCTGTGTGCTCAGCTCTGAGCACGTCCTCCCTGCTGAGCTCCAGCAGAGAGACATCACACAGACCTGAAGCTTTATGTCCCTGCCTCCTCCTGCAAGTGACACTTGGCAGCTACTTTGAAAGCTAGAGGGACAGAGAGACTTGGGGGTGGCTGTCATCTTCTGGAGATCCCTGTCCTCGGAGGGGTTAGTGCTGTGAGCACGGGGTGCCTCTTGGAGCTGCTTGGAGAAGAGTGGGAAGTGACAGAACTTCCCCCAGCTCCTCGCTGGGGCTGGCAGGAGCATATGGACCTCGCATGCATGGGTTGTCTCTGTCTGTTGTTGGAGTAATTGCTCATCTGGCTAAAAGCCATTCCAATTCAGATGTTGAAAAGGAGCTGCTGGCGACACTTTCCAGGTTTCAGTCCTCCCCCCTCACCACCTCCTTGCTGTCCTAATTAAATTTAATATTAAAGTAAAACATTAAAGACATTATCATAGAGCTTTAATCTGACACACATAAGCCTCTTTCTAATTTGTTAGGTCATTAGCAAGGCAAAATAAATAGAAATGAGTTTGTGGAGGCTAGAATGTTTGGGGAATCAGCATTTTGAGGATGGGGCTGTTCTTTGTGTTTTAAGTGAGCGTGTGCTCCGCTGAGTGGGCTTGGCAGCGTTCTGTTGTCTAAACCTGGCATTTTAACAGCATCGCACGTAGCGGTGCCAAATGTGGCAGTTGTACTTGTCTGTGCTCTGGGAGTTTGCGGTGCCAATCCAAGAACTGGGATTCCCTGTTCTTCTTCCAACAGCATGAGACTGTCTTAATGTATATTTGAATTTGACTTGTGGGTTTTTTTGAGCCCTTTAACTCTTTGTGTCTCTTGCCTGTAATTGAGAGGATTTGGTCTGCCTTGTTTCACTCGGTGGAAGCAGTGATTTGATTACAGGAACTGGAGCTTCCACTGAAGCAGAAGTAGCACAGTCAGCTCTAGAGGTAAAAGATGTCCTTCTCTTGCAGAGTCCTATGTAGTCACCGTGTCACAAACTCTCTGCAAAGCCCTTTAAAATGCCACTGGGGCCTGTCAGAAATAAGCAATGATTGCACAGTCCAGGAGGTCAGAATTGCTCTGGTTTTGTTTGTGATGGAAGAAGAAGCTGCTCCCTTCAAGGTGGAGTGGGCAAGAGACTTTATCAGGATATTAGGTGAGTCTTCAGGACAGCATTTAACAATGTGCCGGCTTTGAGCCTTCCTCACAGTGAATCTCTTAAAAAAAAAAAAAGATTGTCAAGACAAGACTAGTGTCATGTTAATTCACAGTATTGCTCTCTGTGCTTCAAATGCAGAGAGGAAGCTTGGGGGAGTCGAGGAACGAGGACCCTGCCATGACTCCCTGTAGCCCTGAACAAATGGCGTGTTCTCTGTGGTTTGGTGTGTTGTGATGGTGCTTTTTCTGGCGCATGGAGGGTTGAAGACTGCAGTCATTAACTGTTTCAGTACCACAACGTGATTTGTATTACTCAAATGGTTCCGCGTTTGGAAGGCGCATGGTTTATCCCTTGTTTTACACATAAAACACAACTATTGTATAAAGCCACTCTGAGTATTGGTTGTAAAGGTGTGAATACTAGAAATGACCGGTACTACTAGCTTTAAATCATGCCATTCTACCCAACTTGTATATTAGGCTGAAAATAATTAAAGAGTGGAAAAGTATTGCTCTGTAGTTTAAGAGAGCATCAGCATTCCTGCAGTCAGAGCAGTTATTAAGGACTAAAGAACGGCAAACAAATATCTTCCAGCTTAATTTACAAAATAAGGCCTTGCTGTACAGGTGGTGCTGACCTGAAGGCTGTTTTGACAGATTTTAAATCTAGAGTAGAAGTTCAGTTGCAGGTGTGTCCAGGTTCACTAGATCTTTAAACAGGCTGGGGACCAGAAGGTCTAATTCTCTCTGGTTCAGGAGAGGCTAAAAGGTTTGGCTCTGAATTCTGATGGGTTTGTCTTTCCATATCAGAATCCAGGAGAGATGAAATACCGAGGTTTTATATTGAGTAGAGGTCATTATTTAGCCTTATGTTGCAGTGAGCATGTGGTGGAACTGAGCTACAGCATTCCCAGGGTACTGCAGTAGCAGGTGTGAATCTAAAATAATTCTGTTTTGTAAAGAAACAATGAACTCTCTGTGAAAGTGGATTTTTTTTTTTTTAAATCTTTAATAAAAATTCTTACTGAAAATAAAGGAGAAAAAACCTACCAACCCCCTCTATTTTTGGGGTGACTATTTGCTTCACCAGCTCCAATTCCTCTATTGTGAAGCCTTGGCCATGTGTTCCATGCTGCCTCTCAGTTTCAGGCAAGGTAAAGTTCTTTCATTAACATTTTTTTAGAAGGCAAAAAAACTTGCATGGTAGTTGTGCATTTGCTTGATGAATCTTCTTCCCAGCATATGTTCAATGCTTGGATGAATGAGTTATTTAAGTGTATTTGAAGGTTATGACAGACACCTGTAAACAGACAGATATTGATAAAAATGTCATTTGGAACCAGATATCTGCCTTTCTTGCAATCCAATTACTACTGATGGCGAACAGCCCAGAACTAGCAGCAAAGTGCATTAACCCAAGCTGTGATGGGCAGGCTGTCCTTAGAGGCTACATGATCAGGGCCTTATTTACCTCTTGCCTTTGATGTAACTCCAGGAGTTAATGGAGTTATTTGTAATTTGCACCAGAGCAAACCAGGACTGACTCCGGATGTGTATCTATAGGCTTATTGTTGGCTTCTTAAAGTGCTGTGTGTCAGCTGAATGGTGCTGAGGCTGAAGGCTCCAGTCTTACCTTCTCCTGCAGTTATCTTCTGAAGGGCTTACTCCAAAAGAGTCACTTCACCATGGAAGATTCCTTTGGTTATTTTTTTTGGGAAGTCACGCAGGGAGAAGAATGTCTATAGTTGTATGTTCTTCACTGCATACACATGGAAAGAGCTGTGAAACCATGCTCTTAATTAGGGTGCTGCCCTTCTTGGGTGAAGTCAAACATAAGCAGACGTGGTCATTAACAATTGACTTATTTTGCTTACGAGCTCTCCAAGATCTCCTCAAAGCTTGTAAATAGCATTGTTTTCTGTTGTGATGTGAATTGCTTGTGATGGCTGTAGTGTTTGGACACACTGGAGCTACTAATGTGATCTTTAATGGGAAACAGACACTGAAAGGTCTATCAAATGACTGTTGCTTCTAGGCTCTTAGTATTCTAAGAGGAAGCTCCTATTGTGGTTATCTTTCTCCAGGCTGGAGAGTGATATAATATGAATGGAAGTGGTGCTGTTGTACAATTCTCTAGTTAAGTTGAAGTCCAGAACTGTCCACAGTGAAATGATTATTTGATGGTAGTCTCAGCTTTCAGAGGAAAAGTGAAACCAAAAAGACAAGGTTAATGGAAATTGCATTTCATCTGGATTGCTCTTATTTCCTATTTTATAAGCTTGTGTTCCATGCAGGTGCTTGGCTTATATCTTCATGCTGTCAATAAACCCAACATGCTCAAAGCAGACAGGATTAATGCAGATTTTAAGGGCTATATTTAGAAGTAATTTAGCTATCATCAGTCAGAAGGGTGGGGAGAGATGTGATGGTTATTCATACTGATTGAATATTCTATTGATAGAGATACTTATTAACCCTAAACATGTCTTTTCATCAGGCTTTTGGGTCTCGAAGAAGAAAAAAAAAAAAATCATCCCTTGAAATACAGATAGAGAGGGAGTAGAATGGAAGTGGAGAAATGAGCTGGAAGGGAAGTAGGAAGCTGGCTAATGAGAGACTGCTAAAGTTGACTGGATGGCACTGGAACAAGTGCTGGGGACCATGATGCGAGGGAGGCAGGCAGCGGGCTGATGGGTTTCTGTCATTGATGGCACAGGCGTTCAATGTGTTCAGAACCTGGGGTCTGTGTTTTAACTTTCCTTCCAGAACAAGCAATGAATGTACTTGCTGAGAGTCAACTTTCTCTTTTTTTTTTGCTTTTTGCCAGATAGACGAGGGGGAGGGAATAGTCTGTCAGTGAGTGATCTCTGCCTTATGAGCAAGCAAGATCAAACCACTCCTGCTCTGACTGATGGTAATTAAGCCAAGGAGCCATGGGGCAGGAGGGGTCCAGTGAAGAACCAAGTGCTCGGCACTCAGTACAATTTCATCTTGGTTCCTAAAGACTCTGCCCTTCATTCCCTGCTCCCTCATCGCATTTCCTGAACAGAGATTTCATTTCAGATAGTGCAAGCAGCTCTTCACACTTTTAGGAGCATTTATAAAATGGAATTACCAGAAATAATCATGGTAATTAACATACAGAGTTATAAGGAGGAAGATTAATTACAAAGCTGTAATTCATCTGCAAAATATAAACCATGAGGAGAGCTTGACGAGGTGAGCAGTGATGAGGTGTCTCAGAACTGCGCCCCCAAGGAATTCAGCCCATGCTGCTGCCCAGATGGAGCATCCTGGTGTGGGGAGAAGGGAAACTGAGGCACCGAGAGACAGTGACTGGTCCCTGTTATCCAGAAAATCAGGCGGGTGGGAATGGGACCTGAAAGACCTGACTCTGCTCCTTGCTGTGAGCGGAGGACACAAGTCCTTTTTCATTATACTGAGTGTTTTCAGCATTAGAATTTCTAAAAGTTGCGGAGGAAATCGGTTGAGATTGCATTGCTGAGAAATGAATCCATCTCCTGGACTCTGGTGCTGGCTCAGCAGCATACTCCATCCTGGCTTTTGGGCTGTGTGTGACTTTACACCAGCTGAGAATCTGGCCGGTTCGATCTAAGGTCTATTGAATAGCTCCAGGTTATTTTATGAAGGGAGGAGGGTTTGGGAGGTGATGGTAGACTATAGAATGTTATTCAGTCCAGGGCAGGGGTTTCTGGTTTATTACAGTGATTGTAGGGGAGGGCTGATTCCTACAACTAATTGCCTTTTTTCTGAAGATGCAAGCAGTTGATAATGACAGTAATTAACACTGTAGAAACAAGGTCAAACCCAAGAACATTACCCACTAAAAGTCACTTTCCCAAAAGTCATGTCAAAATCATTGCCTTGGAGTAGCTTTTAAAAAAAAATAAATAAAAAAGAGGCAACTGATGATGAGCTGTTTGAATTATGTAAATGCTCAGGTATCCATGGGGTTTGACCTTTTTGCAGATGTAATTTAGCATTCAAGACACTGTCATCTTGCTGCCAAAGTCAAATTAGATGCTTGCTACTGCAATTGATAGCTGATATCCGATCTCCTTCAAGAACAGGCAGTACAGAAAGGCAGGCGATGCTATTTGCTATAGGAATGGGAAGCTGCATTTTTAAATATAAAGTGGTTGAAGAGTTTTGGATCCAATTCAGATGAGCAATATGCTTTTATAAAAACATGCACTTGGTTCTTCAGATCATCAGACCCCATTTTATGCATCTGCAGTCCTGCAGGATGGCTCTGGGCTCAGTAGCTCTCTGGGCTTGTCCCACCTTGGGCTTGCTGTGGACCAGTGGCGTGGCCCTGGGCCAAACCTGCTGCTAGCCACAGAAACAGGGGACAGTGACAGCATAGCCACATTGCCCAGAAGTACTGTGTTTCCAGCTAGCAGTTGGAGATGGAAGGAGTCCTAATCTGAGTGAGAGCTTTTTCTGGGGGATGCCAGAGACTCTGCAACTCCCAGCGCAGGTGCTTCTGAGCCTGGAGCACAGGGAGTGACACAGATGAAGTACTCAGCTCTGGGCCATCCAAAATCTATGAAAACTACTGATGTCCATAGCACGTGCGTTATGGACCTGTGTAAGCCTCCCTATCTCCATTTGTCAACCTGGTCCCATTCATGCTAGCAATAAAAAAAACCCAAGCCAACCCCCTCCTTGTGTTGTGCTAAGAGCTTGGCTACTTGCTGGAGGTGGCTCCTGTTCCCTGTGTGCCAGGTGGCCGAGCCAATTACCTTCCTACCCAGGTTTGATCCAAATGGCCTCCCAGTCTCCCTTCACACTGAATCAGTGTCTGCTGTAGGAAACAGCAATGACTCTGAGGAAACACCTGCTCTTTCTGTCCCTCATTTGACCACAGCACCTGAAAAAAGCCTTTATTTCTCTGGAGCTGGTGGCAGGTAACCTGCTGAATGGGCCTGGTCTGCAGCCCAGCTAAAGGCATTTCCCTTTTTGCTAATTTCAAAAAGGCTTCCTAATAGTCATGGTTGCACAGTAACGTTTCCTGGCTAGAACAAAGCTGTCCCAAGATTTCGGATCCTTTCCAAGCTTCTGGGCAGCAGCCGGGAGTAGCTGAGGTTCGGATGTGTGTCTGTCCCTTGTACTGGTAAAGCTCTGCCTGCACGGAACATACCGGCAGTAGAACTGGCTGCTGCTGCCTGGCTTGTGTGGCTGGAAATGGACTTGCTCCTGTTTGTCAGAGGTACACAAAAGATAACCAAAATGCAGATCTTCAACAGAGCCATTTTAGTGGTTTCCCGTGAGCCGGTGCAAATTAGTAAATGACTATAAAAGAGCAGCGATGAAAAATGAGGCTGTGTGTCTCTCTGTGCCTGGGCTCAGAAGAGCTCTGCAGGCTGCTGTTAGCATTTTTCTTCAGCATTAGCCCAGTAATTTCCCTGAAGTTGCTCTGTATTTCCACAGGAACAAATGAGAGCTAAAGCTGGCTCCAGATTCCTGCCTGTAATTGCTCCTCTGTTGTTGCCAAAAGTTAACTTCTAATCTGGTGCAAATTGTTACTGTTCAAGTGCTTTCCACCTTGTGCCTTCAGTGCAGCAATTTGTACCCAAAACCGGCAGAGAATTTGGCCCTTGTGTTATGTTATGCTAAATCCTTTTCCCTTTCCGAAGGGTTGGTTTTGGGGGTGGGGGTGCTTTTGGCTGCAGCCTCTATATTGGGCTCATGTACTCTGAATCTGGATAAGAGCACTTAACTGGATCCAGCTGTGTTGCCTTTACTGTTTAATGGTTCAGTTCAAATGCAGGTTTTGTATTTCATGCTTCATTATTTTTTTTTCTCTTCCCTGTTGCGTGGCCATTTGTGAACTGAAGGTGAATTGCACAACGTGTTCCTCCCAGGCATGCAAAGAGGGACAAATACTGAGGATAATTTGAAAACTGCTTTCCCTTGTTTGATACATTCGTGATGTTTGAGTGGCTTTTACAAATCAAATTGTGACCCTTCTTCCAGTTGAGCTCATCTCCCTGCATTCAGGAGGAGTTTGGAGCTGCTGCCCCGTGTCCCCAGCCTTGGGCACAGCGTCAGTGGAGGGATGTTCCCAGAGGGGCATCCCCTGGGCAGCAATTCTGCCCGTCCCTGCTGCTCTCATCAGGGGAGGGAAAGTGCATTTTAGCTGTCCCAAAGTTGGAGGTGACTGTCCCAGCTAATTCCATCCCCAACGTTGGGCCGGCAAGCGTTGAGTGTGTGGCTTAAGAATATATAGGGAGTGCAGAATCTAAAACTGCCACCCTGTGAGCTTCAGTGTAGGAAGGGAGCATCGCAAGAGCCCAACTGCTGTCATCTGAAGGGCTGTAGGTTGAGTTGTCGGGAAATGTGCTAAGTTTTTTGGGGTAAAGTAAACATTTTCTTTTTTTTTTGTTAGCAGTAATAGCTGCTGAGGCACCACGCAACTCTCCAGCTGACTTTATGTAGGATAACAGAATCATCATCAGTATTTAACTATTAAAAAGGGCGCTTTCATGTTAGGGAGGTGTTCCAAATCAGCCAGGTTTTAAAGTGTAAACTGCTTGCACCTCTCACACATTCTGGTGAATGTTTTCCAGTCATCATGGATTTAGAGACTCAAGTTCAAGCCTCTGTTCTTCCCCTCCCTGAGACATCTATTTGAAGGAAAGTAAGTTGAAAACAAACATTAAGCTGGATTTCAATAAATCCTTCCTAAAAAATTAAGCTATAATGGTGCTTCCACTTTTTAAAAGCAAAGAGTTTGTAGAGGAAAGGAAAGTGTTATTTGTGTGTATATATGTTGTTAGTGTCAATGGTGCGTTGAAGAGAATAGATGGTCCTTGTGTGCATACCCTTAAGGACAGCAATGTGCTTTAAAAGGGAGCTGATTGCATCCATAACTCCGTGTGTGAATTAGCTTGTCCCTTGGCAAGGAAAAGACTGCTCTGGGTTACTCGGTGCTGCTGAGTGACAGCCTCTATGGGGAACGTATGGACAGTCAGTGCTGTTTGAGGGATCCCAGTTCCTGGGGAGGCTTTCCAGAAGGGCCAGTGAGTGGTCAGCGTGGCTGTGCTGCAGGAAGGTACTGGCCGAGTTGGATGGATCCCAGGTTAATTCTGCTTTACTCACCAGCCACCACCAAGACAGAGCCAAGTACCTTCCCTTGCTCCTGAACCCAGAAGTCTCCATGCCTGCGATCCCCAGAGATGCTGTGGCTGCGATAACACAGTGTTCTTGGAATGTATTAACTTGTCCTGACAAAAAGCCATTAACCAGACAGGCAGGACTGTGTCTCTACCCTGTAGCTGTGCCTGCAAAGCAGAGGCAGAATAATTTTTGCTCATTAAAAACAAACATTTGAAAGCAGTGCTGCCTTCCCTCTGCTCAGATGGTCTGTCCAGCACAGACAGAAAGAAAATGCTAACCCACTGGAAAAAACAAATGTGCATTTGGGTTTTTTTCTCTCCCTGCCAGAGTCAGCAAATTAAGGTTGCTCCTAGCTTGGCATCTATGCTACATCTACTCATGTTTCTGGAGGTTTGAAACCTTATTTATGGATAAAATAATTTTGTGTGTATTAGATTTTGCTGCCATTAGCTGGCCCAGTCAGACGGGTCTTTGAAATAGAGAATCCTCTGAAGGGGACAAAAAGCTTTTTTCCTTGGTGACTGGCCACCATGCACTCTGCTCCGTGGCAGTAAATCTGTATTTATCAGCTTTGCTGCAAAGAACTTGTGTGACATGAAGTAATCTCTGCGTGAGTCAGCTTCTCCTCACTATAGGAACAGGGAAGGTAACTCTGGTCTCCGAAGGGTGAGCTCTTGACAGTCTTAGCCACTGCCCTTTACTTGGTACCAGAACAGTGTCCCATCATCTTTAACCTGCATTATAACACACGGGTAGATTGGCCAGAAGCTGGGAAGGACTGCTTTTATCTAGGCTTCAGTCTTCCTGTCTTGTCTTCATCGAGCAGCAAGTATCTCTTGAGTCTGCTTTCTCATGAAAATTCAAGTGATGGCACCTTACTAGAGTAAATAACCAGGAAAGAGCAGACAAAGCTCAAGTAGCCACAGAAGGCAAGTGATGAATTGGATGATAAGTCCCAGGTTGTGTTGTATTGGTTACCACTGAGGGTGGAGAGATGAAGTTGTGTCCATCGGCCAAACTACGGTGATGCTTGTGACTTGGGTACACTGTGAGCCAAGAGCAAAGGTCAAACATGTGAGGAACAGTTTCATCTATTTACAAAATATCTGTGAACGGAATCTGAAGGGAAGTATGCTGTATGATTTCCAGTGGTTTATTCACCACCTTCTAGTAACTAACAGGTGAGATTTACTCAAGTGTAAATATAACAGGGTAAAGACTTAAATTTGCAATTTTTCCTCTTTCTTTTAACCCAGGTAGCTCTTGTTAGTGCAGCTTGTGCTGCAGATCATACTTGACTTTGTGAACTTTCTGTAGTTGCAGTACTCCTTCAGTCCAATAAACCTCTGCTTCAGTCCAATAAACCTCCCGTCTATTTAACGGGACCCACAGGTGGGTCTTGCTCATCAGAGTCCATGCAGAACAGTCCCAGTTTGATTATGAAACATGAATTTCCCAATGGTTGCTGCCAGTGTGACACCCTTCTCGTAGCTCCTGTGCCCTATCCTCTGCGCTGCATGGGGCACTATGTGGCACTGCTCAGAACTTGGTGTATCTCCGCTTAGATAGAGGACTGTCTAAGGTAGGGGACAGTCTAAGATTAGCTGGGGGCACTGGTAAGTGCTTGGGTGCAGTGGTTTTCTTCTTGCTGTGGTAGTTACAACTGTACTGGGAATGACAGTTTGCTCCGCTTGGGCTTTATCACCACCAGGGCAGTTCTCTCTGATGCAATCAGTTGCTCACTATGCTGTAATAACCTGTCTTGTTTCCTGTGGATTTGCAGCTGAGTTATTTGCAAAACAATGATAGAAAAAATATGATTGTCTTCATCCAGTGCTGTTGGTCTTGTCACCTTTTCCTATAAACATGCCCCTTGGTTTTGTAATTTCAGAATAAGACATCTTTGAAAATAGCCAGTCAAAAGAGCTGACTTATACCACAAGCACTTTTTTCCTGTTACCCTCCTAGCTTTGGGTAGGATATCAGGCTCCATGAATAGTATTTTGGATGAAATATCTTTTGGAAGTTACATATTTCTCCCCTTCCCTTTTTTACAAGACAATTCTCAGTGAATGGTTTGACTTCAGCTTGCAAGATATGGAGGGGAAAATACCAAAGTCAATAAATTCTTCATTTGCAGACAGTTTAGTCCCCAGTTGATAACTGGCGTGCTTCTGAGACACTTCTGAGACAAAGAATGGCAGTAGCGGAGAAGCAATTTTAAAAAAAAGCAGCTCACAAAAATGAAATGCTATTTACAGGACTCTGTGCCTGTGGTTAATAGCCATTCATGAAATCACGCAATAAAATCTAACTGCATTGTCAGCTCTGTCAGAATGACATTGAAATGTACGAGTAATGTACAGTAGGTTCACATTACACCTTGGGACTTAACAATATTTAGATAAAATTAGGATTTGTTTTCCTCTTAAACTGGAGGTAAAAATACAGGCTGGAGAAAAGGGAAGATTGTAGCAGTATTTCTTGAGCAGGCAAAATCAAATGAATTAGGACTCTCTCTAGCTATTCTATTCCTTTTAGCCGGAAGGATCTAGCAGTTATCATGATTTCTTTTCACTAGTATCAGCTGTATCTCCATTAGATGTGTACACTAATAAGTTGTTCCAGCCAGGCTGTAAACTGTAGACCAAAGCTCTAGCTCAAACCTGAATTTCAGGTGTCCTAACACCTTGTGGCAATCGCACTGCCGGATCTGCTTATGGGTTTGTAGCTCTTGTTTGTCCCTAGTTTTGGGGGAATGATGTAAATCCTACTCAGCCTTCATGAATTGAGGGGAACTTTAGTGGCTGTGTATGAAGCCAATGTCATCAGTTGGCCCTAAATTGGCAGCATTCCCTTAAATGTTCAACTTAATAAATGGGTGCTGGCACAGGGACCTGGGGAGGTCCTGTATGCAAAAAGCTGGGTAAGTGCTGAGGGTGCTGCTAGCGCTGGCTGAGTAGAAAATATTTCTTCAGACTTTCTTACATTCACGTGTACTAGGTTTTGGGCAAACGCCACTTTTAGTAAATTAATACTTTAATCAAAAGCTAAAACTGCACCGAGTAAATGTAATGGTCTTAGTGTGGGAATCTTTCTCCTCACTCGATGGGCTGGAGGACTTCTTTTTTTTTGGCTTTGGTGTTCCTGGTTTTCTCAGCCCACTCCAGAAAACATTTCTACATTTGCACTTTTTAAAAGAATATTACAGTTTGTTCTTGCCATAATGTGTTTATTTTCTCTTCCTTCTAACAGATGTTAAGCAATTAGAGAACATGGCAGAGCAACATATTTATACAAATGAAAGGAAGTAAGGAATAAATGCTCTGAATGTTATACTTCCTAATAAGATTAATTCAGTACCGTACAAATGGTGAAGCACAGCCACAGCAGCAAGTGGGCATTTATCAGTGACTTGTGTAATATCCAAGATATCTTATTAAGGTAGAGAAGTAACTGTACGCACCCGCCCCACGGATCCCAATTTTAAGTACGTACAAATGAGTGGCAGAACAAGCCCATTGGAAGAGAGTGACTGGATAACAAATTGCACAGAATGTTTAAAAAAAAAAACAACAACCCAAGCCCCCAGAGAGCTAAAGTGGTGAGAGCAGTTGATGTGTTTTTCTGAGCTCACCGTGCCATTGCCTGCCGTGGTGTCACGCTGCCTTGTGAAGCTTTTTCACTCTGAGGCTTGTGCCTGTCCAGATGCGCTTTGCTGTAAAACTGGTATTTTATTGTTGCTGTGTACGTTAAGAATTATTAGTAGTCTGAGCTAGACTTTTTAAAGCATGCGTAGCTACATTTTTCAATTTTTCAGTTCCCGGCCCTGGTGGGGAAGTCTCGCAGCAGGCGTGGGTCCTGTGCTGGGAGTTGTGGTGGGATGAGCTGGGAGAGGGTGAGATGCTCAGCCATCAGCCTCCTCCTGCTGCAGAGGGTGCGATGGGGGCTGCTGCCAGGGGTTTACAATGTGCCAGAACTCGGAGGTGTCACCCGGAGCCGCTGGAGTAAAGCTGTGGGTGAGCAATTTTAGCAAGGAAACAGATCGTTCTGTTGAAGAGCTCTGGGGGGAAATCTAAAGAGCAGAGAGGGGTCAGGAGTCTCTGCAGCCTGTATACGTGTTTGTGTGTGTTCGTGTTGAGCCAGCTGAAGTCTTGGAAAAGACTTTGTGACAAAGGCACTTTCCTGGCTTGGGCAGAGTAATGTAGCAGGTTCTGCCAGACCAAATCCAGGAAAATTGCAGTGTATCTCCCCATGCCTGAGCTGTGCCAGTATCTGTGAAGATGTGCAGGGAACTGAAAGGCTGAAGTGACCAGGATTAAAATGACTCCTTTCCCTCTTCCCTTTTTTCAATGCATGTCAGATTCCTCAAACTTCTAACAGTTTCTCATTAATATAAGAAGCTGGCATCAAAATCTTTCTTTATGGGCCAGGAGTTTGGAAGTGAAGCTGGTAGTAAGCTTTCAACTAGAATTCATCTGCTTCAGTCTGAACAAATGAACTAGAGAAAATAAGAATATTAGAATTGCATTGGCAGCACCAAATTTTGCGTGAAAAGCAGAAACCTACTATTTCTCCTAGAGAAGATACTCTAGGAAGTAGATGGACAAACCACTGACTATTAGTCCCTAACTGAATTGTCTTTAAGAAAATTATCCGGTCTTGTTTTAATTTGAAAAAAAACAAAGGAACAAGAAACCAAACCAAAAAGCAAGCCAGTGTTCCCCAGTCAGTTGCAGACTTTGGTAAAATGCTTGTGGGAGAACGTGCGCCCAGTTTATTTAATTGTTCCAGAAATAGGCAGATTAGAGAATCGGGGAGGGGGTGTGTATGTGGAAATTGCACAGATAAGGTAGAAGCTGGTCTTAATAGTCACTGATGGGGCAAGATGTGTTGGCAGTGAGCGTTTGGAAAGGGGTGCTTTGGTGAACAGTTGGTCTCCTTTTTGTTAAGGACACATGCCGTATAAACATGAATAACTTCTATGTGCAATAAACCCTCTAGTCCATCTCTTTGCTGGAGGCAGGGTTGGCTCTACCTATGTCAACCAGAAATACCTCATCTGGGCAGATGTTTCAGGTAATATCAATCCTGCCTTGGGGTAGGAGCTGGATAAAGTGACCTTTGAGTTTCCTCCTAGCCCTGTATTCTGCATGTACATCTGAATGCCGAAGCAGAGCGCTCACAGATCATGCCAAAAAGAAGAGGAAAGCACAGTGTGAAACATTAAAATGTATATAGACTGGCTCCTGCTGTTCACTTCCTCAGCTGAATACTCCCCTCATCCCAGCAGACAAAATCTGCTCTCGGAGGTGAGAGAGGAGAGCGTGTTCAATACGACACTTCATTTCTGATGAGCCCTGCTTTTGTAGAAGCATCTGTGAAAGATTAACAGGGGCATGTTTGAGAGGTGAATATGAAAAGGAGATTAAATTCACATACCAGCATGTTGGATGCGTTCCTAAGTATGTTTCCCCTAACCTTGGGCTATCCCTAACCGCAGTGTTCTGTCAGATGGATTTACCTGTTAAATAGCACGGGGGAGGGTGTTTGTGCTATTGCATCTAGATTGATAAATATAGACTTCATGTAGTTTGCTCCCTACTAAGAGATTGTAATAGTACAATATCCTTACCCACGTCTGTCTCTGCAAGACAGTGTTTGGAGGGCAATATATAAAGCACAGCTGAGAGACTGAAAGAATTTAAGATCTGGAAGCTGGCTCCTGGTTCATCCACATAAATCAACCATCTGAAAGCCCGAAGACTGAACTGCTTGTAGCGTTTTGAAGTGTCACAATTCTTAAGGTTCAGAATTTCATGTTTTCTTGTTATGCTAGACATACCACCTCTTGAATCACAGCACGATGTCCCCTGGTAGTGTTCTTGTGAGTCCTGTTCCCAGAGGAAAGAGATTGAGTTCATCAGCGTTACTTGGGCGTTTTCTCTGGAAGCCTTCCATCCTGAGAATGTGACTCAGTCTGCAGCTTGCAAGAGCGGGGATGGACGTGCTCGTGCTGAATCACAGAAAAACCTTGGAGACTGGTGGTGGGAGAATAGTAAAAAATGAGGTAGTGTGGGATTTTGGTGGGCCTGGGACTATATACAGTTGAACTGTTAATTAAGAGGTGGAAATAGTGGAAGAAGTAGCTAAGAGGAGGAACGCAGTCCCTGCTTGAAGAGTGGCTGTGAATAGTGGGCAGCGATGCTCTTCATGCAAGCAGTTTTACAAAAGTTGTCTGGCCATGGAGACGCCAATAACACATCTCCTAGTTCTTAGGCTGGATCTTGGTGAAGAGCAGAGGTTTCTGGCCAAGTCCTCTCCTCTTTTAGACACCTCTGCTGACCAGTGACTTGCTGCTGCAATCCATGTACAGCCAGGTCCTCCGTTGCTCTAGGAACATCCACTGGACTTGGGTATCACGGTGGGTGCAGCCTGTGAGGCTGATGATGCCAGCCAGAGAGCTCTCTCCCTCAGACAGACCTGTCTGTGTGAGACCTCTCTGTGTTTGCTGTTCTTCTCGGCTCATGCACTTGTGCTTTTAAGCTCAGAGGCCATTTCTTATCTTGGAAGGATCCCCTCTCCTCTCCCATAGGCTCTGAACTGCAGTAATCTCACACGTTAGCAACAGAATGAACTTTTTAGCCTAGAATAATTGTATTCTCTATCAGTGACAGAATCTATTTTGGTTTTTTTTTTCCTTTTAAATGGCAATTTTATATGGTAGAAAACTTTTAAATTCTCTTCTGCAAGCTGCATGTAAAATATAACAGATAGGCAAAAATGTGTTATTAAAGCTATCTATTTTTCTTGGCATTCCTGTAATTTAATAAACTGCTTGAGCTCTATTTCTGCAGTTTATGACATCACAAGAATAAAGCCCATCCTTTGATTAATAGCTATTCAATCAGTCCCCCCTCCCCACGTTATCCTAAGTGTAATGGACTCGGGAACCATGCAAGCTAATTTTGTAAAAGTTTGCTTTGGGAAGCTGGACTGAACGACTCTGGAAAAACTGCAGTGGCAGCAACACAAGCTGTGTGAGACTTTGAGAGGAGAAGGGAGAGAAATGCTGCTCCGCGCCTGCAGATGGAGGTGGTTCTGTCTCCGACGTGGCATTGCAGTTCTGGGGGTCTGCAGTGCCTGCAGATGTCTCTTCCATCCTCCAGTTTATTCTGAAGGGGAGGATTTTTACCTGGGAGAGGGGAGATATTCAGCAGGAGATAATACTCGGTGAGGAGTTCTGCAGATCTGGTCAGCAGGGCCGTACAGGGGCGTAGTTGAAAGGGGGAAAACTGTTGTGTCTAAAGGCAGTGACTGCAATGGCTCCTGGCCCCTTCTGGCAGGTGACGAACACAGTGGGGCTGGAGAATCTGATAATGATGTGTACATGCGTACAAAAAACCCCAATGTCAGTTACTGTATGTGTAAACAAATACTTTAAGGATAACAGAGGTTTTTTTGTAAAGTACTGTAAACTGCAAACCCAGATTGCTTCCTCCTTTACGGTGAATGAAGATGATGTAGGACAAAAGAGGTGAATTTTGTTTTGATATGATTATGTATAATAACAGTGGGAGACAGACAAGAAGTTTCTTCAGCCCCTGGTACAAGATGTCCATTTTCACTGTTATCCTGTCTGTAAGGAATTGGGATCAATAGAATCTTAACAAGAACAGAATCTTGATTTTTTTTTTTTTAAAGTAAGTGAGATAAGGTTAGACTATTTGAGAACATTTTGTCCTGCTAATAATCTAGGTGGGCATTTTGTGTGGTGGTGGCATGTCCATCCTCATTGTACTTTCAGATTTTGTGAAGCTGTGACGTTCTGCCTGGATCAGAGTTATGGCTGGGCTGGTTCCACCACCACCATCACCAGGCTGGGCTCAGAGTTTCCATCCTGCAGTGAGACTCTCCAGAACAGGACAGCGTTAACAAGTTATTTTAAGCATTCATAACTAGTTTTGGTTTTAGTTTTGGTTGGTTGATTGCCTGAGAAGGATCTAGTGTGCAGTCAACTATAGGCCACAATAGGGCTTCTACGTCCATGTCTTCTGAGACTTCATTAAAGCACAGAATAAATCTGCTGTCTAAAACTTTTGTGGATGTGTAGAAGAATAGGACCACTAAGAATGTGTCTTGTAATCATAGAATCGGTAATAAATCCCTAAATGGTGGAGAGCCAACAAGATTAAAATGAAAGTGACCCTTTTTAAGAAGGGTCACTCTTCTGAGACTGTTGTGTTAAATACATGCAGGAAGGGCGCGGAGGTTCACAGCGATGCCGTGTCACAGATGACCTTTATTCCCAACAAGCTGTCTCTGTGGCACTGAGTGGTACCTGTCGTACTCTTACCATAAGTGGCATGTTTTGGGACTTCAAGGATCTCGGAACAAATCCCTGGAGCCAAAGCAGTGCAGACAGTTTGCGTGGATTGCGATTATTCAGTGAGTGAGCTGAATGCAGAAAGGGAGGCATGTGTTCAGTCAGGAGCCAGTATGGCTTGTTTAGAGCAAAGGGACTAGCAACGATCCTGATGCTTCCTCTTCCCGGATCTGCTCCTGAGAGCACAAACTTTTCAAGCCAGAAGTACCTTTCCATTGGAGTTTCCTGGCTGGTGAGGACGTGGTGGTGCAGGTTCAGCCGGGCGTGTGGAGCAGGGAACATGACCCCACTCCCGTTGTCATCATGGACCGTTTGACATGTTGGAGTGGGATGGAAATTCAGGTGCTCTGATGATGCTCAGGCTGTTGAGTCATCTCATGGTTTGTCAAGCCCTTAGCCTTGAAATCCTTTTCCTGGTGAAAAGAGCTCTTGCCACCACTCTAGTGACGGGGAAATCCATGGGCAAAGCCTTACCTACAGTTGTGCTCTGGTTGTGCGGAGACAGGAACCTTGACACTGTGGCTTAGGATGCTAATATCTGAGCTGTTCCTTACTTCCCTTTGTCTGTCTCTCTCCTTGCTCATATTGACCGTTTATGAGCTATAGAGTGCTCTAGAAAATAACCAGCTGTTTCGTTAAGTGGATTTGGTCTATCCTTCAAGTTGACAGACGATTTTTATTACGTACTATTACTTAATGAACTCTTTTGTGGCAAATGTAATTCAATACAGATTCTGATTCCCAGTTTGTCATCAGTCCTTTTATAAAGGAAGAAAAATGGAAAAGGACTTGATGATTCCTTTATCTTATTATGCTAATTGCATTAAGAATATTGGAGAAAAACAGCCAGTGGATTTAATAGCAGAAAAATCCAGGCTTCTATTCTACTTAAAGAAAATGGGAATTTACTGGGGCAGAGCGTATCTGACTTTAGCCAAAGCAAATTCTGATCCAAGTTTAGGTTTTGAAAAACACAAGTAAATAATTATTTCGTTCTGTAAAATTCTTTTTGAAAGGAACCCTGTAACAGGCATAAGAGGAACATGTTCCAATAATTGAGCGTGTTGCAAGAGGAACCCAGGAAAATTCAGGACCTACTCATGAAAGAAGGATTTGGCCAGGGAGCTGTGTGTGCCATCAGGTACTAAGGGGATGCACTGGGAGGGAGTTGCAAAAAGGGTCAAGCTAGAGGAAAAGTGCATGCTAACTTTTTGCCTTCCAGGTACTGGTCTGTGTTCCTGAGTATTTGTTAACTTAAACAGGATGGATGAAATCTTTGAGCTCTCATTTCCCAGAATTCAGCTTTTTATTTGTAAAATGGGGATAACCCTTTCTTACCTATTATAGAGGTTTGGGAGAAGTGTATTGTGTAGGGCTGGAACTGTGGATTTTCAAGTACAAGCAAAAAAGCTCCTGAGAAGTGGGATATTTCTGTAGGTTTATATGGGTCCCACAGCCACGTGTTGAAGAAATGAAAAAATATTGACAAGCATCTTCATTAGGTATCTTTGATCCTGTGCTAAAAGTAATAGCAATCATTTTGGGTAGAAAACCCACACAATCCTGCCTTGGTGTGTTAGTGTTACTGAGTGAGGGGTACAGCTGGGGTTTGTGTGACTTGTGCCTTAATTATCCTCTGGCCTCATTCCTCACGGGACCCCGGGGGTAGCTCATTTCTGCTTCTTGGCTAATCTTCAGTTGCCTGATTTCTAGCCTGAACTGTGGTAAAATAGGGATATATCTGGTTCAGGACACTTGTCACTAACCAATCAAGTGTTGGTGAAACGACATGGGTGGTCTCAATACTAGTGTCCTCCCTCTTCTATTCTTTTCAGACATGAAATGCAGTGGAAATCGTTGTGGAAGATCATTGTTGCTGATGCTGGTGGGAGTTTGTAAGCAATACATGGGCTTTGGGTTCAGTTTCTCTTGGCTGCCTTGGTGTACTTGAACAGTCTTTCAGATTGTGTTACGTTATCAACCTGTCACCTTGCCCACGAGGCAAGGGGAGTGAAGAACGCTGATGCTTTGTGCAAACACTAGAGGTTCCTAATCGCTCATCTAATTTATCTTAGTTGAAACGTGGGCCTAGAGCAGTACGTGGAGAAAAAAGGGCTGGTGGGCACATCTTGCCAAAGCATGAGTTTCTTATTATAAATTGTCCTAGATCACCTCAGCCATCTGGGTGACTCAAAATAGATGTTGATGCAGTGTGGAAAGAGGAACAGTGAGGAGTAAACTAGTTATAATGTGCAAAATGTCACCTGAAGGATCACTGTAAGATTGTTTATCAACCTTACAAGAGTAAACATACTCTGTGTGAATTCTGTACTAGCTTCACCTACGTCTACACAACTAAGTTGTACTGTTTACATTAAGCAGGATTAAAGGGGGGAAGGAACAGCCAAATTTTTAGTTGCATGATTAGTTTTTTTCAGTGGGAGGAGAGAAAAAAAATCTGGTTTTTGTGTATCTAGGGCCAAGTCTGAAGCTCAGTGAATGGAAGGATCTTTTGCTTGAATTATGACCCAAATATAGTTAAAAGGGATTGTCCATACAAGCTTTATGGCTTTGTCTTTAAAAGTCAGATTATCATCTGGATTAGCATTAAAGTTTAAGGTAATAAGACAGGAACTTTTCATGCATGGAGCTGTACCACCCAGCTATTGAATGTATTTGTGTTGATCTCACTTGGAATATACAACCGAATTTACTATTTCTGAAATTTGTGGTCAAAACTGTTTTCTGTCAACTATCTTTATTGCACCAACACTCGATACTAAGCAGCTCAGGCACTTGTCATAAATAAAATATTTTTATTATTTCTTTCCCTCTTCCAAACCAAAAAAGTCCCTTACTTTCATCCTAAAAGAAAATAATCTCCAATGAGTTGTCAGGCAGCTGTTCCTTCCCCTGTAAGTCAAAGGGGATTGTTCTAGATGGAAACATTCACTTTGGGGGAAACGTGAAGTCCTTATAGGACCCTAGGACTTAGATAGCAGGTTTTTCTCTGAATACTAGGATAGGAAAAACTGGGTTTGCTTAAAATTTTACATGGTTCTCACTGGAAAAGTAGTTGAGGTTAATCGTCGCAGCTCCTCCAGGTGTAGAATTAAACCTAAAACAGAAAATGAAATTTAGTGAAGCTTCAGGAGATTACATCTAACTTCCAAATTACTTTATTTTCTTCCTAATAATGGAGCTCTTAGAAGCATTTATCTGCTTTTATTTTAAATGTGTAATATGGTTTCTGGGAAGGTGATCTAGGGGGGAAGTATGTTCTATTCCTGTCTATCCCATAAGCATTTCACAGAAGATGATACATAGAACTTGAATCTCTAGAGATTATTTTACCAGACCCTTGGAATATGTTGATCTTCAGTTTTTATAGAAAAGTATCAAAATGAATCCTTTAATTTCATTCCGACAGTGTCAAAATATTTTGGTTTCCATCATGTTGAAGCATTTTCTTTTTGTTAAAGTGTTTATACTTCTTATCCATAATATTGATTGGAAGTTGTAGGTGGCTTCTCCTATAGTGCAGTGTTTCAGCTTCATTTACCCAGAACTAATTACTATGGTTTTGTATCAAAAATATTTTAGAATTTAGACCTTCTAGTAAATCTTGCCTTTTGTTCAGATTTGGAATTTGGTGAGAATGTAACTGGGAAACCCAATTGCCAATTAAATCTTTAGCTCTGTGCAGGTTTGCAGCAACTAAAAAACTCTCCCTAAAGTACTGAAAAAATAGCAAATTGGCGTGGCCATACCCGTAGGAAGGAGAGAATGGATACTGGATCCTATCGCCTGCCATCGGGGACAGGTTTGGGATGTTGCTGGATGGTGTTGGCGGAGTCCTCTGCTGGTAGGGATACCCAGGCTGGACCAGAGGGATGTAGTTCAACATCGGAGCGTAAGGTGGCTGGAAAATCTGTTGTGGGCTGTATGGAGCTACCTGGGGAGGGAAAAGAAATAGCATATATTTAAAAAAAAAAAAAAGGTGGGGTAGGAATTCTGACAAGGCAGTGACTCCATATGTGAAAACAAGTTGTTGGAAGTATTTTTTCAGACACACAGAGTGGTCTTTCCCAATTCTCTACAAAACCAGACCATGAGCAGTAAATGTTTTCAGTGGGAGGCTCAAGGCCATCTCTGGAGCTATTTGGAGCACACGGTGCTCCAGCAAATGGTATTAACTCATACCCCTTCAGCATCTTGTCCCTAAATCTGTTTTTGCGATGGCACCAATGTCAATCTGGGCACATGACAAATGGCTCTGACTAATCTATTATGCTTAGCATCTGTGTTCTGCAAATTAAAGCATATTCATAAGCATTTAAACGCACCTGTCGTAAATAGCATCCAAAGGAAGGGTACGGCGCTTGCTGATACGGCATCCTTGGTCTCTGATGGTATGGGCCCTGTTAAGCACAGGTAAGGCATGATTTTTAAAGCAGTCTGAGTTGGTCCATTAATTTGGGTAAGCTTTTTAGGAGAGTGTTATGCTCAAAGAAACCAGGTCAAGATATGTGTATTTCTTAGCTTTGGGAAAAGTCTTGTCTTTGTCTCCCTAAGTCTGAGACCTCCAAAACAGGAGTCTTTCTGCTCTGTAGCTCTCTTCTGCCTGGGGAAAAAATGGGTTCCATGTGGACTGCTGAGAGGTGGATGGGCTGTGTGCTCGTCTTATGCCAAGTAGGTATGTGATACACTGACTAATCATTGACTTAATGGAAAAAGGGAAAATTTTTGGACTGTCAACTTCCAAGGGAGCTCAGTCTGGCAAAACACGTGTGCTCTGGGTGATGTGTCTCCACCCTGTCTTTTATAACAGGCTGGTGACAACTTTTGATACCTTGTAGGGTGGACGGAGTCTTGCTCAGAGAACCACAGCTTTGTTTCTGGTGTGGTTTTTGTGGATGGCTTTTTTTCTGTAGTGGAATCAAAGAAACTTGGGGAGCATAGCCCATAGAGAGCCATGGCTACATGGGATTCCCACTATTCATTCTTCTATTTCTTTCAACTTGAACATTGGACTTCTGTCCATCCAGGCCTAGGGGAGGAGGGGGGTGGTGTGGGGGTGTTCTCTCACAAAATGTGGGTCTATTACGTTACCTGAAAGTGTGGAAAGTTTGAGTAGTTGGGAAAGACGGAAAAGGGAGGGAAGCTGAGACTCTGCCACACGGGCTGGTTTAATGCTGTGGTCATTGAAGTAGTAGAAAAGCCTGAAGCACGTGCGTTGTATTTAACAATTTTTTTATCTGGTGTTGCAGTAGTTACTGTAAAACAAAACAAGGTTAAAGATATTAATAAACATGCATTCTCTTCATTAATCTGTGGAACATTTGCAATTAAGAGGACATGCTTTGCCTATAAGCAAAATCTGTTTAAGATATCTGTTACTTTTGCAGGCTGTAGTTGTGCAACACAGTGACCCAAACTCAGCAATTAGCAGTTCAGATTCACTTGTAGGGCCGTTAAACTCTGACCCACGGGACCTGGGATAAAGCTAATTGCCTGAGCCATAAGAACGAATGAAATTGTAAGAATAGAACAAGAACCTTTGCCCAAAGTTCAAAAGTCTCTGAGATAAGGATATTACAACAGAGAATAAGTTGATTGTGTTTTAAGTCTCCAGACTGATAAATCTAGTCCAGAAGCTTAAACCATAGAACTGGACACGCACTGTTGTTTGTGTGTCATAGATGTTCCAAGATGCTTCAAAGAACGTAGTTATCAATGTTCAGTGGAAATCAGGTTCTCTTATATGTTTTGCAATGGGAACCCCAAAATCATGACATTACCAAAAAACCCACAAACCCTCCCCACAAACAAAACCCACCCAACCCCCCAAAAATTCACTTGTAGAAGATACTGACCAAATACATAAATCTCCATGGTCATGACCTTCCTATATCTACTCTACTTCAACACGTGAAAAGGACATTGGATGGGTGCTAGAAGGGAGAGAGAACCCAGCATCCTAGTAGAAAATGAGAATTCTTGAATGGATAAGGTTATTTTAGGAGTGTTAAGTCTCTTACACAAGGAAAGGACATCACCACAGAGGAAATGTTGCAGTGATGCCTGACAAGCTCCTGCCATCTGCTTTTCAGCAGCTTCTGGTTTACATCTTAGTTTTTCCATGACTCCCAGCTGGTGTTGAAGAACCATGCCCGGCTCTATACCTGGATTCTTTGTGGCCGCATCAGAATCCGTTTTGGTATAAATCTCGGGACAAGGTGGGAGCTGCTGCTTCTTTTCCATGGCTTGACTTTCTGCTGCTGTTCTCGGTGGCCCAGCTGTAGTGGTCTTGGCAGAGCTGAACGTGCTGTTCTGTATGAGCTCCTTCCCCGCCTTTGTTTCCTCCGCTGTTCCCTGATTGCCTGCACCTTTGGCAGTGTCGGGGTATTTCAGGAGAAATGGCACTTCTGCCTTGCTCCCCTCCGTGCTGCGAGCGCCCATCACACTGCCATCCCCCAGCCCCTTGGGATTCCTGTGGGACTTTGCTGAAGACAGAAGGCTGGTGATAACAGATTTGGCAGAGAGCTGAGCATCACAGAGAGCTCTTAACTTCATCTCCCTTTCCCTGTTCCCAAGCATCGCTCTGTATATGCTTTGGAGTCCTGCTGGTTCATCTAGCAAGGGGTTGCTGTAAGAAAGTGTAATATGGCTGCTGTTAAAGGAGGTTTGACTTAAAATTGAGCTATTTTTCTTGACTGCTCCTAAACCTTGAATTTCTCTCTCATTAGTGTTCTATGTAAGACTCAGGTATTCTTTATTAACAAGAATAAAATTTTGTCTTTGACACTATTCTTTTTCAAAGAACCACATGAAAGGGGAAAAGAAAATTCTTAGTTAATGTATCTATCCAAGAATAACTGAAGCAAAGTTGGATGGCAACATTATAAATGTCCAAAGAGTGATTGTAGAATATACGCTTAAAATATTTGTGGGTCGAAATAGATTGTGATTGTAAAGCAAATGTAAGTTTTGTGTCAAACAAGATGATTCTTTGCTCTCAAAGGACCTGCATTTCCTTGCACTTACCTGTCACCATGATTCAGTTATCACCTGTGAGGCTTTAACAGGGCTGGGTGGTGCAGTATTTGTAGCTCATTAACCATCTTTCCTACAGGCAGATGAGACTGTCAGATGGTTTAATCATTAGGGTGCATCACAAAGCACCTCTATATCCCCCAAAGTCCTCTGGGACCTTACAGTGGGGTTGCTGTCAAAGCTGAACAATTTTGTGTTCTTTTTAAGGCACACCTAAGTGCCAATAATGGTTACCTGCTCAAAATACCAATTAGTGCCTATGTGGTTACCTACTCAAAACACAGATTTAAATTCCAGTTTGCTCTTTCATGTCCAAGTATGTTCAATAATTTAATGCATTATCAATTTACTCTTCTTGGCTTGAGGGGAAGACTGATGCTGTGTGCACACACAATATAGATACATATATGGTTCATAAACAGCTAAAATTACAAAATTATAAATTGTAAATGTATCTAATTATCTCTAATCATAGAATCACTATAATTAGTAGGATGCTGCTTCCCCCCTATTTTTAAAGAACATAGATAATCTCTTTAACAAAAACCTCAACAGATTTATACTGTGCATATGAAAATAGAATATTGTTGGGCTGTTTCTGAGTACAGCTTATTTCATACATCTTTTCACCCCATCTTTCTGTGGGATTCCGGTTTCTGATGGCTTTGCAGGCTGCAGCCCTGATTGTGCAACTTCCTACTCGAATCTTGTATTCTTTGGGTTGCCTCTTACTGCTTTGCACAACCTGTTGGCGCTTGTGCCCTGACTGTAGTTGGAAAGACCTAGAGCTGGGGCGGCAACTGAGCTTCTTGTCTCTCTTGGACTTATACATTAGGCTACGGGAGTCCTGTGTTTGAATCTGTTTGGAGATGTGAATGCAGCACGTCATAGAATCATAGAATCATTAGGGTTGGAAGGGACCTTTAAAGATCATTGAGTTCCAACCCCCCTGCTATGGGCAGGGACACCTCCCACTAGAGCAGGTTGCTCAAAGCCCCAT
>JAOXNO010000010.1:1370605-1402175 GCA_028565335.1 Limnodromus scolopaceus | reverse complement strand
AAGCTGTGGCTGCCCCATCCCTGGAGGGGTTCAAGGCCAGGCTGGACGGGGCTTGGAGCAACCTGGTCTGGTGGGAGCTGTCCCTGCCCAGGGCAGGGGGGTTGGAACTCGATGATCCTTAAGGTCCCTTCCAACTCTAACCATTCTATGATTCTTTTGTTACTGGAAAGGAGTAATTCATGGAAAACATTTAGAGGGTGCAGATGTTTGGAGGGTAGAGCTCTTTGGCTTGGGGTCAAGCCTGTTTCTTGGTCCTTAGAGAGGTTGGGAACACAGAAGGCATCATGGTGCTGTACCTGCTCCTTGCCCTTGTGGCTGGGAGACAGGATACATGATTGAGTCCATAGGATGTTGGGGGGACAATTCCTCCTGTGGCACCAAAGGGAAGTGATTTCACTTCTGTCTTCTCATTCTTTATATTAATTGAGTTCATGATTTGGAGTACAGGAGGCTTTCCTTTGCTGTACAACTGTTTGTTGCCTGGCACTCTGTTGTTGTTGTTGTCATGGCCTCTCAGTGCTCCTGTGGAACATCTAAGCTCAACCTTTCCTTGTTATTGAGCTCAGTCTCTGTCATGTCAGATATTCCTAGGGAAATTCTGTGTCTGGCTGGTTGATGGTTCCCAGCTGAGCTAGTGGTTCAGAGGTGGATGTCTGCTCGGCTGAGCCTCGGTGGCTGCCTTCCAGTTGTCTAGGGGTGTCTGTCAAAAGAAGATGCATGTCAAAATGGGTGCAGGGAATGCGACCCAGGCAATCTGCCACAGATCTGGGTGGATATGCTTTTTGCCAAGGTGGGTTAGGGCTCGGTGTAGCTGGGCTGTTGATCAGGTGATCGTTTATAGTGTCCCTGCTATATAGAATACATTTTCCTGTGCAGATGTGAGTTGTCTTATTAATCTACTTCGAGGCCCAAATAAAGAATTAATTCCCCCTGCCCAGTTTGTTGTTAACCACTTCCACCAGTGCTCCAGGGATCGGCAATGGCTCAATTCCTGTGTGATGCTTGAAGAACATAGTTCTTGAGAGTTGGTTGTGAAATGCCCCCCCACACTCTTAAATTTGGCACGAATCTTGACCAGAGGAAATTGTTATGATAATATTGAGAGTTTGACAGTCTTGGGCGGAAGGTCAGGCAGCCTGACCTCCATAATGCTGATGGTGAGACATCCAGCCATAGCAATATGAGAGTGGGCTGGAGGATGAGTCTCATCTCTACACTGCTTCCATCAGCTGCTTTTTACTAGCAAGACCTTCTTCAGGGAGAGAGAGGATGCCTTCATGCAAACTTAAGAGACATATTGTATAGGTGGTATAAAGATTTTGGGGAGAAAGCTGCAAGAGATGTCTTTGTGCCTACAGTATTGCACGAGAAGTCTTACTAACTCCATTTTTATCAAAAGTATCCTGAGACATAGGGCTGGAGTAATTTTTCATAGGCTTTAACAGAATTATAACAAAGCTATGTTTAGCTGAGTGGGTTTTAAATGATACTTTTTTACTATGCTCCATGTTTCTAGGCATTGGGAGGTTCAGAAATACTGAGAATTAGCCTTTTACCCGATAGAAAGTAGAGCAAACTCAAATGGAAGGGGAAAGCTGAGACTTTAAGGGCTACAGAAAAAGAGAAATGATTAAGCTGAATTAGAGAGATTCTGTACTGCTTGAATTGGTAAGTCCAGCATTGAGTTGTCTATTTGACGTATACAGAAGCCAAAAATGTCAGAGGCAGCGGAATCACACGTGTTGGCTTTAATGTCCCAGTGCAGGCTCTGTGGGTGCTGCTAGGAAGATGCAGATGACTGAGGGGAAGGTTCAGAGCATCAGGATTTGGCTTCTGTATACATCAAATAGACAACTCAATGCTGGATTTACCAATTCAAGCAGTACAGAATCTCTCTAATTCAGCTTAATCTGAATTGCTCTGAGGTGGAAAGCAGCAACGTGCTTCCCCGAGTGACTTGCCGAGGGAGGTTTGCGGAATTCGTGGCAGAGCTGCGAACGCGTCAGTCTCAGCCTTAAGCAACAGATCCCTTTTCCTGCTTTGTTTCTTAATTCGCTGCGAAGGAGCATGACGCTGCTTGTTGTGAGGTGCTTTCAGTGCAGCTCGAAGGTTATTTCTGAGGCCTCCTGTGGTGTGTGAGTGCCTGCTTTGAGAAGTAGGCACTTGCACTGCTTTCAAAGAAACCAAGATCCAGAGATTAAAAAAAGTGATAGTAGCACCCACAGTTTCCGTGTTTACACAGTGTTTCTGGAGGAGTGAAGTACAGTGCAATTATGGAAATCAATGTACTTTGCTTGCAATAAACATGATGCAGTGCGGTAATCTGCAAAATATATGTGCTTCTGCCATGCTATGCAGTGGCAGACTGATCTGATAGTGGTTAATGTGTAATTGGGAAAATCCCATTGATTAAAGAAATCAAATTAACTCTGTTTCAGTCTCTTTGCTGCTGCCATGGACACAGCCAGCCCGAGTGGAGATAGTATGCTGCAGGGAGCTTGTATGTAATTTTTTATTACCTCCCTTGCATGAAAGTGGAAAAGAAGGGGGTTTTTGGGTGTTTGGGTTTTTTTTTCCCTTTTCTTGTGTTACTTCTCAATGAACAGTAAGTTGCTTGTTCTTTCTTCCCAGTGTCGGGTGCATTCCCTGATTGAGTCCCTTGCAGGGATGGTTGCAGTAATTTTCTATCCGTAGGAGGTACAGGCATTCCCACCGTAGGCATAACCCAACTGCCTGGTTTCTGCATGCATGCCACTTGTCTGCTGGATGGAAAGAGAGCTGGGGACTGTGTCAGAGTCCTGCAAGTGCTAGCAGTTTCCGAGAGATCAAAACAATCATGGAGCAGGGAGATGTGATGATCTCTGACTTTCACTGGAAGAGGAGAAGGGTCTTGCAACAGTGAGGCTTGGAGCAGCTGTGGTTGCCTGGGAGATGCGTGATAGGGGAGTAATTAAAAAAAAAAAAATCCTTCCCCATTATTGGCTGCAAAAACCTACTTGAAGAATGAACTGATGGCCTAGGTTTGGGGGCCTTGGAAAGGTTTTAGGTTGAAGGAAGAAGGACATGATGTGAAGAAATATCTGTGCAATGTGGTATTAGTGTATTTATAGTATGGTAGACTCAGCAGCTTCATGAGCAGTGATTCTTACGTGCTTAGTGAGGTGTAAACGTACAGTCGAAGGCAGCCCTTGCCTGGAGGAGTGTACAGTCTAAGCTATCAACAAGTACTGGATATAATTCTTCAGTGCTGGAGGATTGTGAAGGTGGGTGGAGACCACAACAGAGGGGTTCTCTGCTGCTCTGCTGGAAGCCTGCTGCTTACACCAGGCTTGTCTATGGACAATACGTGATAAAGGCAACCAGTGTCACCAGAAAACAGCCTTATACTTGTACAGACATCAGACTGGTATTGATAAGAGCGCTGCTGGGCAGACTCATAGGCTGGAGCTGCAGCCAAGGTCTCACAAAAGCCCTGTACCTTAACCCTCATTGGCATTTGGGTGTCCTCCCTAAAAATTCTGGGTGACCTCAGGGGCAGTTGTTTCTGTCCATGACCAGAAGGAAGTTAGCAGCATCCTATGTCTTGCTGGCAATTTTTTTTTTTTGGTTCCCTCTGTGTAAGGAGACATAGGTGCTCCTGCTTCATTATCAGCACTATAAGAGAAGGGGCTGGGCAGGAGCAGTCTGCGCCCACGGACGATTTGCTGTAAGAGCAGGGGAGGCAGAGGAGGACGCAGAAGGGCTTGCCCAAGGGCAGGCTGCAGGTTGCCGGCAGAGCTGGGAACGGGCACTAGGTCTCCTGGCTCCTGGGTGTTTTTGCCTGCTAAACAGCAGCACAGAAACGCTGGGCTGTTGCTTCCAAGAGAGATGTTTTTGAGATTCTCTCTCTGCAGTGAGGTCTGAGCTGTGTCTGTGCTAGCGGATGTGAAGGCATTTTACAGTAGTTACACTGAAACAGAACAATTTCTCAATCCATTTATCAAAATGTCTGCAGTTCCCATTTCAAAGCATATAAAACAACAATGAATATCAAATAAAGGTGTCTTTATCCAGGACATTTTAAAACAAAAGAAAGAGAAGATTGGTTCTTCTGGCCTCTGGCTTGCACTTGCTCTTTGGAATGTAAAATCTATTCTGTCCTAATGAGATGGCTTTATTTGGGTTTCATCCACCTGCCTTAGTGCCACCTACGTTTCTTTCAGTGTAAAGAATTTAGCCACTTCTCAGCTGTCAGTTCAGTGGGATGTGGACCAACAGGCTGTTTTGCCAAACCACGGCTACGGTCCGATAGTCCTGGCCCCGTTGGTGCCCACAGCTGGTTTTATTAGAAGGTGCAAGAAGTACAGCAATAGACAGGAAAGATGAGTTAATCACAGCCAGAGAATTAACCACAACTGGGGATTTTCTGGTTCAGTGCTCTCCTGTTATTTGCACACACTCTTGACTTGCAGAAATCATTAAAGCCCAGTTCTTGCTGTTTTCCATGGCTGTTGGCACTTACAAATCCTTGAGGGTGTGAGCCTTAGTCATTCTGTTTCACTTCCCCATCTGTAAAATGGGGATAAGTAGAATTTGCGAAATACTGAAATGATTTACAGATTTATTCTGCAGAGAGATCTTCGGATGTTTGTGAAAAGCTTTCAGCAGATACAAATTGCACTAGGTTGATTAGCTACATAAGTTTTATGCTCTTGGTTCTCTCCCTTGATTGCGTGGAGTGAATTCAACCATTTCATGTACAATTTGGGATTAATTGTGAATGACATTCTGAGGTGAAAGTTGTCTGTCTGCTGCTGAACTTTAAGTAGTAAAGTACTCATGGCAAAAAAAAGTCAGAAATACAATCAAATGCAGTTTCTGTTCCAGCAAGGATTTGCACAGGTCGCTCAGCTCCTCCTGGGATTCAAGCTGTATCACTTGTACAGTTTTTATACATTTATATCTACATTTGTGCCTTTTATTGAAAAAAAACTGCAGTGCAGCTTTTAAAAGCGTAGTGTGCTCCCGTATAGATGGGAAGGTGGGAGACTTGTAGCGGACAAAGAATTTGCCAGAAGCTTCAGGGAATGGGATACTGGTGTTCAGCAACATAAGCAGGGTGTTGGCAGAAAGGATGGTCTGCACCTTCAGGTTTTAACCTGCTACAGACTCTGGCTTTGGAGCAGTTGCTTAAATTGTGTGAGCTTCAGTGTCTTGTTTATAGAGTGGAAAAATTAGTAGTATTTTACATATTATGAAGGTGAATGTCTCAAGGATGGCAGAGATCAAATAGAGAACGTCCTTTGTAATTATGGTGTCTGTTGTTTATCAGCAGTTTAGCATTTTTTTTTTTTTTTTACTTAAACTAGTGAAAGCAGACTTTGAAATTTTTTTATTTTTTATGGCATCTGTGTCATTGCTTTGTAGCCAGAGGGCCCAAGGTGGAGCTTATTCCCTGAAAGAGCAGGATGAGTGAGTTTCCTCAAGGTTAGAGTTGGCTTTTTATTCCATAGAAAGTTTGCTGACGAACTTCACAGGGGGAAGGATGTGCTGTTGTGCAATTGCTTACAGGCTGTTACCCCTCTCCCTGGCTCTGCTTCTGTTACCTCTGTGTGTTCCCGCATTCTAATCCCCTGTGAGGAGGACTCCGTCACTGCTCCCCTGGCCGGCGTGAGCATCACTAGCTGGCAATTCCAGCATCTCGCAGAAAAGCTGGTCTGACAGTTTGAAAATGTAAGGGTGTCCTGGGTCTTCTCCTGTTTCCCAGTGCTGCCTCCTCCCTGTTCCATAACTCCGTTGTCAGCAGGGTTCTTCCCTCTCACAGCTGCAGGGCAAAGCAGGATCGGGTCCTTCATTAGACGGACGCTTGATCTGAGGTTGGTGAGCAGTTAAAGCCAAGTTGGAGGTAGAGAAAATGGAAGCTCGTTTCTTTTGTATCAAAGGCACAATTCAATGTTCCTTTCCCATTAGATACACTGAATAGTAATATCAAGAAAAATATATTTCCTCCCAGAAAGGAAATCTCCTTCAGAAGGATAATGAAGCCTGGTGCTTTTCCAAAGCTGATGCCGTTTTTAAAGATGCTACTTGCATCATGCAGCATATTGTTTATATCTCTCGATTGTTGTTTTGTCTCCATTAGGGAAAGGGTAGGCACTGATCCTGGACACTGGACATCTGTCATCAGCCATCCTGGGATGCTTTCATGGAAGTCAAGCACCACTTGGAGAAGGACTCTGTAAATATTAAAATAATTTCCACCTGCTGAAATAATAAGCATTTGAAGGATAGGGAGTTTGTCCCTGATAGTGTTGAGGTTTTATTTCTATTGTT
This sequence comes from Limnodromus scolopaceus, assembly GCA_028565335.1. Classification (NCBI taxonomy): domain Eukaryota; kingdom Metazoa; phylum Chordata; class Aves; order Charadriiformes; family Scolopacidae; genus Limnodromus; species Limnodromus scolopaceus. The sequence continues at coordinate 1,395,863 of JAOXNO010000010.1, read as the reverse complement.
GGGTCCTGGAATGGTCAAAGAGGGACGATGTGTCAATGGGGTGCTGGCCCCTCTGTGGGGTTACTTGCTATTCTGAGGGTCTGGTTCCCAGCTGGCAGTGCTACGGTCTTGTGCAAGTCGTGTAGCTCTTCAAAGGATGGTAAAACAGCTATATTGGAATTTCTGTACTTTGTTAGGGTGTTATAATGAAAGTATCTTTTTAAAAAACCCTGTCAGGTGCTCCTGTGCTGGGGGAACAATGTGTGGAATGGACCCCATGCTGCAGATAGTATCTAGCTTAGGCCTAGAGCTAAAGCACAAGGAAACCATGGGGGCTTTTTGAGTAAAGTTGTTGGATCTTAATCATGAAGAAGGATCATGTAGTACCTTGATAAGGGTGTCTTATAGACTGAGGTATCTTCAGCAGCACACGCAGTGCTGGTTTCTTTACCTTGGCAAGATTCAAGATTCGAGAGACAGCCCTGCAAGCTCTGTGCTGTTGATAACTCTTCATCAACAGTTGGGTTGGTTCAAGCTGAAAGTCGTTGTCTCAGGAAGAGCAAGTTCATTTCACTGGATTTAAAATGCTCCAGAAAATAATGTTTTATGGGAGGGTCTGATTTGTTCCTTCTAAGTGCTGCGCCAGTCTTAAATTAGGGAATAAATTATGACCTTTTTTGCCTAGGAATCTAGTACTAAGGGCTATTATGGGGAGTTTTTTCCCTTCTTTTCCAACACTGCAGTTAGCAAATGAGACTCTACCAAAAAAAAAAATACCCAATTTGAACTGACAAGTCGATTCAATTCACCCCTTGTTAACTCTTTGATTGAGAGCTATGTAGATTGAAGAAGAAAGGTATTGATCTGATTTTGGGATTGAAAACTAAGATTAAATAGAATATGTCTAAGGGTGAAAATGAGGTTTTAAATGAATGGAGGAGGTGAAAGAAAAATAGTGCAATATCATGTTAATGGTAATGGAAATAAGTTCTGAGTTTCTTTGTTGGTTATACACAGGTGGAGGTCACAGGATATAGAAATGGTATGGCAATGACTTGGAATTTGCATATGATTTGATTGATCCTCTGCCCCTGGTGGGAATATTTGTGTGTGAACCGTGACAGATTGGTATCTGGTACGAGAATTTTTCTGAATTGTATCAGAACAGGATGAAAAGAGGTCTGGTTTTGTCGATTCAGAGCATCCATCAGTTGCCAAAATTATGTTTGGACAGAGGGACATTTATCATTAGGACAGAGCTGATAGTTTTCAGTGAAGAATTTAGTTTTTGCTGTTGTATACATGAAATCCTTGCGTAAAGGGACTGAAATTTTCAATATAATTGAAATGTTTCATGTTTTTCTACAGATAATCTGTTAGAAACCTCTTGTAGCTATTTATTGTTTAGAGCGCATGGCTGTTGTCTTATTTTTTTCCCATTGGGTGAAGTGAATTGTTAACTTTTTTGTGTACCGTCAACTTCTGGTGACTTTCATTGATTGCTCAAGGTGACAAGTAGGCATTAGGTAATAAATATCAAGTGCAGCAATACTTAAAGGAAGTGAATGTGAAAGTGCTGTTAAAGGAATCAAGTAAAAATTGGATTTATATCCCAACAAAAATTCCCCGGAGAAATTGCCTTCTGTTTGCCTCTTTTTGTAATTCAAATATGATAATACAAGTGCAAGCTGTTATAATACAAATGCCTAGCAGAGTGTTTCGGTGGAAGATCTCAAAGCACTCGTAAACACAGAACACACTTCTCTGTAGAGAATGTGGGGAAATGAGAATTGTGGTAGAAGTGAAGAGCTTTTAATAAGTGGAGTCTCTCCTTACTCAGGACTTCCCTTTTTTTTTTTTTTTTGATATATCTGAAAGGATAAGATTCTAGTCACTGTAGTGACAGCTCGGTTGCTTGTTATGGCATTAGCTGCATATTTGAAGTCAGTTCTTTTCTGTTTTCTACAAAACTTCTTTGTCTCTTTTCTGTTCTGAGCCCCACATGATAAAAATAGATGGTGGCCCCCCAGCCACTACCAAAAATGTATAGTAGATTTGTGTAACTTCTCTGCTTTCCATGTGGTTATAAATGCATGAAAAGATAACCTGATTATTGATGTTTAAAGATATAAGCTAGAAAATGAAATATGGTGGGGTGGGGAAAAAACCGCTTGCAACTCCCTCTGAGCTTAGGGCAGATTTGTTTCTAAAGAAGAATCTATATCTGCTGTATTATTCCCTTTAAACTGTCAGTTCTCCATCAGTGTAATGATGAAATTGTTAATATTGTGAGAATTTCAAGGGCTGAGGTCTTCTAAATCATTAGTGAGAGGAGATTTGTAGTTAGGTCAAAGATCTCTCTGGGGACAAGTTCCATTCTCACTGGCCTTGAGGGAGCGTTGAACTTTATAGATGGACACACAGCTTCATAACTAATAACTGCAAATGAAATTGCAGCTACTTTTAAGTCCTTTCATGATGACATGGATTTGGTAACGGGGGGGGGGGTGATAGAGACTAATAATGAAAATTTATCATGAGCAAATCTTTAAATTAGACCTTCACTGTGATTTGTGAGATGGATTTCACCTTGAACCTTATTTCACCTTTCTTGCATTTTTTTGAGATAAAGGAGTCCTAACACCTGAGATGAAAATGAGTTTGTGTTTGAGCACAATGGATAAGCCATTTAAATGCAAATATTCTTTTACTGAAAAATAATTGAAATACAAATTGAAAAAAATTGTTTTGGAGATAATAATTAGCACCTTATAAATGAGACTGAGTAAAAATGCTGGTTATGATTGGAGTCCATTTGCAGGGGTTTGTACGACTGTGTTTCTTCAAATTAGTTTCCTTTTCCTGAGTTTTCATTTGAATTGTGCATTGAGATGAACTGCGGGGTGAAACACCAAACTTCTGGGAGCTGGATAAAATCTGAGGTTCAGAAGATTTGCATGCCAGGAATCGCAGACAGAGCAGAAAACCGTGTCTGCCCTGGTCGTTTTTATAGATGTCTGGACTGAAGGTGGGGAAAAGTTAAATCCTCACTGTGTTCACTTTACAGATGCAGAGAGAAAATAAGAGTAAAATTTTAAGAAGCTTTTGAATCATTCTGAACGCTTTGAGTCTTGGACTCCTGGGGCAAGATTTGCAAGGATGTTTAGGTGCCTAAATATGTGTATATTTGCCCAGTGGGGTTTGGTAAGAGGCTCTGTTGGCTGCAAAACTCAGTGTGTTTGTAAAGGCTACAAGGCATCTGTCTGCAGTTCCTGGCCTATAAAAAAAAAAAAAAGAAAACTTTGTAAATCTGGTCCACTTAAGTTCCTTTTGAAAAGGGACTTGTGGTCCTTTGGTAAATTTGTTTTGGTTTTGTCAGATCTTGCCCAAGGGAGTTGCCTGGTCTCTTTGACACCTTGCCATGAGTCCACGAACAAGGCAAGGGCTCCCAAGTTCCACTTTAGTGCCTTAACCGTGTGTTAAACTGTATTTTCTTAGGGTAGCTCTTGGGTTCAGCTAAGTAGTACGTGAGCTTGTGTGGTGTTTAGCAAAGCCCTTCTCCTGTTACCGGAGTAGGATTCTCTGGCTCACTCTGAAATGGGACGCGTAAACCCTGACCAACAGTGGGGTTTAATTAAAGGATATTGGGGCAACTGCAGAGAAGTCACAGGAAAACCCAGTGAGGCTGTTACTGGCACTAGAGACAGCATGGGAAGAAAATGCATTAATTGGTTAATGCTTGTGAAGTGCTTTGAAGATGGAAATAGCCATATAAGTGCTTGGTATTATTATTATGCTGACAATGGCTGTGTAGAAGAGTCGTGGCGCTAAGGGAGCAGTCAAAATTGATTAAGAGACAATTTTGAAAGAGAAAGTTTTGAAGGGAGAAAATTACATCCCTTGAGAAGAGGCCATTCTGGCTGAATGTTGGGATAACTGTGTTACTTCTCTGGGCTGAGCAAATGATTTCGAGTAATGGATGGTCTGCACAAGATTCCCAGTTTCATCAGGAATTATGCAGCTGTGAACTTTTGCAGATAATTGCTGTTCTTTAGGTTGTTAATGAGTGGCTGCTTGGGAGGGGTGGAATTGTTGCAAGCATTAGGGAACCCAGTTGTTTAGGCTTGTTTGGGGTGTGAGGGTCACATAGCGTTTAGTTTGAAACCGAATTTGTGAAATCTAGTTCCACTAAAGTAATCGGAAAACCCTGGAGTTTCTGGATTATGAATCACAAAAGCTTTAGTCTGTGCGTGGGCAACTCCAGTGGGTCTTGCAGCAGAGAGATGAAAGAGTTGATATGATTTTTATAAAGCATTGAGGAACATTCATTAGAGCGATGGGAGTGGTCTGATGCCCTTTGCACCCAAGGAATTCCAACTGAAATGGGGTGAGGTTGGGAGAAGAATGGTCAGGGGAATGGAGGGTGTATCTCAGAAGAGCGAAAGCATGGCGAATGAGGTTGCAAAAAATATAATTATTCTCTATAAATACACCCAGGCCTGGTTTGGGGTGGAGCAGCCAACCCTCTGCTCTGTGAGAGGCTCTTGCTTATGCTTGTTGTCCTGGCAACCGGGGTCAGCTGACTGGGTTGTTTACCCTGGGGAGGCGGGGAAAGGTCAGGTGACCCAAACTGACCAATAGCGTGTTTCCTCTGCCCTGCTCACTATAAAAGCTGAGGGAGCTAAGGGGTCAGGTTGGCTCCTCTTCCAGTGCTCTCCAGTGGCTCTTGTTCTTTGACGACTGAAGCCCAAGGAAGACCCTGTGAGTTTGCCTACCTTTGAACCCCACCAGTGTGTTCCAGAATCCAGTTCCCATTCCTCCCTGAGACCAGTCTGGAACTTCCGTAGTGCCTGCTGGTGATCTCCCTGGGATCTTGATATGGTTGTATATATATTTCTATATATTGTATCTATTTCATTATTTCCTCTTTTATTATTACTATTCCATTAAAGTAGTTTAGTTTTTTCTAAACTCATAACTCTCTATCTCTCTTCTTCCTCTTGGAGTGAGAGATGGGGGAGAGCATCTGTTGTCTTGCCATTGGCCAACACAAACCACAACACCAGCTGAAAACAAGACAGGGAGAAGGACTGTTTAAGCTAAAGGAAAATGGTTTGAAAACAAATGGGCTTCAGCTGGTGGTGAGTTAACTTTATGTTGGAAATTAGAGTAATATTTATAATCATCAAAGCAGTAAGGCTCTAATGCAAATCTTCCAGTGGGAAGTACAGGACAGAAAGTCTAAGATCTCTACAAATGGGATTGTATGGTGTGATTGCCAAACCTGGATGGAGATGGTATGTAATTACCAGGAGAGTGCTTTAGTTCTTTAGCTTTAACTTTTTATCTCTGTCTGTGTATACTTACAGATGAACATATATCCCTGTACATGCTTTATAGTCCTGTTTGTAGTCACTTGCTGTATCTCTGCATTTTTCTAATGGAGGCTTAAACTGGCAAAGAACACTCCAGATTTTATCTGCTGGAGACTGAGCGCAGGCCCAGCTGTCGATCGCTGTGTTTAAAGCTCAGCAAACTTAAAAGTTGGACTCATGAACATTTGCCGTCAGTTGCTGTTCTTGTGTCTTGTCCAACCTGTCTGAACCTGTCACACTGTAATGCTCCTCTGAAAGTCTTGCGTGTATTCTCTGTCAGGCTGGAAGCAGAGTGAGACCGTCATTTTTTAATAAGATTTTTGCATGTCCTCTATTTCATGAAATCCCATTTGGTGTGAAAAATTTTGAACTTTGAACACTGATGTTACTGATCACAATAGACTTCACTTTAAGTTTCTGCCAGAGAATATCAGCGCTAAAACATGTACTTGATGCACCCAGTAAATCTGTTGGGCACAGAGGAAGCACAGATCTTCCTTCTCATTCCAGCAGGTGTTACAAGGATAAAATGTACTTTTAAGTGCATCTGGCTAATGTACTCTGGAATATTCTGGTTAAGATCTGTTGAAGGTAAGTAGCAAGCAGCCTGTCATACAGAGGGACAGACCCCATTACTGATTATTTCTACAAATGCTTGTTCATTCATCTGCTCTTTGTATTAATGACTCATCATGTCTCTGACCTTTATTCTGAGTCTTCAAAAATTGCTTTTTAAGAAGCATCTCATAGTCCTGGTCCTGGAGGTGGCTAATACTGTGTTATCTACATAAAACGCTTGATTCTGAGGGGATGGATGGGAGCATCTCTGTTCCCGGGTCTGGTGCTGGAGAGGCCACATCCTGTGTCCTGGAGATATGTGGCAACACCTGCAGCCTCTGGCTTTGCTTTAAAACATTACTGTTGAGCTCATCATATCAGAGCCCTGTTGCTAAGAGGCCCTGGGCCAAAATTTAGGTCCCAATTTTGTATGTGTAAGGCTCATTGTGAGGAATGGTCACACCTGCCTGCTTTGGGCTGGGGGTGTCGCTTCTCTTCCCTGGTCTCCTGCTGCCTCTTCCAGACCCCTTCCCTTGGCTTCCTGCAATGCCCAGAATTCAGCAGAAACTCCCAAACAATGGGTCTTGCTGAATACAGAAGGCATGAATGTTGTGAAGGGGGGGGAAGGAAATTAATTGTGACTTAGAGAAGCCGGTTTGGCTGCAGTATTGCCAGACTCCATTAACTGGTTGGTGTTTAGCATTCAGAAAAATTTCTATGTCTATATAAAATCAAGGGTGGTTGTTTTTTCCCCTCCCCTTTCATTTCTCGTTAAGGCTGCCCTGTAACGAAGCCGCAGTCGCGCTGTTGCCTGTGTGCCTTTGCCTAGCAACCGAGCCTAGCAACAGCATGGCATCCCAGCCACCGGCCACGGGGACCGTGCCGCTGGCTGCCGGGGAGCTGGTCGGAATGGTAATTTGTGATGAAAGATACTGGAGCCTCTTTTCATGAGGCTCGTGAAGCCTTGTTCTTAATTTCATGACCTTCAGGCTTCCTTCAATACCCTCAGACAGCTTTCTGCCACTGCCCTGCAGAAATCGGAGGATCCAGGAGTCGTCTGGGAGCCAAACCTTTAGATGGTGCATGGGGCTCTGAAACCTTTTCCATTAGTCTTTCACCCAAATCCCATTGCTGTGCACTTGGGGTGGGGTAGATCGTGTGTGCGTGAATAGTTCCTGTGGCACAACCAGTGCACCATAACTTCAGCTGGGTCTGAAGCTGCCCCCAGTGACACCTGTGTGCGGTAACGGGGGGGCAGGATGTAACATACGGAACATCTGCTCTAGGAGATGGATCTGCTCTTAGAAGCAGCTCTGGGGGAGGACCTGGGGAGTATGCCTAAAGCATAGCCAGCTGGGGCTGCTAAATGTTTTCAAAAAGGGTCTAAAGGTCTCGTTTCTTCCTTAGAGGTTACAGAGGTTTTGTTTGGGTTTTTAAAATCTTAATGCATGGGTGTATTTCAACTGAAGTTCCTTTAAGCTGCATTAAGAGGAGTTCACAATAACTTGTGAAGTGCGGTGGAAGAAGGAATGTCCTCCATTCTAATGCAAACAAAGGATGTGACATGAAGTGCTGCTCGTCACTTCTGTCATAGGACAGGAGAAGTGCTGGCGTGTGGTTGGGACAGGGTACAGCAAGGAACCGGAGCAGCACAAGCTGAATTGGCTGGTTTGCCCTGCCTGGTGAAGGCTTACAGCAGCTGGTGTTGGGCTCTGCAGCACGTCTTGAACTCTCTGCAGTGTAAGTCTTGAACATGTCTGAGTGTATATATATATATATATATATCTGTATACTGGACAGATGGAGTCTCTCCCTTGATGTCTCAGAGTGCATGGTCAGTGCACAACTCTTCCCTGCTACCTCACAAGGGTGGGTTTTTTTCCCCCTTCTTGTCACCTGTGAAGCAAGTCACCAGGTTTTTTGTGCTTGTCTGAGATAGTTCATGCTAATGAACTATGAATTCATGCTGATGGGAGGGACAGATGGGTGAGGACCTTCTGTAACCGGGCTTGTCTCTGGCGTGGATGTGCAGTCAGCGGGCATGTTCACACTGCGTGGTGCAGTAAAGTGTGAGAGATTCTCTTCCCAGCGTTGAAAGTGCTAATTCCACGTGGCACGGTGCTCTGGAGGGGCCAGCAGTGGTACTGCTTACATTAAAAAGCGTGCCTTAGCAGGGATTTTCTAGATGCTTATTAAAATAATTCCAAAGTAATTTTTCATATCTTCTATTATTAGTCCTTAAGCCCTCCTGCCTCCCCTTCTAACAGTAAAATGGGAGGGAATACATCTCACGCTGTACAAGTCTTCACTCCTAAGTGCTCGTCCTGTTTCCCAGCTCGCTTTGATGCTGTTTAGATTGTAAGCCTTTCAGATGGTAAAGTGGTATATAAATCTGCAGGGGTGATTGAGAAAGATACAGTGTGCACCTGGGGGAAGCCAGCATGACACCGTAATGTCTCTTTGATAACCCAACAGGAGTATGTGTTGTGATAGTTCCTACAGAGCAGCTCAAGTTCTTACCAGCTACACAACAAGCAGTGTGATTTTGGGTTCCCCCCTCTCCCCCCTCTGATAGCAATCTGTTGCATGGTTGTTTTTTTTTTTTTTAAATAAAAAAATCTGATGAGGGTCTTGAAGGCTGAAATGCATCCCTTCTGTTTCCAGGTCATTGTAGGGTAGGGATGCAGCGAGCTGGCAGGGACAGCCCGTGTCGGGTCAGGATGCCACAGTGCCCTCCCCTCTCTGTTGGGAACAGAAGAGTTTCAGCCTCGAGGGACAATCTGGCAGCTGCTGTTACGACCCGTGTACTCACTTAGGCAATTTCTAGCTTAACCAAATGAGGCATTACTTTCCAGCAGCTGAAGTCTCTGGCCTCTCAGCATGTCAGGGGACTGCAGTGCAGCTCTAAGACAGGACATATGGGCAGTGTCATGTTCTTGTGATTTCAAGTTTTGTCCTGCCATGGCTTTTGATGTTACCTGAAATTGGGTATTTCCCTTTTTTCTCAACAGCACGTCAGAACTCCTTTGACCTTGCTGTTGGAAGTATATGCCCTTTCAAGGTTCAATCATGAAATATAAAAACAAAGCATAATAAAGCAGAAAAGGCTTTCTTTGAAGGAGAAGGGTAGCTTGATGCAGAGTAGGGAATGTATTGGTGTCGGGTGATAGTTGGCTTTGACCCATATGGGTGTCCAGGTTTTGACTTTACATTCTAGGATGGATATGATGCAATTGGGGAGAGTCCAGAACCTCACTGGGCCTTCAGAACTGTCTCTGAACTAGGAAGCATTGAACAGGTTGGGTTCATTTAGTCTAAAATAATGCTTTCCAATATTTTTGGATATGTTGACTTCAACATTTCCAGTGTTAAGTGTTTTTATTTCAATGTAGATTTCTCTTGCATTTCTAGAAAATTTAAAAGAAATGAGGCTATTTTCCTTTCTTGCCTTTCACAGATGCCCAAAGACATCGAGCTGCAGGTTGAAAATCACCTGTCTCGGGAGGAGATAAACTGTTCTTTGAGTCCAGTGTAGGTAGGAGAAAATGCTATGGTCTAAAGTAGTAACAGGATGAGTCTGGGCCAGACATCAAGGAAATGAAGAGCTACAATGCTCTTGTCCAGGTTTTTCCTAATCTGAAATATGTAAGTGTCATTTCTAAGATATGTTGGAAATGTTACATGATCACGGAGCAGCGTGAGGGTAGTGCAGTGACAGCTGAAGTTCCAGACTTACCTTTCCTCTTCTGAGCAAGAATTTGCAGTTTCCAGCTGTAAGTGGTTTGGTTGGAGCTTTTTTCTGGGGAACTCCAAGGTTGGCAATGTGACTAAAAATCCCAAATGTGTATGGGAAATTTGCATAATTTTCCAAGACAGATTTTTTTTTTTTGGTTGGGAGAGAAAGGGAGGGCACATGTGGGATAAACTCAATATGTTCTTTCAGCATCTTCACCATCATCTTTTCGGTTCCTCTAATCTACTTGGGAAATGCTTAAAATTGAATTGTTATGCTGACATTGGAACAGTGCCTAAATGTAACAGATCTCTGTAATAACAGTCGAAATGCCTGGGCAGCACTGAAAGGGACGGAAAGTGATGACAGTGGGAGTGAAAGACTGTTGGAATGGAAGGGAAGCAATGTCTCCCTCCAGAGAATGGAGGTGACCAAGTTGGTTTCGGGAACAATATGTTTGATTTGCGGTATCACAGTATTGTGCCATCCTGCTGAAAACTCACATACTGTTTTTGATTCGAGGTGGATGTTATAATTCTTCCTGGACTTGGCAGTGGTGGCAGGAGCTGGATTCAGAGTAAATGCCTGTTCTTTGCCCTCGTATTCTTCAGTTTATCACTCCATGTGTTCAGAGAGAAAAAGGCACTGGCTGTCTGAGATGTAAATCATCCCCTTGATGATGTGCTTGGATCCACTGGCTTTTGATTAAAAGTTATAGTTAATGGAATGTCTCTGCATTATTTATTACCCACAAGGCTTTGATATAAGACTGTAGGTTAAGTTAAAACTATGAAAAGGTGAATACTTAAGGAAACAAGGCTTAGATTTATGAAGTGTGAAGGTACTTTCCCTGTTTGTTCACTTAAATTGTGTGAACAGGAGAGTCAGAGCTAGGCTATGGGTAAGCTACTTACTGTTTGTAGCTCTCTGTAATGATTTATAAGACTACTATGTAAGGAAGCATAATTAGCTGCTGATAAATGATTCAAAACAGTAAACATTGGGAAAAACGAACCTTTTTCCTATTTAGATGGCAGATCAAATGGTGTTTGAAAAACAAGTAATTGGAGTTTTTAAAGGTGAGCTCTTCTATACAGGGGGTGAGTTTTTAGTATGTCCTTTTTGGGGATAAGGTTGTGAAAAGACCTGTGTGAAGGAGCTGACTGGAACATTTCACAACCTGCTTCTGACAGCCCTGTTCTGAGGCCTCTTCAGAAGAGGGTTTGGTGGGGGCTGGAGGTGTTGATCCCATGTGCCCGGCTGGGTGAGAAGCTGAAGGAGCTGTGTGTGGTTTCACAGGTCTCATCCCACAGAGAAAGCTGGGGCACTTCTGCACCGAGTTGGGCGGCTTTAACTCTGTCTCCATCCTTGAGCTCTGCCCATCACAGCTCCAAATGTGCTCCTGGGGGATGCTGAGTCCTGTGTCAGCGCTTGAGTGCCGTCTCCGAGCTGGGTACGGTGTCTCAGTGTGAAGAACTTTATGCAGTGAAGGTGAATGGCTCTGGGCAGTAATGTAAATGGAAAAAAAATTGAGAAGTTACTGGTGTATGAGGAGCATTTGGCCCTGGTATTTCAGGCCAGGACAGAATGTGTCTGTATGTCTGCAGGATATGGATTTCCGTTTTCTGGGAGAGAGGTTTTTATGTTTGTCTGTTTCACTGAGTAGGTTAGAACAACACAAAATAGAAACATTTGTGCCTTAGTAACAATAACTAAAGAAAATGACAATACCAAAAGCTACTGCATTAAGGAGAAGACAGCCATGTATCACCAATAGATGATACTGCTGAGAGTAAGTCAGTGGATATGATTTGATATTTGTTCCTTTTGAATTGTGCAGTGACCATTCATCAGTGTTGGCTAAATTAGATTTCTGCTGAGAAACAAAGAGCATCAACTTAGATTTTAGGAAGCACTTCATAAAGAAAATCTGTTCCCCTCTAAAGTAGTGCTTCCTTAGACATTAATATGGTGTAAATGAACAGAGGTAAAACACTTCCTTGATTTACACTGATGTGGATGGAAGTTTAAGGAATTGGAAGCAGGTGGAAGGGGTGTTTTGTAGCCATTTCCTTTGCATTTGTAATGTCAGACAAGGCCTTTGTTTGTTATTGAGTTTCTGACAGCTTAGTTTGTAGTGACAGGATTTGAATGTACAAGTTTATCTGAGTCTGCAGAGCTGCTGAAATTCTTTGTCGAGTGATGAAACCCGGTGCCAGCCGGGGGCTGGAAGGGAACGGCAGCCGAGGCAGCTCGCACGGGTACACATCGGAAGGAAATAACAAAATTCTGTTGCTGTGAGTGGGCTTGAGTGATTGACCCTCCTCTTGTGTAAACATGAACTGGTCTGTTCTGACCAGTTCTTGATGCACGGTGGCATCATTGCTGTCAGTTGGGAGACACCGAGGACATGGGAATATAGCCAGCGTTACCCCCCCGGCTGTCATCGGGGGGTGAAGTGGTTCAGCTCCAGAACTCCAGTAGCCACGTTGCATTGGAGGCCTCTCTGAAGCAGGAGTGACTGACAGGAGGACGGTCCCACGCTCACGTGGCTGAACACCTTCAGGCACACAGTATAAATAAACCTCCCACGAGCTTCTGGCTCGTGTAGCTTGTGCTGTCAGGAGAAGTCTCGGGGTTTGAGTACAAGGACATTCTTCCACCCCTCTTCATGGCAAGAGGCTGATCCATACCCGGAATGAAACCTGAGGGGTTGCAGCTTTCTGCTTAAGCAAGAGCCAGCTAGAGCTGGATTCAGTTATTTTTTGGTTATGTGTCTGGTCCTGTTAAGTTTCGTGGTATGTGGGTTAATTGTATATTATAGAATGCTGCAGGCAGCCCGTGTTTCTGATAGAAATGCAGTTCTTCTGTGAGCATATTGCAAAGTAAATATTTCATCGTTTTCCATGTGCAGATGAGCTTGAAGTGAAGCTGATCAGTCTGTTTACATTGTTCACGCGGGGTATATCGTGCAAAACAAGTATTGTAGGTGGAGGCTGGTAAAGCTGACTTTGAAGCTCCATTATCGAGAAAATGGTTGTGCCCATGAACAAAGGTGTTTTTCTGCAAAGCCCCGAGCCCTCCCCGAGTGCAGGTTTCCTTGGGTCGTGGATTTTTTCCTCCCCCTTAGATTGTGGTCCCTTTGGAGAAAGGCTCTGCCCACTGAACAGTGCCAAGTGCGTTAATGCCTTCGTCCTTGTCTGGAAACTTTAAGTGCTACTGCAATAAAATTACACTGATGCATTCATTAAAAAGATATACTCTCATAATAAACCACTTTCTAGAATTGAAAATAGCAGGTTGCATTGGCAGAGTGCAAGTTCGAATTATCTCTGCTCTCAGACCGGTCATCTCCGTCACAAAATAGGACATGTGCCCACAAACGCATATCCACTGATGAGTTTCATGTTGGTGTTACACTGTCAGAAAGTATGAGTCCATAAATAATGATATTAGAAGCTGGAATATCTGCAGCAGTATTTACAGTGTCACTGAGCCTCCTGGCAGGTGACTTCTGATCCCTCAGCTTTGTGTATTTACCTTTCGCATTTGCTGTGGCTTTTGAATAAAGAGTGACAAGTTGAGAAGAGGGAAATGCCATGGATCTGGAAGGCTGTAACTCCTCTGATGCCAGGGCTGATGGTTCATCTACAGAGGGTGCAAGGAACGTGGTCTCTGGGTGCAGCCTGTCCTGTCACCTTTTGCGGTGGTGCCAGGCACGGCCCCAGCAGGAGCTGGGATGCAGAGCAGGAGGTGGGGTGGGTCCATGGGGAAGGCACCACATTCCCATCACTCAAGGTGGTGGAGGCGCCTCGTGTCAAGCTTCTGGGTTGGAGATAACGCTCCAGAAATCTTGGGAGAATGTTGTCCTTTGTCAGATATTCACCTGGAACTTCATAGCACAGGCCCTGGCCTTTCATACCTTTCTATTTATTCATGCTCCTGGGGCAGAGGGATAAAGAGAATTGTTTTTGCAAGTTTTCAGAGGAGAAACTGTTTCCTTGTCATGTACTTTAGATAAGGTTTTGTCAGTCAAGCCTGGACTGAACTAACTCAGGAAGCAATTTATATCATACGCGTAAATTCTCCTGGGCTTCCTGGAGCTCTTCCCTGTGCCCACTGACTCTTTCCAGCAGTGTCCAATAGAAGTGAAGTTCCCTGCTGTTACAGCTGAGGAAGAATATATTGCTTTCCAGATTGTCAGCTTTTAGAAAATTAATTTTTGTTTGCAATAAACAATTTTCTTTTAGCTGTGTCCAAAGCACATCTTGGTCAGAATCATGAACACGCGAATATTTCAGCAGGTTGATTTGATATGTCATGAAACTGTGTCCTATTTTTCTATTAGGTATTTGTTTTTCTTCAGCCAGGTTTAAGATTATGTACATATTTCTGGCCTCTGTTCTTCATTTTAATCGCTGATTAGGCAAGGATGGCATAAATTTATATTGATCTTAAGGCCTTGTGTATGACCTTGAAAGTGTTTGGAACTATGTCTCTCTGACCTTGAATTTGTTTTCTGAACTTCATGCAACATCAGTAGCTTTTATACCATCAGGAAATGGAGAGATACAGCCTCTTTAATTTCCCAATTTCCTTAAATTGTTCTGATGACATTTACTTATGATTAAAATAAAAAATGTGCAGTGGAGAGAGATTCGATATCCCCACGTTGCCTGTTGAGTGCCAGCCTGGTTGAAGAAAAGAGGATGTGATTGAATTTCAGAGAACTGAAGCTTACGGATCTCTGGCAGCCTCCAAGTTATTAAACCAAACCAGGCCTAATTTTACCTCTGCTAAGGGTAATATTCCCAGGCCTGTGCAGCTTTCTGGCACCAAGTTAATGCATCCTTTCAGTGAACTCTGCAAATAAATGGAGCTGAAGTGGAGGAGGGAGGTAGATTTCGCTCTTGTCTGTATAATGTATGGACAAACCGCGCGGAGAGAGGCAGATGCCAGGTGCTATCGAGATGCAAAGTACTTCCCTCTGCCCTCGGGAGTGAGTTCTGTGCCCAGCTCAGCGTCAGTCCCCGGGGGATTATGGGGCTGTCCTAGCTCTGGTATAAGAAACACGATACAAAAAGATGCCCTGAGTAGTAAATACAATCACAGATCACAGAATCACCTAGGTTGGAAGGGACCTTTTAAGATCATCTAGTCCAACCAACAGAAATAAAAAAAACCCCAAAAAACAAAAAACCACACACACATACCAAAAAAAACCTGAAAAAACCCACACCACACACAAAACAACACCAACCCAACACTAAACCATATCCCCCAGCACCATGTCAACTCTCACAGAATCACCTAGCTTGGAAGGGACCTTTTAAGATCATCTAGTCCAACCAATGGGAAAAAAAAAAAAACAAAAAAAACAAAACCAAAAAAGCCTGTCCCCCTGGGCTCCAAGGTACCAATGCCCACCCTGTGCCGAGCACTGCCGTGTTCTCCCGGCCCCGGGGTATAAATCCAGCCCCGTGGTGGGCAAATAATGTTGCATAAACCTCGGCTCCCCCAACCCAAGAGCGGGGATTTCCCTCTCTAAGCGGGGACCGGTTCCGGGAGGCTTAGCATGGTCTCAACTTAAAAAAGCTCTTGGAGTCACATGGAAGGTCCTCAGGGCCACTGGCTCCTGTTTTAGTGCCCCTAATGGGATATCAGAGGGTAGGGCAGAAATAAACCTTAATCCCTCCTGGAGATGGGCCGGGGTGGAAGGTGCTGGGAAGAGACGGAGGGAGGACATGGCACAGGGACATGCCATAGAATCATAGAATGGTTTGGGTTGGAAGGGACCTCAAAGATCAACGCCCCTGCCATGGACAGGGACAGTTGCATCATGTCCCTTTGGTCAAGTCCCTTGGGAATCGAGCCAGCCCCCCCTGTGGCAAAAGCTGCCTCTTGAACAGAGGCCACCAGGTGACAGGAAAATGCCCTGCAAGGCCGTACCCAGGCTGGGATGCTCCCAACTCTTGGGCATCATCACTCAATGCAACGTCCTCCCAACACAAGAGCTCCTTCCCTGTGGTGCTGCTGAGCCCTGACGCTCTCGTGAGAACCGAGGGCACATGCTGAGCTACTTGGTATGGGCTGGGGGTGCTCAGTAACACAATTTGGCCATGGTGGTGACCATTAAAGCAGAAGAGGGGAGGGTGATGGTCTGGCTGAAGGGCAGTGGGCGAGATGCAAAGTCATCACAAGATGAAAGAGAAGAGAAGAGACATTTTGCTGTCCCACCTCATCCCCAGTGTCCAGGTTGCCTGGGTACCTTGTGCAGGATCAGACCTTGCCATCAGCAGGATGATCTGCTGCAGGAAACATCTCCTGAGCCCTGGTTTGGGTGCTGCTCCACTGCTCGGCTTTACTGTTTGGAGCCCGGAGCAGCCTGGGGAGCTCCTGTACCCGCAGACAGCGGGAGGAAGGGCTCCTGCCCCAGCCCCTGCTCCCTGTTTGCCTGTTCTTTGCTCCAAACCTCCTCATCCAACCCCAAAAAAGCCAAAATCCATGGCTTGAAGGAGGTGCTACAGCTGGACACCCCTACTGAGACCCAGAGCATCAGCCTTGGGAGGAAGAGTGGTTTCAGGTGAGAAGCATCCAACCCCTTCTTCCTCTTCCCCATCTTCCTCCTCCTCTCCCAGCCTAGGGGAAAGGAAGAACAGACCCAGTCCAGGGACAGACCTGGGTTGGAAACAGCCACCCCCTTCCAAGCCACCAGCAGGCAGGGACACCAGCGGCAGGCAGAGATGGGCAGAAATATACTATGGCCACCCCATTCCAGACCTGGGCTTTGCAATCAATGGGAGGAAACCAGCTGAGGGCATCAGGAGGAGCTCGGTCCTGTCCCAATGGGGTTTGGGGGCGATGGGCAGCAGGGTTTGTTGGTGGAGGTCATCCCTCTTGCCATGGCAGGTTTGATCTAGTCTCACTTTTCCCTGGATATAAAAGCCCCAGAGGAAGGAAGGAAGATGCTGAACAGGCTGAGAAAGGTGTGACCCACCCTGGGGATGGAGCAGCCGAAGAAAGCAAGGGTTCAGTTGGGGTCAGACACCTCCATGGGCAGCAGGTCCATGAATCCTCTCCAGTGATGGAGACAAGGATGTCCCCTCGAACAGAGCTCGGGGAGGGACCAGACCACGCTCACGGGCTCACCCAAAACAGCATCGATGGTTGCTGCCAGAGCCAGTGTCTGCAGCATGGGGACCACGGGACCTCTTCTCGTCCCCACCACGGGCACACAACACCGCCCAGCTTTGCCAAATGCATCCCCCCCTCCCAGGGCTCATGAACCAGAAAAGCTTTAGGGTGTTCAGGACCAGGGAGATGTTACAGCGATGGCTGTAAAGTTTTGTTAAGGATTCATTTAACTATAGGCATAAGGATTTGCTTTTTCAGCTTCAGGGAGGTTGATGGGTTGTTAGCTGATTTGGGAGTGTGGGTTTGGACCATTTAATTCTTGGCTTGCTTCATAAGGGGGGAGAGTCTTCATGTTTGCTTAATTCAATGTATTATGGGTCTATGCTGTGCTCTGCCAATGAAAAGCTGGGAAACGCTACAGCCCAGCACAAGCCCTCTGAAAATCCACGACGTTGACGTTATTAAGGGACGATGAACGTGATGAAAAACGGGAGGGATTTACCAAAGCGTAACTGTAATGTTGAATTAAATGAGCGTTGCAAGCCGGGAAGGAAAGAGCTGCCCCAGATCAGAAAGGGATGAGAGCATCATCCGGGAAAATCAGCGATGAGTCCCACACGGGAGGAAAATCCAACGAGGCTGATTTAACCAGAGACCGACAGCCACCAGACAGACCAAGCAGCCCCTGGAGCCTGGAACAGCAGATGGCAATAATTAAACACAGGATAAAATCTGGAGAGCCGAGAGATCTCCCACGGAGGCAGCAGGTTTGGTCCCGGCGGTTTCATTTCGAGGGATGCGGCTGCCGGTGCCGGAGCCCGGGAGATGCTGAGCAGGCACCCACTGCCACGGAGAAATGGGCTTTGTCAGCCGTCAGCAGCCCAGAAACAGCTCCCAGGATCCAGCCGAGAGGGAAGGATGGGAATAAATATTGTCCCAAACTCATCGTCTCCAGGGCAGGGGGGAGAAAATGAGAAGGGAAAAGGCCCCAGGGATGTTGGCTGGTGCAGGAATATTAAGGTGGAGATGCAGAGCGAGGTGGAGAACGGGATTTGCTTCGAGCCCAGCACACGGGGAAGTCCCAGCCCGAGTGCCTGGAGATGCTGATCCCGCGGGAAGTGGTGCTGGGAGGGAAGCAGTGGCCAGAGCCTGCCCCTGGGGGGATGCAGGCACCCCGCTGCCTGCCCTCGGCAGTGAAACCTCTCCAACCACGGACCAGCACTTTTGTCCCTAAATCACCCAGGTTCCAGGCAGGCTGGGAAGGCGCCTGGGCCAGCTCGGATCCTGCCCGGCACCTTTTGAGTGACCGTGACACAGCACGGAGCGAAGCAGCGCAGGGACCCAGGAGAACCTGTGCCTGGATGCTCGGATCGTCATTGAGGTTCACGTTATTTTTTTCCTCCATTTTTCCCTGGCTCCTCCTTGCTGTGTGGCCTCAGCTCCTCCCCAAAGCTTTGAGGAATCCTTCCAGCAGGTTTTCAGAGAGGAGGTTTCACCGGCAGCTCCCCAGATCTCTGACCCAGCTCGAGAAGGTCCAGCCCGTCCCGGTACCCGTGGGGTTGGCCCCTCCGTGTGAGGCACTTGCCAGCAACCACCGTTGCCCAAAAGGCTTCCAACACGTGGGCTCCCACCACCTCCCTTCGCTGCTGAGCAGCGGATCTTCCTCGTTAAACTAATGTGCTTACAGCAGTAATTCTCGTTACCCTCTAAGCCCCTTCCCGTGGTGTCCTGCTTTGCGCTTTGACCTTCCTCCCCTCTCTTGCTCTTGCTCACCCGTCCTCGCAGCCTGACCTGCTTTCCCTCCTCTCCATGGTTCCTGCTTGTGCTTGGATTGCCTCATCCCTCCCTTTGGGGCACGTTGAAGTGTCTTTTCCTCCCCTCCATCATCCTGATGTCTCTCTTCTCCCTTTCCTCTGCTCCCTCCCTGATCCCCACCACTACCCTGCAGGGGGGGGCCAGGAAGAGGTCTGGGCTCAGTCCCACCCCTGCTCATACCCCAGTCCTGAATTATTCCACCCAAACCTCTCCCTGGGTTACAAAGATGCTTTTAAAGATCATCCTTCATTTGCCTTTATTCACCCTCTGGTTCCTTTTCGCTTGCTTTAGGGCTGACTTATTTTTTTTAGGATTTTTTCTCCAGCTGTAGGACCTAGGAATTCCTTTTTCATGCTAAACCCTGAGAGGTGCCCCAGCGAACGCCAGCCTCCACTGAACATAAACTCCTCCCTTGGCTGGCTCACAGCAGGATTGTCCAGGCTTGGTGGATCCTGGTCCCTAAATTCCCATGCAAGGCAAAGAGTGAGAATGAAGGACTCCGAAACAGGACACCGATAATCTCCGTTCCCCACAATTCCCGGATGTCAAGGGGGAGATGAGCACCAGAGGTGGGGTTTGCTGCTGACATCCATAGGATGGAGTCGCTGGGAGAAACGAAGGGTGCCTTATTGCTCCATCAGGGCTGGTCTCATCACGTTTGGGGGTGACAGCAGAGTTCAGCTCTGTTTAATACCCTCCCGAAAGCCAGGAAAAAAAAATAAAATAATAAAATCCAACCTGAGCCTCTCCAGACAGGATTTCAGGCTATTTGTATAAACTGTCACTTTGGCTTATAGTGCTGCAAACACAAATCAGAGCAAGTCCTGCTCGAGGGGAAGAGCGAAACCAGCTCACGCGCTCGCTGACATCCAAACCCAAAGTTTCCTTGAGCATCCGCAGGGCAAACCCGAACGCTGCCAACCCGGACCTGGGCTCCTCCAGACCTCGAGGTGCTCACCACACCACGGCTTGGCTTCCCCAAAGGGCAGCGACAGCAGAGAAAATGCCCTTTTGATCCCGCAGACCTGGATCGAGCTGGGAAAAAGCGCTCTGGAGGACTCGGCAGTTTAATCTCAACACAGCCCCACTGGGCATAGCATCTCCGACAAGTCCATACTTTGAGAAAGTTGAGGCATCTTTTCCCATGGGAGCAGCGCATGGGGCATCCCAGGCAGATGCCAAAAGCTCTGGGGAAACCCGAATGTGTGATGGCCTCTGGATCGTCTTAATTTCATTCTTAGACAAGCCCGAGTTGCTCTTTAATAAGAGCAAAGTGCTAAAAGCTCAGTGGGCAGAGGCAGGAGGACGTGGCCTGACAGCGCAGCATCACCGCGGCCTTTGCCAGGGACTTACCCAGCACCCAAAAGCTCCCAAATCCCGGTGCAGGAGGGAGGGGGATGGACAACCTCAGCTGTGCTGGCCATGGGGTGTACATTGGGCCCTGCTCACCCAGAGAGGGAATAACCATGTCCTGGGTCCTCTTCTCCATCCCCCTGGAGCCCAGGGCACATCAACGCTTCCCATCCCGCCCGATCTCCCCTGGGTTCCCAATTCCCTCCTGGGAAACTTAGAGAGGACAATTTTTCCTTCACTTTGTGCTAATAAAAAGCACCTCCAGCTTTTACCATCATACAGAGCAGGGCTCCTGCACCCCGGCAGCTGGGACGCACGAGGTCCCTCTGCAAAGACGCAGGCAGGACTCAGGGAAAGCCACCGCTGCCAGGGATGGAGCTGCTTTGCAACATGGCATCTCCAAGGAAGGAGCTGGCACCTCCCTCGCCAGGCTCTGACACACGGGCTGGGCAAAGCACCACGGCAGGAGCAGCATTAGGACAGCAAAATGATCCCATCCCTGTGCCACAGCCACCACCATCCCTGCCAGGTGCCCACTCATCAGCATCGGGGAAGTGAAAAGCACCCCAAAAATCACCGGGGATATTCCGGTTGTGGCTATTTGCTGTGGGAACATGGCAAATCCTTTGGGCCGGCAGCACTGGCAGCTCCTGGCTTCCCGGTGACAGCAGGGAGGTGACATCTACATGACCCAGCTCGGCACCACCACACAGGAGGACGCATCCAGCACGAGCACAGTGCGAGACCCTCACTCACACGTCGGTGTGGGTGCAGACTGGGATCACCCATAAACCAGGAGCTTCCCCTGCTCCCACTCGTCTCCCGTCCCACACACCAGCTGCTTTGACCATGGGCTTGTGCTGCCCTGCCCAAACTCCCAGATGGAGGATGCTCTCCTGCATCCCAAGGAGGGATCCCACCACATCCCAGGAGGGTAGGAGGCACCCCAGGGAAGCATGTCGGGAGCGATGGAAGCATCCCAGCGAAGGATGCCAGGAGGGGATGGAAGCATCCCAAGGAATGATGCAGGGAGGGATGGAGGCATCCCAGGGAGTGAAGCAGGGAGGGATGGAGGCATCCCAGTGAAGGATGAAGGGAGGTGTGGTAGCATCACAGGGAGGATGCAGGGAGGGATGGAAGCATCCCAAGGAATGATGCAGGGAGGGATGGAAGCATCCCAGGGAGTGATGCAGGGAGGGATGGTGGCATCCCAAAGAGTGAAGCAGGGAGGGATGGAGGCATTCCATGGAAGGATGCAGAGAGGGATGGAAGCATCCCAAGGAGTGATGCAAGGAGGCATGGGGGCATCCCAAGGAAGGATGCAGGGAGGGATCCCACCATGTCCCAGGGAGGGATAGAGGCTACTCCAGCCACTCCCAGGCCAGCCCAGTGTTTGCCAGCCTGTGGGCTGTGACCTCTTCCAGGGCTTGTGAACCTCCCTGCCTATACTCCCCTACCAGTTAATTACCTTTAATTGCTGGTGTGGTGGGAGGAGAAGAGGAATTTCCCCTGAGGGGTTTGGGTGCCCACTGGGGACCCCGCAAGCGTGCTGGGTGCTGGGTGGGTGGGCTGAGCCCATCTACCCCGTGCTCCTCACGCCGTGGCTCTGCTCAGCCCCATCGTCTACATTTGGGTCCTCGTTGAGTCCGAGGGGGAAAATACAACAGCCCCTTTCACGGGGGATGATGGAAACCCACCCGCAGCCCCCACGGAGAAAGACCTGGCACCGCGGGCAAATCGGTGCTTGCTCCCGTAGCCAGGGGAGGTAAACAGGAGCTTCCCCTGCCTCACGTCTCAGTTGCGAAGTGGGTGATCTAATGGGAGGTAATTACGATGATTGAGCCCTGGGTAATACAGCTCCCACCGTAACCTTTAGTTAGCTGCTCCAATGACAGCACAAACTATAATTTTGCATAATAAACGTGTCACCCACATCTAAATCGGTTTCATTCTTTAGCAGTTTCAGGCTCCCTCCTCCCCAAATGGCTTTTCGTCAGCTGCTCCAGCCTGGGCATCCTGGGTGGGAGCCGCCGGACCCAACGTGAGGCGCAGGGGACGGGGACATCCTCGGTTCTTCTGGCTGCGGGTGCGGAGCGCGTGGGCGGCACCGGGATTTGTGCCAGGGGAAACCCAAGGAGCTGTGAGGACGCTGCAACACGGACCGTGGGCTGCCAGGGACAGGGGCTGGGAGACCTGCGGGAGCACAGGGTGCCAGCTGGGTGCCACCAAGGACACGCCGGGCTGTGCCGTGCCGGGAGCGCCGTGGGCTGGGTGACATGAGGCACCCAGGCATTTCTGAATTTCTGACGCGGGGCACTTCTGAAATGCCCTGGGCTCGGCTGTGCACTGTGGGGTGTCTTTTCTCCCCAGCTCAAGGTCCCTTTTCTCCAACTGCTGCTGGTCGGAACCAGGAGATGACCATGGTCCAGCTCCAGGCCTTGGGGGGGTGTTTGTCTGCTCCCCACAGCCCTGTCCTGCTGCAGACAGGTCGGGGTGGGTGATGCTCCTTCTTGCCCACCCCGGGGCATCATGTTAGCACCACATCCAGGGGCCACGCAGGGACCTCCAGGGCCCCTTTCCTCCAGATCCCCTTCCCCCCACCTGCCTGGTGACTCCACAGACTGACGGTGGGGGACACTGGTCCCACCACAAAGGTTGGACCGGTCGCACCAAGGAGAGCCCAGCTCAGCCCACAGCTGCTCCTGCATCCAGCCGGGTGCCCTGGGGAAGCGATGCTCGATTCAGAGGAGGGTCCCCAGCTTTGCCCAAGCAGCAGGACATGTGCAGGCAACCACATAATTAATTTTGGGGAGCAGAGCCAGCTGAGGGCTTCCCAGGCCACGTGCTGCAGCTGGTACCTCCGGCTCCCCGGGGAGCATCGCCATGTGCTCCTCCCCAGGTCCCTGGCAGATTTTCTCCTTCCCACGGCAACTCATCCAAGAAGGGAGGTGGAAATCTTCCAGGGTGTCCTGCTCCCCTGGCAGCGTCCCCTCGGGAGGGACAGATGGGCTTCCCCTGCGGTGAGGCCTTGCACGGAGGCAGTCCAGATGTTTTCCCCCATCCCTGCACGGATGCTGGGAGCATCGTCAGGATTCCCTGACACAGCACCTTCCCCGACACCCAGTGACACCTGCCTGGCCCCTGGGGAAGGGATCAAAAGCCAAGGAGGGAAGAAATCTGTGCAGGCAGCCCAGGATCGGAGGCACGGCTTGAAATCCCCTGCCCTGATGGAGCAGAGCCGGATCCATCGCCCTTTGGCTGAGCCAGGCGCTGGAACCACCGGCCCAAGGAGCCAAGGTCAGAGCAGGGCTGGGGCCCCTGTCCCCATCTTTCATGAAGTCCTGTCCCCGCAGGGGATCAAAGCACCCTGTCCTGTGAGGGAGCGTGGGGACAGGTCAGGAACGGGTGGCAGAGCTGCACAGGCTGAACTGGGAGCTGGACCCTAAGGCTTCCCCCAAGAGGGGCTGCAACCACAGCCACCAACAGCCTCCCACCGAGCATCCCCTGGCTCCCAACCCCCGACAGCCTCCCACCGAGCATCCCACAGCTCCCGGCCACCTCCTCCATCTCTGCCCTCCAGCCCACCGCTTGCCATCTGCCTTTGGGGACACTGGTACGGTCCCTCCACGAGCCACCAAAGCCCCCGGCAGCCCCCGGCGTGGCTGGCAGGGGCAGGGCTGGGAATGGCAGCACTTTTATTGCTGCAAAACCTCCAATCTCCAGTTTCGAGCCTTGTGAAGTCTCTTGCTCCCGCCCGGCACAGTCCCCCGGGGTGGGGGGACAGACACACAGCTGGAGCACTGCCTCCCGGCAGCCCAGCTTTGGACGAAAAGCTGTGGCTCCCCCAGTTTAAAAATGGGAGGAGGCCCTCGCTCTGCCACCGCCTTTCCTCCTTGAAAAACTCCTGCTTTTTGGGGGGAGATGCTGCTGAGCAGATAAAGGGTGGAGACAGTGGTAGGGCCACCCTTCCCCCCTCTGCCCCCCCCCATTATATCTCCCCCGTCTCCTGCCTGGCTGTGACAAGGGGGGACATCGAAAGAGGAGTCCAGGCAGCCCCCTGTGACGGCAAAGGGTTGAGGTGTCCCTCGGGTGACAGCCCCAAGGTCATGGGCTGTGAGTATTCAGGGTGAACACAGGTCACCCTGCCTCTGCCACCCCTCCGGTGGCACTGCCACCCAGCCAGGGGACAGGAGCCAGCTCCGGGGACCACAGGGACCCGATCCAAGCATCTGCAGGGGCAACCTGCCAAAATAAAGCCCTGAAGGCAGCGAGGAGGGGTTGTCCCTGGGGAAGCCCTTTCCTCCGGAGAGGATGCCGCCCCGGGAGGAGGCACAAGAGGAGCGTGGTTCCCACTCGGAGCGGTGCTCAGCCCCACGCTGGATCTCGCTGCCTGGGACCCCCCCCTCCCCAGCTCCTCAGGCCCGAAATCATCTAGGAAGCTCTCATCCGGGAAGCTGAGGGCTGGAGCTGGAGGGGTTGGGGGGGTTCAGGGTAGCTGAGATGAGGATAGGGCAGGGTGGAGGGTGGAGGGAGCAGTCGTGACCCCAGGACCTGCCAGAGAGGAGGGGACAGGGGTTGTGGGGGTCAAGGGTAGGTGCCAGGGTGGGATGGAGGTGCCACCACGGGGGTTGACCTGAAATGCCCACCCCGAGATGGACGATCCTTGCTCAGCGCCCGACCACTGCTCACTCCAATCCTCCCCAGAGCCACCTGCCCCCCCGTGGGATGGACACAGACACCCCTTCCCCAAGCCCTCGAGAGACACCCCACCGCCCTGCTCAGCACCACAAAGTTTCATCCCTCCAAAGCCCGTCTGCCTCCCAAGGCCACTGCCATCTCCCGAGCTCCTGCCTCTCCATCCTCCCTCCGCTCCCATGTGCTGCCATGGAGGAGCCCAGGGTGGGCACCCGCTTCCCAGGGCGAGCACCCGGTCCCCACCGCCGGCACCCCGCGAGCACAGGGCACCCACCGCCGTGGCCCAGGGCCTCGGCGCGACCACGTCACCGGCCACCCAGCCACCCAGCAGCTGCTCACCTGGGCTCAGCTGGAGCCAGTGCCAACGCCGATACCGGTGTCGATGCCGGTGTTGATGTCGATACCGATGCTGGTGCTGCTGCCGGTGCCGGTGTCGGTGCTGATGCCGGTGCCGGTGTTGATGCTGATGTTGCTACCGGTGTCGATGCTGCTGCCGGTGTCGATGCTGCTGCCGGTGCCGGTGTCGGTGTAGCGGTGCCCTGAACAGTGTGCTTCGATGGAGGTTTTCTTGCACAGTCTACAATTATACAGATGTCTCTTGGAGTATGTAGACTTG
>JAOXNO010000010.1:1340653-1370505 GCA_028565335.1 Limnodromus scolopaceus | reverse complement strand
AACATCAACTAGTCCAACCAACAGAAAAAAAAAAAACCCCACAAACAAAAAACAAACACCCCCCCCCCCACACACACACACCCCAAAAATCGCCTATTTTAGATTCATAAAGGCACGAACTTTGTCTTGTAGAGAGAAGTTCCACTAAGCATTTTTTTTTTTTTCACCAAAGTAGGTCAATCTAATTATAATTGGCTTTAATGAGTACTACTCTGCAGTGCTTTACCTGTAGCTGGTTGGCTCTCAGAAGTGCAAATGCCATTCCTGCCTTTGGAAAAAAAGCAATGAGGAATCAAAGAAGTAATTTCTAATCTAATTCGTTTCAACTTGAAAGCCTGGGTTATCTGCATAAGCTGGGGTAAACAATCCAGCATTGTAAGAAAAGTCAGGGAAGACGCAGCCCAGCAGTGATCGTTCTTGGTCATAAGATAAAGGTGAAATTCTGCTTTTGGTTTCAAAACAGTTGACTTGCAAACTGCCTGGAATTTAGCTTTGGTGTGGAGGAGTTGCTGCATTAAAGCCAGCAGGAGTTACACCAGTTTGAGGTGAAGTTTCCTTTGTGCCTCAGAAAGATGTTTGGGTAAACTAGCAGTGAAGAGAGAGGAAAACACCAAGGAGAATTTGTCATTTAGGCTGTTTCTGGCACATATTTATGTACCTGTTTCCTCAGAGAGAAGAAAATCTCATATATCCAGAAATTGTACATCATGGCAGTTGATCTTTATCTTTGGGATGGAGCGTTCACAGGTACTGCTTTGGGGAAGGAAAAATGGGTTCGAGGGAGGTGTTGAGTATTTAGCTGGTGGGAACAGGGCTGTGCTTTGTTCTCAGCTGTAGCTCTGCAGCAGCTCCGTAGGAATGCTGATTGGAGACATCTGCTGTGTGTGGAGCCTGCATGAGGAGCTGAGACCTTTCAGAGCTGGGTGAGAGAAAAGGGAGCAGCCTGAGAGGGCTGGGTCTGGCCAGCGATTTCTTTCCAACATTCCCCATCAGGTCTAACGGGTGCGTAGTGTTACTGGTGATGGCAGCTCTGGGCCACAGTTCAGACTGGTTTGGGAACGTGCTTTTCGCTTACAGCAGTCTGCGCGGAGAGCCCCTGGATAAAAACCACTGGCTCTTCTCCTGGCTGGGAGGTATTTCAGGCTCATGAGCAGTGTTTCCCTGAAAGAATGTGAATGGGGGCAAAAGAACTCCCCTATTATGAGAAGTTGCAAAGATTTGGGGGTGTTGTTTGTTTGTTTGTTTGTTCCAAATAACTATTTGAGGTTAGTTAGTTCATTAGAGCCTTGGAACTGTGTCCTGCTCTTTCTGGAGTCCAGACAACTTTAATTTCTGATCTTTTGCCATTCAATTTTTATGCGATCTCGTCCAGACAGGCTACTCATTTGGTGACTCAGTTCCTCATTATGTATTATGTCCATTAGACTTTCTGGCCTCTCAAGGTGAGGGGTGGTCTGTCTCTCTTTGTCTGCACAGCTGAGCCCTGATCTTCTGTCCCGTAGTCGAGCGGAACTGGGGGTGAAAGGGACGATCAGCTTTGGCATCGTTATTCTGCTGTTCTGGCCTCTGAACCCCTCACGCTGGAGGCACCAGCACGGCCAGGCACTCCTGAAACGTGATAAATCCCTAAACTGTATAATGAGGAACTGGACTTTGTGGTGGGCTGTGAGAGGATGTCTCGGTTTCCCAGTTCCAGTTGGCAGCTGCTGTAACCCAGCCATTATTAGCCCATTTTGTTTAAAGCTCGAGGGAGCAGTGCCCCAGAGATGGGTATCTGGGGTCCAAGTTCCTGCAGGGATGACAAAGATGAATCTTTAGATTTTTACCTTTATCTGTTCCCTGGGACCATGATCTGAGAAACGGATTCAGTGGAAACAATCTTGTATGATCTGTTTTGATGGTGAAGATAGTAAATGTGTATCCTACACCCTTTGACTTGTACTTTTGTCTTTTCTCTTGCCAGCCCAGAACTGCAGTCACATTTTGCAGGGCCCAAACGGGACAATACAGAGCCCAGGCTTTCCGTACGGATATCCAAATTATGCAAACTGCACGTGGACAATCACTGCCGAGGAGCAGAACAGGATACAGCTTGTTTTCCAGTCTTTTGCATTAGAGGAAGATTTTGATGTATTATCTATCTACGATGGACTGCCTCAGCAGGGGAACCTGAGAACAAGGTACATTGTTCATAACAGTGATGTTTATAAACATGTTCCCATTTCTGCCACTGGGATTAAATCTAGGCTGGAGGTTTATGCTGCAATAAACTGGGAGAGCTTCTTCATGAGCAATTCTGTTATAGTTGTTTTGATTTCTTATCTCTGATAAGGTTTGAAATGTTTCTCTGAACGCCTGACAGTAATGATTTATCAAGAGTCATTCTAGACATCCAGAGAAGTTAATTAGAAAATGGAGCAAGAGGAAAGCAGAGCTAATGTGCAGAGGAGCTTCCCTCAATCCAAGGGAGATTCTCTGAGTGGGAGGATCGATGATGGGTTTCAGTTTATAGCTCTGCCAAATGCTTTGTTGGGTGCATTTGGGTAATTCCTGAACTTGCAGTCTGTTCACCAGCTGGACAGGGGTGATATTCTCTCACATCCCACTGAACTGTGGGGTCTTTAGAGGTAAGGAGTTACCAAGTAAAATAGTATGAAGACTCTCCATGGATTCTCAACTCTGAGACTTTCAGATACCATCCTGGTATTAACAAAAAGCTAAATGAAGAAGCTGATTTTGAAAAAAAAAATAATGTATTGCTGTGGTAGCAAATGTTATATGACATGTCAGACTTGTGCATTTGCAGGAGTCATGATCTCAGACCTCCAGATCTGAGGCAGAGATGAAATCAGCTTGGTTACTTGTGACTTGACTGCTGTTCTCTGGGGTGGTGTCTGACTGCAGCTGAAGTCTGACAGTAATATATTCTAAAAGTAATAAAAGGAATAGAAACAATAGTGGTATCCAGTGCTATCCCTAGTAAGAATGCTGTAGTCATGGAGAGTCCTGGAAATTAATCTTACTTCAAAACCACTTTAGGACAGATCCTTCGACCTCAGTGTCTTGTCAAACCCAACTGGAAAATCTGAGTTAAAGAATCACTGGTGCAAATCAGCTCTTTATGTAGATGATTTCAGTTATGCAAATAAATTATATCTTCACCTTGCAACTGTGCTTGAGAATCATCTTAATTATGGGACCTCATCACTTAATCAGAAGGTAGCACAGTGCTTTGGGTGTTACGTAAAGGATGCCTACGTCTGGTATAAAATTCCACTTGGGAAGCTTTGTGTGGTGGGTAGTCAGTGCTGCTCTTGCCCTGAGATGCCCCCTGGCAAATGTCTCTGCTCATCAGCAGTGCCAGATGCTTCCCTGTGCCCTCTGGATGTCAGTGGGAGGTTCTGCTGAAGAAGCAAAATCCAGGAATGAAATGAGTTCAGAAGTAGGGTCCTGGTGGAGTAAATTGGTGAAATGCTGTAGACAGGTTGTATCCAGGTCTGGCTGTGAGTGACTCGTGAGCACAATGCAATTACAGAGAGAAGCGTCAGCAAAGGGCGTCTTCCTACAGTTGACCTGAAAACTCTGAGATACACCTTGGATACTGTCCTGATAATTTGTGGCCCTGTATTTTGGGGGAAGGTGAGGAGACAAACAAGACCCTCCCTCTGCATTCACTGGTGAACTTCATGTACAACTTGGGAAGGTAAGTTATAGGATGAAGCCAGGATCACGAAGTACCGGAAGAAAATTTCATCTCTAATGAGGAGATGAGGTGGTCAGGAAACGGTTGTGGTTTAGTACAATGGAGAAAAGTGAAATAATTGGGGGGGAGAAGATCTGAAAGCACTTACATAGGACTTTACACCAATAAATGAGATACGGACTCTCGCATGATGGATTTTTGCATTCTTCCCCTGGATGTTTCTAGATCAGTGACTTCAAAACCTGGAACTTGCTTCTCTGTGCTGTTTGGTGTCTCATTTCTTTGTTCAGCTCATACTTTTTTTTGGTGTGTGTACATCAATCTCACCTCATTAAACTCTGTAGCTATTGCTCAACACTGGTCTTTTTTCTTTTTTCTTCTCTCTCCCTTTTTTCTCTTTTTCCTGTGGCTATCAATTTTGTTTTTTTTCTCGGCCTGCTTTCCAAATGTACTCAATTCATCATAGAAGTGCAGCAGCCGAAGATGGATGACCGTGCGTCATTCATCAAAGCTCATGCTACCAGCAGGCGGGCCAAAATAAGCTGTAAGCAAGTGTGAAAGGCGGTGGGGAGGGGGGGGAAGGATGCTTGTGTAGAGGAGAAGGTAACCGTTCAGCGTGTTCAAGGCTGATCAACAATACGGTTAAACAGGGAATCGTGTCTCTGCTTCTCCCACTGTTGAGCTTACAGTGTTGAGCATTATGGATTTATTTCAGTAGGTCACACCTGCTTTTCTGGGAGAAGGGGATGATCCTGGTGTATATTGAGTGCCTTAACCTGTCACTGATGCTTTCTCACGCAGAGGGATGGAGAATGGTTAGTCCTCCCCAAACCCTGCTGTTCAGTTGAAGCCGTATCTTCCTCAGAGCTTCCTTGGCCTGATGTGTCACAGCGTCACGTCTGTGTGCATTTCTGAGAAGGGGTTAATAATGGTGCTCACCGGGTTCTGGCAAACACCCTGTTGTCTTGCAATTTAATGTGGTGTGAAAGTTCCCTAATAGAATAAGAGCAGACTTAATCCGATGAGACATTTCCTAATAAACTGCTTTACTGTATATTAGGGAATTTGCGTTGTGTGTTTGTGATGAGGATGTGAATATTAAATGCGTTTCAGCATCTTAATTTAGACATCCAGGGCTGTTGTCATTTTTCAGTGCCATGACTTTGCTTTGTTTGCTAAAAGCAGAGCTTCATTCTGAGTCCTTGCTCCTTTAGCTTCCCCAGCACTGCACACTGGCTTTCAGCAGGGACCACTGTGACAGAATCTTCTTTAAAACCGGAGAATGACGATGGCTGCAGATTCTTCTTGACTGGAGTAGGAGAGCTGTGTGGTTTTTAGCAGTTCAGACGAGATTTGTAACTTCCCCCGGGTGCCTGGATGCGGCTTCCCTTCTCCTGAGCAGTGTTTGTGCTCCTTACACCAGACCGAACCCTCCCAGATGCTCAGTCTTCAAGTTCCTCACTGTTGGGAGCTGCCGGTGGATCAGCGGGATGGGACGCGTGTGGAGACCTGCTCTGGAAACCGCAGTTACTCAAGAACAGTCTTTTTGCAAATTCCCATTGTGCTTTGCTGATTGTGTCATTGTTAAGAGGAGGCTCCAATCAGGGTAGTTTCCTGATTGCTTTCCCACCGGGCTGGGCTTTGGAGCTCAGCAGAGACCTGACTAAAATTTGAATATTTGGAGTTATTTAGGGATCTGAGATTGCTGTGGGATTTGGGAGACTCTTTGCACCTTTTCATGTCAGACTGTTCTTATGTGGCATAACCAGACAGTGGCATAACGAGAAAAAAATGTAGCGAAGAAGAGAAACCACATGACATCTTCAAGGTTTTTCATCTGCTGCTGCTAACTTGCAGGAGGCTTTTAATGTGAGAATCTTAAATTAGTTGCTAATTTCCTTACTTGAAGTTTTAGGCTTGCAGTCAGATCCAGGAAAAATATAATTACAGTATATCTGGTAAGTCAGTCATTTCAGATACCAAACTCTGTTTTCCTGAAGGGAGCCACTGAATTTGCACTCAAAATAGGACTTATCAATTTAGAAAACCAGATTACTTTTTTTTTTTTCCTTCCAAAGATATTTAAAACTACTTTGGGAAACCCAAGGGATAGAATATGCCACGGTTTTAACCAGGAGAGACTGCTTGCTTCCATCCGTGCTGAACAAAGCTGGGGAACCTTCTCTGATCTCACAGTCTATGAACTTTCCTTCGGGGGTGGGCGATTGCCTTGTCTGCTGGTCTCCTTCCCTGTCCAAAGGAAATATTTCAATGGCCCTGATTTTATTTGGCTAAAAAAAATTTGTTTGAGCTAGTGTATCAAGAAAAATAAGCCTTTATTAGGGCCAGAACCTCAGTAGTGCAGTTTGCATTTCCACAGAAGTTACTAGGAGGTATATATAAATATATATATATATAATATTTACATTTATGTTGGTGTATGTTTATATTTACATTTATGTTGGTGTATAGTTATATTTACACAGCTGTGGGGAACGCTCCCATTCTGATGTCTATGGAGTGTGCAGGGTTAGAGGAAATGTTTGCCAATCGTTACTGCAAGAGCTTCGTGCTTAAAGCCAAAATCTGCACTGCCTTTAGCTCCCTGGCGCTGGAATAACTCCTCTCCGGCTCGCGTCTCACCACCATGCACAGTGTCCTCTGCTAAAGTCGCTGCTGCTTGTTAGAGACACTCGTCCTCCTTCCCTGAGAAACGGCTGACACGTTAACGGAGCGTTGCCATCGATGTGCTGAGTGTGCTGTTAAAAACCATGTGATCTCTTTGGCCATAGTTAATTGACTGAAAGATTAAGTATTTTGTTTGAACCTAAAATTCTGTGATACTAGTGATAAGAGCTGAATTATCTACTGGGGTGACCTATTTACAGATACAGCAGAAATACCTGTGTCTTGCCTGTTTCTCCTTGATAACCTTTTAATTACTCTTTGAAAATTGGACAGAGTGACTGGTACTTAATTACCAATCAGGAGAACAAAGCTTTTGATCTTACAAACAATGGGAGGGAGGAGAGAAGGAGACACAGGGAAGAGCGAAGGAGAGAATTCCCCCCCATGTGCCATATGTTCTCCTTGCAGAGATGCAAACCTGGGTTAAAATAACACTCTGGGGTTCTGGCTTCACTGGTGCTGGGTTTAACTGGGGTTCAGTGCTGTTAAAGAACCTCCTGGAGAAATCGTGTTTGCCATCTGGTAATGCACAGAACTTGTATTGGGATTTGGTGTTGAGTCACCTTTGGTCCTGTGACATATTCCTTTGTAGCTACCTCATGTCTCCAAGGTGACTACAGTTCTTTTTACTAAGGATAAAGATAAATAAAACAGAGGTCCAGCTAAATCCTTTTGTCATCTTTAGTGAACTTCAGGATCCTACCTCCTTTTTTGCCTTAGCAGAGTCTTTTGTCACTTCACATTAACTCCATGGGGAAAAAAAC
The DNA here is from genome assembly GCA_028565335.1 of Limnodromus scolopaceus. NCBI lineage: Eukaryota > Metazoa > Chordata > Aves > Charadriiformes > Scolopacidae > Limnodromus > Limnodromus scolopaceus. Next base: position 1,363,350 of record JAOXNO010000010.1, on the reverse strand, counting down.
CCCAATCAAACAACAAAAACCCAGTTAAATTTAAGATCTCTGCTTTTTAGAATAAAATATGCTTTTTTCCCCCCTGAGAAGATACTTGTTTGAGCTGCTCCAGCAGCCTCAGAGCCTTTTGCTAGTGGCCCCATCATATTGTTCTAGGGAAGTGCTGAATATTTAAACTTCATCTGTGAGATAATTGATGGAAGGAGATGTGAAAGTCCAGGGAACCTAAGGAGTTAATGCAGCTGCATCTGGGGCTGTTCACTTCTGAGATGCTGTGTTCACTTTTTCTGTATTAGGAGTGTGTGCATCAGGATGTGTGATAAAAGCCGATGATTAAAGGGGGGTGAGAGCTTTTTCTCTCCCACTGTGCTGAATGTGGCAGGCTTGGGAGGAGGCCGGGATCGGGTTTGGTCTTTCCATAGCGTGTTATCCCATGGAGAGGTCAGGGATGGAGTGACTTTGGCCCTGGGAAAAGGATCTGCTCTCAAGACATTGCTTGTCTGGTAGGAACACAACTTGTCTGTGGGGTGGCCTCTACCGTGTCTGGTAAAATAGGATCTTGTTGACAGTTGGAACCTTTTCTTCATGGCCACTGAATAAAATACTAACTGGGAAGCAGTTTCCTGGCTGGTGGTTGTTCTGTGTTGTGTCTGTTGAGCCCCAGGATTTCTCCCAGGGATGGCTCTCTCTGCCATGTTTAGCACCTGCTGGTGATTGTTCTTGGGCTTTAAGGTGTTGCTGTTACTCAGGTAATACTTTGTTTTCAGACTTTTTTCAAAATCATTTTTGTTTTCCCTCTAAACTGCTGATTAACCATGTTTACAGGTAAAATGTACTAGCAAACCTTCACAATGACTCTTGCTTCGTATTAAGGTATGCTAAGTGTAGAAAGATTTTCTGTAATTGGACAACATCTAACAGATTTTAATTAAGACTCTGCTCTGGAATAGTCTGCTTTTGATAGATCTGTGGGCGCTGAATACCATTAGTAATTGACGCAGGTTTTGAATGGGTGAATTTTAGTATGAGGAAATTCTAGGGAGGATCGTGGTGTTCTTAGCTTTTCGTGCCCAAGTTGATGCAACTCTTGAAGGCCTCCTGTCCCTCTCATGTTGGGTGATGGAGGGAAGGAGGGGAAGTGCCAGTGAAGTGTCCTGCTGTAGGACATTGCTGATGGCTTTGGCCAGTGAAGCCCAACATGCAGGGCACTGAGATGAAGACAGGGGTTTATTGGCCTCTGCCATTAACCTCTTGTTGCAGAATGTGCTATGCTTCCCTCCTCAGCTCTTCCTCCTGTGGTTTATCTGCATTCTCTCACAGCACAAGGCTTTGCTGTTGATAATGCCAGCTAATTCCCGAAGCCTGGGATCTTATGTTCTTCTCTAGGTTCCTCTGGCTGATGTTGGGTTTTACTTAAGGGCTATTAATGCAGCGACTGCGAGCTTGTAGACAGCAGTGGAGCCTTGTGAAGTCTGAATTGATCTGATGTGGGATCACTATAGACCCTGCAGTGCCCACATCTACAGTGTTTGGGTAGATTCCATGTGCCTGATGGGATCTCTGACAGCTTTCAGGGGGTTGCTCCTTTCCCTTACCAAAGGTGGCTAATGATAAAGACAATAGCTGTTCTGTACAGAGGAAGTTCAGCACCTTTTTATGCATTGTATGTATGTGGTGTTTAAAATGATAGTCACAGGCATTTTTAGTCATCTTGAGTCATTTATTTTAGACAGAGCTGCTTTTAGTCTTTCTGCAGGACTGGCAATTTCCAAAACCAGTGGGTGAGCTTTTGGGGTTAGAGCAAGTGAGATTAGATTTTATTTTATTTTTTTTTTTTAGCAGCAGAGGGAGAGAAATTGAATTAACCCGTAGCCCTTGTGTGGTGCTTCTCATTTTTTAGATTAGAGAGTGCTTTGAGAAGGAACAGGTCTCCTGTACTGACACAGAGGAAGGGAGAAGGCAGCACGGGGAAGTTCCGTGGGTTGCCGGAGGCAGTGTGTGAGTTATTAGCTGTTGGCTGTTAGTTATTGGACTTGTGTCGCCCGGTTCCTGTGTCCCCACAGAGCTGTACGGTGAGAAGGGGACTGGTGCTCCCCTGCTTGCGTAAGAACCTGTACAGAAAGTCTCTTGACGTTATTAGTACAGAATCAGCTCTTCAAAAATAATTTCACTTTCAGTCGATAGATATTGACATAGGTTAGCATCGAGATGGCTGCTTTCTTCACCGCTCATTAGCGTGTGGGTCCCCCGTGGGGAGGATGCTGTGAGCAGAGCCGTGGGAGCACCGAGGGGTGCTGGGGTCCCTCAGGAGCAGAAGTTGGGAGTGTGTCTCAGTCCTGTTCTGAGCCCCGCGGCTGCTCTGCTCCGTGGCGTTAGGCAAATTACTCCTCTCAGTTTTCCCATCTGTAAAATAACATCACGTTTCATTTTTGCAAGTTAAATTTGTAAAATGCTTAAAAGCCCCCAGCTGGAGGGGTCTGTGTGTGAGGGTGGGGAGAGAAAATAAAAATGCAAAGCAGGTAGAGTTCACAGCCAGGCCTTTTAATCCATTTTCCCAAAGGGAGTAAAAATTTATGCACTTCTACATTGTCTTTGGAATGCGGTGAATATTTAGGTCAGGAAGTTTTTGTATCTATAAGGTGTGACCTTGAGCGCGTCTCAGGCACAGCACCTCTTCAGACAGTGTAGATTTCCCTTTTATCAAAATTAATGAAAGTCTCCAGGAAATGATACAATCTGAGGAGATCGTTGAAGATACAATGGAATTGTGAAGGCTATTACTTGCAGTCTCAAATAGAAAATTGACAAATCTTTGGTGCCCATTGACTCTAATTCATTATGCTCCTGTTGGGTGGCAGAGGGTGGCCCAGCTCCTTTTAAACTATTCAGTATTGGATTTTTGTGTGCTGCGAGAGTAACTGCTGACATCTGGTCCTTTTTCTTAATAAAGAACGTAATTGTCTGTTTGCGGTTCCGTAGCTGTTTGGAAAACATAAAGGCTTCTGCTATCCAAAAATGCAGTCATTGTCCTTACATCTTTAGCGATTTTTATAATATTTAGGCTTACCGCTGATTAGAGCTGCTACGGTGGAATAAAAGGTTTAGGAAGGAGATAAATATTCTCATTTGAACTGTTCTGTAGCTTGTGTTGTCACTGATCCGTGTGTAAATTGAAGTGTGAAATGCTCATGTTCTAGCATTCTTATAGAATATTTTTTTCTACTGAAATTTGGTGAACTTTTCTGTGAATTTGTGGGGGTTTTTGGTTTGTAATAGCAAGATGGAAAATACAGATGCCAAAGTGTGTCAGATCTGCTTGCATCTCTCTACTACCTGAGAGAATACAGGAAAAATAAGCATGGAAGGGACATAATAATAAAATAAATCCAAGTCCGTGGGCTTCCTGCTCTGTTGCATTGGATGGAAAATTAAATTTATTGAAATTTGATGCTTAGTACCTGTTTCTGTATTGAACCATGAAGGCCTTATATATTTGAGATGGCTGTGCAAGCTTCAGGCTCTATAAGTGACACTTTTCTAGTGTCATTTGGGAATTGACCCAAATGAGCAAAGAAATCCATCCAGGCTGGAACTTAAGCCCCGTGACTGTCCCTAGAGACGACTGTGTTAGTTAATGATGTCTTCGTCATGGTCGGGGGTGAGCAAAGGACTGCTGGGGCTTGATGAATTGTGCTTGGCTTAGAGAAGGAGGGAAAGTGGAGTTGATTCCTAAGTCATCTGGCTCAGGGGCTTGGGTTATCTGATGTTAGATTGAGGAATGTTTGCAAAGTGCTAGATTAACTCTTGGAAAAAGAAGTGTAGGTGTAGTGTATGTCATCGTGCAGGAGGTTCAGGGGCAGAGAAAACTATTTTCCCTAATGCTTCTTACTGCCTCGATAAGAAAAATAAATAGTAAAGTATGTCAGAGCCAAGGGATTATATTCTTTTAAAAGCAACTTAATTATCAACCAAGGGGGCAGAGGAGATGGTTAGAAAGGAGCGTGGAATAAAATGAGACATGGTGTTGGTTGGCAGCAAAATAGCTTGGAGTAGCTTGGTGAAATATGAGCAGAGACTATAGAAGGAGTTAGTGCTGCTTGAAACGCCTCTGAAGGTATTTGTTCAGGATCTGTTTGTAGCTTGACTCAAAAGCAGCTTGGTTTTGAGCATAAATCTTTCCAACAAGTTGTGTAAATCCAAACACGAACTGATACTGCTGCTCTTCTGTCATTACAGTGTCCTTTTAAGATGGCTGAGATGGTTTATTTTGGTCCAGAGCATCATTTCAGCCTTGCAGGGATCAAAATTAAAGGACAACTGTCTAAGTGACACCAGCGAGTTCTGCCTCGCAGACAGAACTGACTTTTACGTGTTGGCAGCTGGAAGTGTTCTCAGATTATGCTCTGCTTGTTTTATTGATGATTAATGAGAACATTTACGGTACCAGTTATTCTCTCAATATGGTTTAAAAAAATATCAAGTTAACATTGCATTGTAACCGCCTTTTTCTTTATTAAAGTAATACAGAGAGGAAGGGAGGAAAACTAATGACCACTGGGGGAAAAACTGAATCAGAGAAGCCTGAGGAGGTGCTCATGGAGAGACAGCTCTGCTCAGTGGGTGTCTGCCCCATTTCCACCGAGTGTGGATGAAAGATCTGCGTGGTTCTTCTGGCTGAAAAGAGAGTGGATGGGGTGTGTGAGAGGTGGGGGTATGGCCAGCAGAGGAGCACCAGGCACTGGGAGGAGGAGGAGGCGGCTGTGGGAGCCAGGAGGACACTGGAGGTGGGTACTGGGTGGACAGCAGAGTGGTGGCATGGAAAAGCCCTCCTGGAGACAGGGCTCGCTCTGAATCTCGCAGACAATGATTCGTGAGGAACAAAGACCTGTCGGCTTCAGTTCTACTGCACAGATTGAAGTCCTTGTGCCTTGGGCATCTGCCTGTCACGCTTTTGCCAGCTTTGTAAAGTGGTGTTCGAAATGCACGGAGGTTCTCTGAGGATTCAGCCCATGATTTTGAGGAGACAAATTCCTTCAAGATGAAAGATGATTTCTAAAACTAAGATATTAATAGGAAAGACAAAATGTTTCTTTTCTCCCCCATAGACTGCTTTACCCTGCACCCACCAGCAACTGTGTCTTTAATGAAAAAAATCTGCTACCTGTAAGGAGATCTGAGGTGGGATGGATCGCTGTGGAGAGATTCCCTCATCTCTTCTTGCATTTATCCTTTTATTCTTGGCTTACATTCCATGATGCAGCCCTGAGGAGAACATCTGTGAGTGACCACTGGCTTTTGCATGCATTTCTAGTTTCCCCTAAGACTTGAATTTTTAAACATAGATACATATGGATTTCTGAAGGGGTTCTCCCTGCAGCAGCTGGAGCACAGTGCTTTCACATCCTTTCCATCAAGACTGAGAGAGTTGCAGATGTTAATTAATATCACTCATATCCATTTTTCTGAGGAAAGATGGAACATGTATTTAGCCTCTCATTGAAGGCAGTGAGCTTCCTCGTTTCTGTGGGCACAAGAGCCATATAACACTTGATTCAAAGTCAACTGGAAGTTACTGGACTCTTTCTGTTGGCCCCACTTGATGATGGATTAGTTGAACACTTCATGGAAGTACCTTTCAGATGCCTGGAGGTTGGCCGCTGCCCCATTAGCTGGGCACAGAGCATGAAAGGGGACTCTCTTGCTCCTTCCAGATTGTTTTCCAAAGGGCAGCTCCCTCTCTGAGCTGTTTTCCCAGCACAGTCCCTTACACCTGACTTAGCTTGAGTATTGTCCTGGGATAGCGCAGGGGTGTCAGATTAGCACCTATGGAACCATGTCATTTAAACTGTAGATAGTGAAAGAGAGTGGTTCATTTGGTGGGAAATTTTCTTTAATAGGTGCCTTTAAATTACATGCAGGAAAAAATCACTGAAGTATGGTGTAGTGTAATTTAATGCTGGGTTAAACGATGCAATCCGATGCGTTTTCATTAGATGTTCTGAGACACTTCTCTAGCATTTATGCTTTAAAGGCTGTTGGATTGCCAGCTGCAATAACTATTTTGATTGCAGCCTGAGCTGATGGTGGGCATCCTACCAGAAAAATAATGTGCTCTGTTTTAATTATGGCACCTGCACTCCAAAACGGGTGCCTGCGTCACAGTCTATGATACAGTTGTACTTGATATGGGGGGAAAAGGATAATACGCAACAGATGGAGGTGAGAGCTTTTGTGAAGGGGCTGAGATGTGGGCTGTCCTGGCTGACTGCTCTTTTTTCGAGGGCAAAAGAAATGTTTGGTTGTGGGTTTAACCTGCTGAGCAGAGCAGTCAGTGGGTCTTTGCCTGGTGCTTGGCTCCTTTCATGGATGGATGGGACAGTTTTCCGCTGGGGAAAGACTTTGTGGTGGTAGGGAGGATGGTGATCCATCACTGAGGCAGGTCAGGGGAGCTCACAGTCGGAGCTGGGTGTGTGGAGGGGTTGGTGTGTGTGGAACTACAGAGAGTCTGTATGGACGTGGGGGTTACAATGGCACCAGGGTTTTACTGCCATCAGTTCCAGCAAAGCTCCTCTTCAGATTTTGCTGTTCTGCTGCAAATGGGGACTCATGCACCAGAAATATTTGCAGTGTCGGTGGCAAACCCGAGGGCAAAGAGTGAAGGAGGATGCAAATAGAGTAGAGGATTTCTGTGTTGATTTGTTTTGGTATATTGATTTTTGCTGTACTCTGAAGCAAGGGCAAGCTTATGAAGTGGTATTTCTGGCACTGGTTTAGTTTGGTTCCTCACAGTAGGAGCAAAATTAAGCCAATGAAAAACACATTGAAAATCTCACACAATCAGTGTTGGCTCCAAGCAACTTAAGGGGATAATCACTCAATAATCCATTTGGCCAGAGGTACAGAAGAAATGGAAGATGATTATTCATGCTGTTATTACCGCCCTCACCTTCTTGTTATGGCCCTTAATAAAAACAAGGGACAGAGTTTGCTGCTTTTCTTTCTCATTAGCGTATATATTTTTTTTTATTGCCACACTAAATAACAGTGATGTCAGAATTACCGTTTCATGCGTGAGGCCATTGGGGAATGATTTCATATTCTGTCTGCCATCGTGTTGATCCCCATGCTTTAAATTTGCCTGGGCTGCAGATTTAGGGAGGGAGGCAGGAGGACAGTTTAGCAGCCAGGTCAAGACAAGGCAGGGTGTCCTGCCAAGCCTGGCTGCTCCGGGGTCTTTGGAACAGGAGCACTGAGGTTTAACAGGAAGGATTTGAGCATGAGCCTTGTTAAATCAGTGTTTCTTCAAGAGGATACCGCCTGTGCTCTTGTTTGGAGATGATCAGGACATCAGAAGAAGGAAAAATTTTCATTTGTGTGCATTGGTTGAAGGCTTCAGAGGAGGAATAACTTTTATTTTGGCTGCAGCTCCTTCCCATGAGGAAATGAGGGGTTTAATCTCATTTCTAGTGCAGGTTTTCACTGCGGGAGGAGATATGGAAATTGGTGGCATAGAAGGTAGGAGTTGCTCTATGGGTATTTTTCTTATTGAAGCAGTATTTCCTGCTTCCTTCTGAAGTAATTTTAGTTTTAGCACTAACTACTGTCCATCTTTTGTGGGCAGAAAAGCTGCTTGATCTGAAGGGGGAGGCAGTGTTTGGTCACCTTTTGTGCCGCCAGGCAGCCCATTTTCTTCTGCTTGCCCCAAGGACAGTACACAGACACAAATGAAATCGGAAGGTAAGGGCCCGGAGAAATGATAGGGTTTATTAATTTTTAGAGGTTCAGGAAGCCCAGAGGTTCCCATGAAAATTGTCTCTTCAGTCAACGTAGGATCTGTAGAAAGGCTGAGAACAAACTCTTGGTTACAATTTCATGCCCCTCTGCACAGGCCATCCCTTTCTTTTAAGGCCCTGTAACTAGAAAATAACGAATACACGCTTAAGGGCAGTGTTGTTTCAGGCAGCACTTAATTCCTGTTGATTCCGAAGGGACCCGAGCTCTTGCTTACAGGGAAGCAGACACGTAAATCCTGCCCCGAGTTAAAAGCAACATCTGCAAAGTGGGGTCCTTCTGGTACACAGATTGTGAACAGAATCCATGATGCAAAAAGCTTAGTTCAGAGAGAACTTTGGATATAAAAAGCACAGACTACCCTTAACTAATTCCTAGATAAAGATAAAAAACAGTGTGGTGATTACACAAAATTGGCAGGTTCTGGTGTCCATTCTGTTTTTATTAAAACTGGTCCGTGCATTTCCTGAATTTTTTGAGGGCATGAAGGTTTCAATAAGCCATTTTAATTAAACTGCAAAATAAATTAATAAAAGCTATGGCACTCTTCCTCAGTTCTGTGTACGGTAAAACTGTCTTGAATCCTTAAAAATCCCAGGACCTTTTATTTTTTAATAAACAGGAGCAATTGTTCTTCCAGCTTGTCCAGACAATGGATTTTATGCTGAGAGCGGGTAAGTGCTGCTTTGCTGACATTCAGACTTGACTGCCATCGCTGGCTGGCGGCTGCCTGAACTTTGCCAATAACTAGAAATTTTGCTTTAATAAGGTTCTCGGGCAGAACATGTCAGCTTTCATTAGTGTTGAATCTGTTGGAAATAATATTTAGGTTTAGTAAGTTAGGGCCAGAGTAAGAACAGTGGGGAAGATCAGGCACTGTCTCTGGGAGTTACTGGGGGGGGGCTGGTGGCAACTTTAGGGAGAAATTGCTTGGGGTGGAAAGCGTAGTGTGCTGGTACCTGAGCCCATGGCCAGAGAGGCTGTTGGCCCCCAAAATGAAAGAGCTGGTTTTGTTCTATGTGCTTTTTTTTATTTATTTTATTCTATATATATCGGGAGAGGAAATACTCCGGATCAAATATATACTCACAGGTATTTCTTAAGGGGTCAAAGTGCTTTGTATCATGGGTGATCTCTTGCCCTCTCCCTAAGACAGACAAGCTGTTCTGTGAAAAGATATGGGATAAACCTCTGAGTATCTGTATAAGGAGCTTTAAACTGTCTTTCTTACCGTAACCAGTTTATCTCCTGCTACTTGTGTCCTTGTGATCCAGCTTGAGTGCTCCTGATCCCGACTGATACCGTGTGGCAGCGAGTCCCTGCGGTTCTGTAAAACCCTGGTTTTAGGAGAGTTGTTGGGCAACGAGGATTTGCACCTGAATCTCTGTCCTTGACAGTGGCAGGCGAGAATCTGATCTGAGATTGCTTTAAAACAAATGTTCCTTATGTAAATCTGTTATGTAAATCACCTTAGCCAAGTGTAAGGAGAAAGCTTAGAAGTTATAAAACTGTAGTTGTGAGAAATGTACAGTAGCTGTTCCTGTCAATACAGTGTCAGGCATTTAGCGTTTGAGATCTAATAATGCCAGTTTAAAATCGTTACCAAACAGACTTTTGTAATACAATTAGCAGACGTCCTTTAGCTCTAAGCCTGTGAGGAGAGTGGGTGGGAGGGCAGGACACCTGGGCTGAGGGTCGTTGGCCTGTTCCCCAGACTGGTCACCTTTTCGTATGGTTCTTCCTGCTCCAACCTGGGGACGTGTGTCTGTTCCGGGCAGTTCCTACATCTGCTGCATCATCTGTGCAAACGATTCGTGTCTGTGGGCTTTGAGTTCCTCAGTGAGTAGAGAGGTCACCATCACAGTCTTCCCTGGTACACACTAGATACTGGGATTTAGGGTGAAAAGTGCTGTCCTTGGGATTGTTCTTGCAGGGATGGTTGGGTTGGGGATTGGGGAGGATTCCTAGAAACTTCAAACCTTATCCATTGTGAAACTGCAGAACAAATACTCTGAAGGCAGCCACCTTGATGGGCTTTAATTAATTGGTAACATCAGCTTTTTGCTTATTCTCTTATACTATTTTAGTTTGTGTTCAATTTAATGTAGCTAGTATAATGCTTCAGACCCTTATCTAATATTTTTACTGTGAAGTTCTCACAATGTGTTCTGAGCGTTATTGAGTAATGTCTTGGGCTCATTCAGCAACTTTAAAAATTGCTCCCATTTCATGGGTGGGGAAGGTTGTTCTGAAGGGCTCAGTGGCTGCTCCGGGATCGCAGAGCGCTGTGGCTGCTGTTAGTGAACGTGGTGTGAAGCAGATAGAGAGGTTGAAAACATAATCAATGAAGAAATACACGAGTAGTTGTTCTGGTAAGCCAGAAGGTGTTAAAAGCCCAGGAGGGGTTTGCCCGTCGCTTGTTGAGCCGCTATGGAATTCCAGCAGTACCAGTCTGTTTCCTTCAGCCCCAAACTCCCCCCTCCAGGCAATGGTGCATCGGCCACTGTCCCGTTTGGTAACAAGTCAAAGGCAGAAATGGTGAGTGTAACCTTCCTCTTGATTTCTTCCAGGTTAACGGGTTTCCAGCTGCCTGCTCCCATTGTGAGTACGGGGGTTGTGCTCTCCCTGTGGCTTGTGAGTGATTACGCGGTCAGTGCTCAAGGCTTCCAGGCAAACTACGAAGGTAAGTCTGCCCCGTGCAGTGATTGTCTTCAATTGTTTCGTCTTTGGCTGATGGTAGGATGTGAAACTGAGGTGCAGAGTTTCTACGGGATACGTCCAGACAGATGCTTAATCCAAGACAGACGTGCCTGGTTCTTAAATAATTTTATCCTTTTTTTTTTTTTCAGAATTCAAATTCCCGATTCCTTCCAAGTGTAATGTATTTTTTCCTCTCAACATCTGTGCTCAAAACATTTTCACGAGCTTATTGTAATGGCAGAGCTAGAATGACTGAGAAGGAGGGGTGATGTGGGGTTTGATAGTGGAATCTGCGAGGTTCCAGCAAGTGCATCGCCCCGTGCGGCCGCTCCTGTTGACAGCTGGGGCAGTGGGGACTGCAGAGCAGTGCGTAGGATGCTCTGAGAGCAGTGCCTTTTGCCTTCACATTCTTTTCACTTATATATCGCTTTTCTTTTCCCTGCACCTTCCTCCCCAAGCATTTAAATTCCTGTGTATCTTGTCATAAATAATGTGCAGTGGTCATGGGGATAAAGGATTGTGTGTGAAGGGTTGGTGACTTCAGAAAATCTTGGCTCTCTGACACTGGAATTCAGCAGAGCTGGGAAAGGGCTCTTTCTATTCTTATGTGTTTGTAACAGGAGCTGGTGCTGCTGGGTAAGGGACAGATTAACTGTTTTAAAATTTGAGTAATGTTTACGTTGATTATTGAGCCTAGAGTGTTGTTCCTGTCTCTGTAAATGTTTTTCTTTGGAATCCTTAGAAGTTCTCAGCCTTAATGATAATTTTTGGTAATGAGTCCTACCGGACAATTAACCCAATACATTAAACCAAGCAGATGCCTTCATTAGGTGATATTGTAGTCTCTCAGCATTTTCTGCACTTGACGATTGTTCAGGTTCAGGTGAAATCTGTTTAAATACCCTCTAATTTCTGATGAGAACCTTTGCTCTGCCTCGAGGCGGCAGTGATACTGAGACTTTGTGTTATTCTAGAAGTGTTGGGTGTGTTAGGAAGTGTTCAGTGTGGCAGGTTCACTGTGGTGGGAGACCATGCTCTGGCTGTTCCTAGGGTAGGTGCCTGCTGGGGATGCTGGAGGTGCGTGGTGGCCCTCGAGACCAGTGGTCACCGCAGCCCAATGGGCACAGGCAGGTCCCAGGGCTGTGGCAGAACCTTGGCTAGAACATGTGACAGTACATGGCTCCCAAACTGGGTGACAGAGGACACGTAGCTGTCTCTGCGCTTTCTTGACATTTAGAGTTCATTTTTTTGGCATTTAGTTACACGCAGTTACTTGTACACTTCTTTTTGTGGCTTTATATTCCCTTGATGCAGCAGGTGATCTTGTACAAAGGCTTGTTTCGGGGCTGCCCTTTACTCACGTATATTTTAAATTATCTGAAGTTTGACTGGTGAATTAAGAGGCTTTAAAGCAGGTAACTCAGTGCATCTCCAAGGGGAAAAAAAAAAAAAAAGAAATGGACTTAAAACATACCCTAAGCCGCACAAGCCACACAGGGTGTTGGTGTAAATGAAAGCTTCATTTTGAGGGAGAGAGGGGTGGATTTGCCAAATCCGCTGCTCCAAGCCTGCCTCAAAACAAACCACTTGCTCAATGTTTGGATTGTTGTTAACTAAGACTAAAGGAGGAGATAAGTGTGGTTTTGATCAAAGGGACATGCTGCTGCTGTAATGCCATTTCAGTGCATTGATAATCTACGACTCAGTGAATAGTTTGTGATTCGATAATTCATGTTTAAAGACAGAGCGATGCATCAGAGTCCTTGCAGTAAATGGCTCTTTTATGATCTGCTATCAAAGAATGTTCATTATTCTCCTCCTCCCTCTAAGCAATCGTTGGGAAATGCACCAAAAGAAACAGGATTTTAAAATTGGAAGAAAAGATCTCAGGAACTTTTTTTAAAGGAAGACGGGAAGAAAGCGCGTAGTTGGAGGCATCAAAGTGCCATGAAAGCGTTGTGCTTGCCCTGGTGTCCGCTCTACCCCGACCTGCTGGGAAACAGATAAATTGAGGTTGGCTTTATCTGAGTTAACATCTTCCTTGCTTATCTAGTTAGTATGATGCCTGCGTGATAACATCTCTTACAAGCAATTTCTGGGAAACAGCAGACATCTCCAGCTCATACCTGTGCAGATATTTCTTCATTTCGGGCTGTTTCAGGACACAGCTCAGCTGTGCATTTCACTGGCTAAAACAGGGAGCTTGTGTGCAGTGGTGGTGGGATCTGTGAAATAACGCTTCCGCTATGAGAAGTTTAGAGGTGCTTTAAGATCAGATGGGCAGAGTGAGCTTCTGAAAGTCTGCAGAGGGTTTCTCCAAGCCCCAGGTGAGGCAGGAGCCAGTGGTGGAATCTGAGGAACAACCACTTCCGAGGCTGCTGTGCTGCTCCCTTCTCCAGCTCACAGTTTTCCGACTTCGTTATATGTTATTGTCCTTGCTGTTAGATCTTCCTTAACCCTCCTTTACTCTTTGTCTGGCTTCCTCATCTTTCTTCATTTAGTTTGGTGTGCGTTGCCAGCTTGTTTCTGTCGGCTTTCATTGTCTGATTCTTCCTGCTCTCCCATCTCTTGCTGTTTGTTGTGATTTTTCTTGAGATGCCAAATATTGTTTCAAAGCTCAGTAAACAGTAGGGATTCTATAGCCGTTCTTCTGCTGTGGAAAACAGCATTGAGGGCAAACACAGGCTGATGTCCTCCTTCCCCAGCCATCTCTCGAGGAGTGGAAGTGGTTGCGACAGGACGATGCTGCTGAGGATGCATCATCTCTGGGTCCGAGGTGCCAGCTCATGGCTCCAGAGACCTATCTGCTCTTCCCACTCGTGGCACAGATGGTTCTGCACAATCTCGTGTTGGTCGTTACCCTGGCTTCCCAGCTTCTGAGTTATAAAACAAAGTCCGAATGGCTCCCTGTCGTACGTGCTGTTACGAATTCGTGTTGTGAATGCACACACAGCATCCAGGAGGTGCTGTACGGCGTTGGGAGAACGGGAAGACCCACAGCAAATCACAGCTGGGGAGAGGAGACGTGATAAGATCGGTGCAAATAACTGTCATTAAGTGGATGATCTGGAAAAAGAAACAGGGAGAACCATTATGGGATGACTGGGAATGGAAAATTGTCAGCTTTTTCTTGCTGAAATGAAAGAACAGAGAATTTCATTTCCATTTAAATATAATACTTTGATCTGAAGGTAATTTTCTTACTTAAGGGTTTCTTTTATTAAATGTAAGCAGTTCTTAGGAAGCTCCATTTCAGAACATATGATTTAGAAAATATTTAAATTAAGCGCTTTCATGCTTTTAGCATCCTTAAATTTGTTTTTTTCCCCTGTTAAACTGTCCCTTGAATTCAACATGATTTCACAATTAGCCTTGTTCACCCTCAGACTGTGGGATTTTTTTCCTTTTGATGATGATTCTTAAAAATCCTAACCAGCTGTTGTGGAATCTTGAGTTTAATTTCAACTGCAGGAGAATCTCAAAGTAGAGACAGCTATAAATAATCCAAGTTAGAATTATACTAGCATGTGGATCTTGACAGCCACATCTTGTGAAAAATACTCCTGAAGATTTAACGACCAAAAATGACCAATGGTTCCACTTATTGCTTCCCCTGCAAGACGTGTGAAGCTAGTGTTAAAGGCACATGCCTGGACTACAATGTGAAATTAATTACAATCACTGCTACCACACACCTGATGAATACATAGTAAGTTGACATTTAAAATAAATTGGGCAAGTCTTTTACAATAAGAGGAAAATTGATATAAATTCCACATCGTTTCCTCAATAATGCTAATAACAGCTCATGATGAATAACAGGTGCTTTTTTTTCCAGTTTACTAATGTAGATATAAAATAAAGTGACATTATTGTTTGTAAACCATTAACTCTTGGCTGCCGTGTTAGTCTTGAGGGTATGAAAAATAGAAAGGGATTTAAGGAGAGATACCGGAACCTGCTCTTTATCAGCCTGACTGGAGAGCGATGTTCTGAACCACCGGTGCCCGTGAGCTTCCTGGCACTTTATGCTTTGGAAGGCTGCACGGGTCCTTCTTTCCCAAACTCTCCCAGTGTTTGTGAAACACTAAGCAACCCGTCTGGGCCCCAGTATCTGGTATAAAATGTCCTTCTGCTCTGGCAGTGTGTGTCACAGCTTGTGCCCAGGGTTTGGTGTCTGCTGGGACAGGGCTGGGCTGAGGAGCAGAGTGGAGCAGCACCAACCGTGGTGCCCAAGGTCTGAGTGTTGTGCTCTGGTGGATGGGGGCAAAAGGAGCAGACAAGGAGGAAAGAGGACAAATAACACTGAGATGAGAAGCTGAGAGGCGAATACCAGTGGCTGACACAGCTCATGGAACACTGCAGGCTGAAAATGGTGTCTCTATATCCCGAGGGGGAAACAGCAGATCTTTCCTTGGGCTGATGTGGGCTTCAAACAGTGCAGAAAGCTGCAGAAGGCACAGGGATCTCACTTGAGACTTGTCCTGCTGTGGGTAGGATGATGTTGTCCAGTGGATTCCCAGTAGGACCAGGAAGGAGTTGGATTCTCCTTGTCCCTGTCCTGCTGGATGGATGTTCTCAAGTCTCAGTTCTGCACCGCGCCTCAGTTCCTCCCTCTCAAATGGGACTGGATTTTCATTCATGGGGTTTGGATTCTAACAGTGAAAGTGCTTTCTAAAGGCAGAGGCATGCAATGATGTTGAATACTCTTTTTAGGAATCCTCATTTATGTAATTTTTGGTGTTTTAATGTTAACTTATTTTTTTTTTCAAAAGCAAAGTTCAGTGAGAAACCCCTGGGGAGAACCGGGGTGTTTTGGGCTCCGTCGCTGTGTGATGCAGCAAGATTTAACAGTAGGTGAAGATTTTCCTTCCCAAGACATCGTGTTTGATTACAGCTGCAACAAATTTGATAGCTGCAAACACTAAGTGCCTGATTGAAAAGAAACAATTATGCCTAGAAGAACACTGCTTATTTTAAGAAATTAGAAGTGTTTAAATACAGAGGGAAACAGCCCCAAGTAAATGGTGCTGTTTTCCTTCATAATAAATACCCTCCTCTTTCTCAAGTGCAAATATCTCATTTTTTAGAGGGTTGTTTGTGGAGTTGTGCACACATATTTAGAAAATACAATTAAAAACTGGTTCCTGTCCCTCTTTGACCATTCCTTTTGTTAACCTGAAGGAAGTTTCCCGACTCTGTGCTGCTCTGTGGTTCTACCTCCACTGTGTACAACCTCGGAAACTGCTTCATTTCACAGTTTTCTGTCATTTAACTTCACAGTAACATTTGCCCCATTAATGGAGAACAAATCGATCAGTTTGATTTCTCTGTGTCTTTGGAAATGAAGTATTTGAGATTTTTCTAAAAGCACGTAGCTGTTCAAAACAGCTTCTGGTTATGGTAAAGACCAGTGCTGTCCTTGGTTGGGGGAACCTTGAGGAACATGCATTTCTTTGGAAGTCCTTTGACAAATTGGGAAGTAGTGATCCCATTTTTCGAAGACCAGAGTAGAGGAATTTGGATGCACAAATCTCTTGTATTTTGAAAATAAGTCTTTAATATAAAAATCTGGGAGAGAGTTTCTGAAAAATTAATTGTAATTTGCTTGTGCTGTGAGTAAAACTTGGGCTGTGATGGTTCGGATCAGACTCACTGAGCTGCATGAGGGTTTTTCAGGAGCAGTTTAGATTTCAATCCTGCTGGTTGACACCGGAGCTCAGAGCTGCTGTGGGGAGAGGAGAGTCTCTGAGACTTCAAGGAAGGGATGCTAAACCATCTGGGAGCTCCCACCAGCCGTGACGTGTGGCCAGGCTGTCCCCGTGGGCTGGCTGATGGCTACATGGTGACTCATGGTTGCCCAGTGGCTGCTCAAAGCTTATTTTCCATCTGTGTAAATGAATTTCAGAACTGCCCGGCTGGTATTGAATAGGCTAAAATTTTTTAAGCCACAACCAACTATACTTTTTATGCCAATTTACCTTCTGAGTGAATGCCTTATTGGGTCCATTTAAACATCCAGCTGGGTCCCAGTTCTCTCCGTACTTAAATCATAATTTGAAGCATACCAGTTTCTTGGTAAATTCACTGGCTTGATGCTTTTCTCCTTTTCCAGACCAAGACAAATGAATGCAATGAATGTGAGTCCCGATTTGCAGCAAAGTACAGATTAACCCTTGTTCTGATGGTGGTGGGAAGGACGAAAGCTCTGAGTCTTGCTCTGCTGCTCCTTTGTTTTTCTGGAAGTTTGATGCTACTTTATTTGGTTGATTGAATCTCGGCAAGGGATGGTTTAGTGTGATCAAAACTGAAATGACCCGCAGCTGAATGTGTGGATCTGGATGCCAGAGCGTATTGACTCCTTAACAGCTACATGTTTTCTTTGGTTTCCTTAGTACTGGCCATGTTGAGTGCATGGCATGAAGCTCTCAAGGACTGTGCAATACCTTTTAGGACCTTTTTATTTTAATAGACATAGTCCTTTACCTCCCATTGAACTGCTCCTGCATTTTTTGCTATTTCATCCTCATCTGTTGTGCTTCACGTACCCTGTCTTAGTGGCTTTTTGTTCTTTTTCTTTACTACGCCTTCTAATTTTAGTATCAGTTGTGACCTGGGAAGGATGTAGCTGTGTCTCCTTTGGGCTCATCCCTCCCTGTTTTCTTCCCTGGTGTCTAGAGCTGAGCTTGGGTCATGCTGGAGCCGGTGCTGGGGAGGGAGAAGTCCCCGGGAAAGCTGTGATGCCAGTGGGAGCTGGGTTTGCTGAGTCAGCAGAGAGCACCGGGGTAGCAGGGAATCTAATGGCATCGCGTGTTTCCTTTGAAAGGAAGGAAGAAAATTCCTGTTGGGATGATGAATGTGATCACAGTCATTGCTGGTTTGCTTCTGCAGGTGCTTGCTTTAGCTTCAGGCACACAATCTGAGTGGCTTCGTGCCTGGGAATATTAAAGGGCGTGTACCAAATTTATGAGTGTTAATAAGGCAATAAATACAAAATGAGTCTAGCATACTGATGTTGTCTTCCCGCTAGACAATATTTATCTCTTTAAAATTTCTTCTGAGTTTCAGGTGAAGACTGCTCTGCTTGTTCTTGACTGGAGCAGTGTTAGACTGTACTGTTTGATGCTTTTCTTCAGTGGTGGTTGTAACTGGTAAAATGATTTCTAAATATGTAAATGGCCAGAGCTCCATGCAGAATCTACCCTATTAATTTTCATTATTAAAGAGCTGTTCTCAAGAATTACAGTTTTAATTAAAAAAAAAAAAAAGTTTGTAGCCCCCACAGTTTGTAGTGGTAAAGCTAGGGAGAGGAACAGCGTGGGAAGCCATAAAGTGATGTTTCTGTGAATGCACCAACGCTCCAAAACAGTGGCTTCAAAATGCCCCTTTGTCTCTGAGAGGCTTCAGCACCATAACTTTGAGATGTTCTTTAGTGGTTTAAACTAATTCACAGCAGATGATTGCGGCAGAGATGCAGAGTTGAGTTGTTCCTTTCAGCATCTTTCCACTGCCTCTAGTTTGTTGGCAAACAGGGAACCCCAGCTCTTTTTGACGCTGCTCTCCAGGAACAGCTCCAGTATCTCCTGTTATGTTGGTATAAAATACTGTTGTCAGTCTGAAAACGTGCTGAAGGAATTGTATTGAATTGGTGATAAAAATATTAAAAGTGAAGATACATACTATTTTTTTATAGTTAATTTGTTCAAAGTTATAATTAATATAAGTTTTAGAAAACTTCCCATCTGTTTCATTGTGGATCTGCAGAACCTAAAAACCTTCCTGAAGAGGTTAAATTCTGATTATTGCAAATTATTATATTAGCTCTAAAGAGAAATTGCCCATATTTTGTATGTAGGCCCACCATATGGAGAAGCAATGATATTGCAGAGGGCAGTAGCAGATGACCTAGGAGTTCTCATCTAATTTCATGTACCAAAAGTTGTTATATTAGTTTATTTTGCTGCAGTAATTTGCTCAGAGCATTCAAGCAAGCCAAAGAGGTCCTAAATTGGCTGTGCTGGCCTGATGCATTTCTTAATAATGCTTATTGTCACTCTATCTTATCGTTAATGTTTGTATCTTAGCAGGTTTGAGGATGAGTTGACTTGTCTGGGGTCTCACTGCTGTTTCCAAACGGCTGTAAAAGAACGGATTGTTCTAGAAGTGGAGCAAGAACTCCACAGATCGCGTTTGAGTGTTGATACTCCTGTGCCTGCAATGTCCCAATCCATTTTAATGCAAGAGGATTAAAAAAGCATGGTTTATAATAATGAGCATCGTGCCTGAAAGAAAGGATAGGAAGAGAACCAAGGTGTTACCCCTTCTGTTGTTTGTTGTCTGTTGAGTGGGAATAACCCTGGAGGGAAGCAGAAATCTCGAGCCTTGCTGGGGATGGAGGTGGTAGTGACACTGAGGATAAGTAGCTGAAGGATAACAGAGCCCTGCCACAGCTGGGCCTCCTGCTGGTCTGTGCTGGAACATCTGGCCCAGATGTGCTATGGAATGTGGTGGAGAGGAGCAGGAGAAGGCTTTGCACCTCTGGCTTCACCCCTTGTGTTGTGGGGGGTCCCATTGTGTGTGGGAGGTGCTGTCAGAGCCCTGCCAAGCCACCCAGCTCACGCAGCACAGTGTGCCTTCATGTGCTTCGTGTTCACAAGGTGTTAGTATTTGGGTCCGTGATAATCCAAGGTACCAAATGAGCAGCAAAGCAACGTGGTGTCATCGATAATATTGAGTGACAGGATTGTTTTACACGGCGTAGTGTCTGGGAGGGAAGTAGGTTCATAATTAGATTTAAAGCATCGTGTTGGATTGATTCTGCCTCCAACTAAGTGTTTTCCACCTAATGTAAAAAAATCTGGTTGGCAGTAGGTTTGCCTATCGTATGGTTTCAGATGTTTTTTTATGGCTGCTCTTTGGCATTTTTCCCCCGTGTCTCAGCTCTGTAGCCGTGTCCCCGTTTGCCATCAGCTGTTTGCGATGTGCAACTGCTGTTTGGTTTAATGTACCATATGCAGATTGGAAACAGTGATTTTTTGCACCATCAACTGTTCTGTTCAGCCACGTGTTTGGGGCGGTGGGTGCAAACTTGGGGAGAGAAATGGTAAAAGTATCTGGATGGTCGAAGTCAGTCAACTGGACTTGATACCCCACGTCAGCCTGAGCTCTTGGGTGCTTCTTGCTCCCCCTTGCACTGGCCTGTGCTGGAAGAACTGGTCTTGGCCTGACAGTGAGTCCATAAGTGAGTACATACCTTTGTCTTGGATGTGATGTTAAAAAAAAAAAAAAAAGAAAAAAGAGTGACTACTTCAGCATTTTATAGAGGTTTACACAAGCAGTTGTTTTATGAATCATAGGATCTCTTAAAGGGCAAAAAGCCACCTGAGAAATCTGAAGTTGGCTTGTAAAGCCTGTTTTGCTGTTTATTTCCAGTTATCTTTATCTGTTTACTCCTTTTTTGTTCCATAGAGGAAACTGTTCTCATGGTCAGAAGCATATTCCAGTCATCAGTGGCATTTCAGCCTTGAAAGGGAAATGAATGGCAAATTGGCATGACAGTGGTGACTCAATTATTTTTCACAGCCTTGGCAGGGGCCGGTGTAAGTGCTGCTCACTCGGGTGATTGCAGATGATGTCCAATAAATTTGCTGAAGTAGAATCAAGCAAATAAGCCAGGTGTTTGCCCCTTGCAGTGTTTATGAGCTTGGTGCTACACCAGGTAGCTCGGCAGTCATAAAACAAAAATCTCCATTAGAAGATGAAGAAGTAATTGGAAATAGCTGTGCTGGTCTCTGTGTTTCCCTGGGAAGTGTGGCGCGGGAGACTTGCAGTTTGTGGATAACGGGCACTTTTTTAGGTAGAGGGAATGTTCAGTGCAAATTCCTCCTGGAGCATGAAGCTGGAATGAGCTCTGTCGCCAGCTGAGGTGCAGTTTGGCTGTCGCTGATGGAGCCTCTTGTGGGTGCTGCAAGGTCAAGTGCTGGCGTGATGGTGCCGTCTGTAGCATCAGCTTTAACACAGCAGCTGGTGCTGGGCACTTCTGCTGAGCTGCATCTGAGAGAGGGGAAATTCCTTAAAATCAGCTCTGTGTGTGCTCCGTCTGTTGTCGGTGGTGGGGGGGGAAGGAGGGAAGCCTGTGATTGACACCTGGTCTCAATGCCATGGAAACACTTGGGTTGGAAGAGACCTTAAGCCCACCCAGTGCCACCCCCTGCCCTGGGCAGGGACACCTCCCACCAGACCAGATTGCTCCAAGCCCCCTCCAGCCTGGCCTTGAACCCCTCCAGGGATGGGGCAGCCACAGCTTCTCTGGGCAACCTGGGCCAGGCTCTCACCGCCCTCACAGCAAAGAATTTCTTCTCAATATCTTATGTAAATCTCCCCTGTTTCAGTTTAAAACTGTGTGTGCTCCCTGAGAGAGCTGAGCTTCCCGCAGCCCGGCAGCAGGTGCCCAGAGAGCTGGGACATGGAGCCTAGAGATGCCCCCAAAACCTGTCAGTTGGGTTTGCTCTGATTCCACTGGATCTTCTTGGTGCAATCACTTAATTCCAGAGCTTTGCTGATGTCAAGCACCTGTTGAGGTGGGGAAGGCAATCCGGAGCATGTGGGTTCAGTGGATGAGGCAGGTTGATGATGATGGTTTTGAGGGTGAGGATGGTTTTGTTGGACCATTTGTTTGCTGGAGCTGAGCAGGAAGCTTCTCGTGGCAGTGCGTGTTCCCAGGAGCTCGTGGAGAGCCTGTGCCCCTCGGCAGGGTGCTGTGACAGCCTGGTGTCACTGCTCTGGACACCTCAGTGCCAGCAAAGTGCCATTGCAGCGCGGGATTAATGTCATCAACACAAGGGCAGAGGGGTGGTGGCTGGGGATGCGCTGCTCTGAATTCCTCTTGCTGTCTGGTATGTTAATATTCTTCGAACAAGGGCAGGGGAAAAACTTGTACCAAAGACTCTGAAGTGTTTTTCAGCTCTCCTTACTGCCTTCCCTCTCCCGCCAGGAAAAACGGCAGAGCAGCTCCTGCTTCTGCCAAGGTTGTGGCAGACGCATCGCTTTCCGCGATGATTTCCGATTAAGGCAACTCCCTGGGGAACTGGGGAAGGAAGAGTCAACCTTCCTATTCTTCTTCTTTTTAGCTATACAAAAGATTTTTATTACTTAAATGAGCTCCCAGCAAGTCTGCCTTAATATACTACTAATTGATTTTAAGACTTGAAAGCAGCAAAGCTTATTACCATTTGCTGACTCAGCTAGAGCTCTCCCCACATACCAGGGGATGGAGTGAGATATTGACCCGTGTTGCTGCAGCACTAAATGAAGTTGAGGGAATATTAAGTGTCTCATACTGGCATTTGATTTGCATATGCAAATGAGGCCAATCAGTGCAGACGCAGGAGAGCAGGAATGCTAATGCTTTGCAAATAGGATCCAGTATTAAGCATTTAAACAAACGTCAAGTGACACTTGCTCAGCTACAATCTGGGGACACTTTGCTGTCAAGGAGGTCCCAACGCTGGTCCCCCCGCTCTGTCATCAGCCCCTCTTAGGGAAGAGCACGTAGAAGTGCAGAGAACAGTAATGAATTGGTGAGACTTTGATGTTGCTTCTGCTTTCGTGGCATTTGGAAATGGAGGCTTATTTGTGCTCAAGATGTACTTGACTGACCCGTGGGATGCTCTGCAGGACTGGGCAGGGTAAAGGAGCTGAAAATTGGTGCCAGGGAAGGCTCAAGTGTGCAAGGGTGCTTCACGAAGGGCTCTCATTCTGGTTCTTCTTTCCTAAATCCTTCATTTTCTTCCCATCGTACTCCTTTTTTTTTTTTTTTCCCCTGCATATAATAGAGAGCCATTTCTTTTCAATCAAGGAATCTATTTGCAGAACATGTAGTTGTTAGATGCGTTTGGTTTTGTTTCAGCATACATTTCCATAAAAAGTCACCGCTAATGAGCTGTGCGAAAATGTCAGAGTTACTGCCAAGCCTGTCTGCTTAAAAGGCTTGTCCGTCCTTCATTATCATTTGGTCCTTACCCAGGCACAGTGTGCTCAGGCAGGTACAACCATGGTGGGTATGAAAACGAAGGTGAGATGCTGAAGATGGAATGGAATCTCAGAGCTCTGGAAAATCCTTGTTGCTACTAATTACAGAATCACAGAATCATATGGGGTTGGAAGGGACCTCTGGAGATCATCTAGTCCAACCCCCCTGCTGGAGCGGGTCTACC
>JAOXNO010000010.1:1323407-1336074 GCA_028565335.1 Limnodromus scolopaceus | reverse complement strand
GGGCAATCCTGCTTCAGCAGGGGAGTTGGGCTAGATGATCTCTATGGTCCCTTCCAACTCTAAAAATTCAGTGAAATGCAGTGAAACTGCAACAAGTTCCAATTTCTTCCTGAAAATTGGCTTTTCAACATCCCCTTTTGTACTGGGAGTATTTAATCCCTAATGATGATCTAGTAATTCTACATTTTGACTGCAAAAACTTTAATTACTTAATGGTGCTTAATTATTAGATGTGTTAGTCTGATATGACCAGTGCCCACTTGAAAGGGGCGAAACTGAACCTCTCTTAAAAGCGAATTAGATCAGGCTTTCATATAAAATTTCCTGCGTATTTTGTCCATACTTTGTGGAGAGAGCTTAAATGAAGTCAACACTGAGTGTCCTCACACAGATAATGTGAAAGCAGATACAGCTGCTTCTGGGAACTGCCACATCTCTGTGCGTCCTGAACCTTTTAACATGGAATTCCTGGCTCTGCAGTTAGCTCTCTGTAAAGAGGATGCTTTTAGAAAACTTTTTTTTTTTCCTGGGCAGTCAACATAATTGTGCCAACGGTAACTGGTCAAAATGGATGGTTTCAGTTGAAGTTCCTGATTTGCCCCATCGCAGGCCCAGCCCAGTGCTGGAACGTGCTGTTTAAACTTCATTATAAGAGAAATCATTTAGTTTGTAAGAATTAACTGAATGACCTTTAATTTATGTAATAGATGGAAAGCAAAATGTGTTACTCCTGGCATTTATTTCCTTAAGTGTAAATTTTTATTAGCTGTGTCTGAGTATCCCAGTCATAAAAGTCATCATGTTGTTCTTAGATTGGTTTCTGTTAGATGTGAGGAATGCAATTATGCCCTCTGTGTGTGGACTAATAATTTTTTAAGCCAGTATTTCAACTAAATTTAATGGGGATTAAGTGGTGTAAAAGATAATTCATGTCCTGTGAGTTTTGCATTAGAAACAGCAATGAACACAACAAAAAGAACCACAGCTAGGATCAATTTTGAAAGATGAACCTTTTCTGACTGAAACACTAGGAAAATAGACCTGCCAATGTCTGGAAGCTCAGGTTCGTGGGATGCCATCCTGGGGTTCGATGATCAGGAGAGATAAGAAACCACCTCTGCTTTGGAAGAAGAAAAAAAGCAAACCCAAACCAAAAAAACCCAACCAAACACCAAAACCTACTGAAAAACTCTCTGATTATTTAATCTTTTTCTCATTGTTCAACAGCTTCACGGACTTTTCTGGTGCTTTGCCTTGAGGATGAGCAAACACATTTTGCCTGTGTTTCTGTGCTGCAAGGATTGAGTGAAAATAAATAGTGGGCGCATAATGCTCGTGCCCCCTTGAATATTGACCAGTAAATACAACGTGCACTTGGGGGTTGCTGGGGTGCAGACTCTGTGCAGTCTCACCTGTGCAGTTATATACAGTCTGAGAGGTATTTTTATTTTACATTAATCTCCCACCAAAGCAAAGGGAGAGATAACATCTCGAACGTGCTTTCTGTGAGGTCATCTGCCTTGCTTTGATCCGCTCACAGATGATATTTTCTTCAGGCTGACACAGCTGTGATAGTCACTTGATTATTCTTGTTATTTGCATGAAAATTATAACTAGTGACTTGATAAAAGTCCCGGCGCCTGCCTCCTGCCCCCGGGGGAGCGCTGTGCTGAGCTTTATCTCAGGAATTTCACAGTGAGAGATCTCATCTGTAAGGATTGGAACTGAGCAGTTGGGCTCATCTCTCTTTGCTTCTCCCACCGGAGCCATCCCTCTGCCCTGGCTGATTGACAGAGCAGGTCTTCTGAAATACTTCTTGCTCAAAGAGGTACTCCTGCTGTTTTCATACACTTTGGGTAGGGTTGCTCTGATTTTACTTGTAGTTTTTTCTTGCTGGGAGCTGCCCGGCAGCCGCAGAGCTGGTTTTGCTGTTGCGCTGGAGAGGACTCATCCAACTGGTCTGTGCCCCAATTCCATGGGGAGTCACCACCGAGCGGGTACCCAGGAGATGCGCCCAACTCCTTTTGCTCTTCATTTTCCATGCTGGGTCTTAATTTTTCCCAGAGGTTCTACCTGTTTCTTCCTAATCTTTGAACTAGTTTCAAGCCCAAAACAGTTTCATGGGCAACTTGTACTAAGATTAATAAAGGAATTTAGAATTTTAGCTATGAGAAGTGTTTTATAGCATTGGTGTAAATCCAGACGTTTCTCTGATGGGTTATTAGATTTTTCTATCCAGGTACTTTTGCATTGAGAAACACTGAATCCAGCTGACATATCCCATGCCATTAGTGTATTTCGGACTGGAAAAAATATGAGCTCATTTATTCAAAATAGATCTTTCTGCCAAAGAGATATAAATACGCATTGCTTCTTCAATATTGTGGCCTCCATTCTTGATAATAAGCAATTGAGAATGGAGGGTGGGGAATTTGGCAGTTCTGTCGCTACTTCCATAAACAGTAGGGGTGGGATGGCTGGATATTTTGAGCTGAGCACAAAAGCTGAAGAAAAGAAAGAGGCTGGGTAAAAAAAGCATAGAAACATGGGTTCCAACTAATCCATTAGAGCTTATTGCTGAGAGAAGTGGCTAGTTTCTGAGCATTTTTTTCCTTGTTATTTCTGTCTGATGGTTTTTAAGAAGATTAGTCTTTCAAATGCTTATTTATGTACCATGTAATATCTGAAATACAACTAGTACACTTCTCCCCAACCAGGATTCATAACTGTCCTCTGTGCCCTGCTTGAGATGCCTATGTGAAAATGGAATCTCCTTCTTGTTTGATGAAGAACACGTGAATTTCATGATTGTTTTTTCTTGGTCTTACGGAGAAAGAACATTTGCAGGAATGCTTTTTTTTTATTTATTTATTCTTGCTTTCCTTTCCATTTGTACTTAGTGCCCCAGTCTGTAGGGGAAGGTTAAAGGTTTGTAAGTGACTGGGTGTTCAGTTGAGACCATCTGTAGTGGAACATGCAAACGTCTGTCCATTTATCTTCTGAAGGTGGGAACATCTCATGCTTCAGCCTTCTCTCAACCCCTCTCTCCGTTCCAGACCTCTAGCGTTTTCTGTTCAGCCTGAGCACTCGCTGCTGGAGCTTGATTTTCAGGGCTGTGTCATTAAATTCCATGAAATTTCCCCTCCTGTGGATTAATCACTTTAGTGCTCGTGCTTTGTACGTCTTGGCTAGAGCTCAGAGGTGTCTGAGCCTGGGCATGTGGAATGATCCTGTATTTTAATAGAATAGATCCTGTAGTTTGGTACTGAGCGAATTCTTATTTTATATTAAAAATTACATAAGCCCCACTCGGTGGTAAGAAAACAGACTGTATTTGAAGCCCAAGAGTTTCTGAAGTGACATAAAGGTGATTGCAAAATTCTCCCGCAGATCTCTATAAAAGACCACAGTTTGTTCCCCGTGCTGTGTCAGAAACTGTTGTGTGTACATTTTTCAGTGTGTCCTGGACAGACATCCAGGTCCCAGATTCTCCTGAAATTAATCCTCCAGACACTGTGTTATGTTGTGGTTTTTTTTTTTTTTTTTAATTCCATAAACTAACACAGAGGAACCTTTATGCTAATTAAAATTTCTTACAATCATTGATCTCGCTTTTATCCTGTTCCTCCCACGCAACCTCTCATCCTATAAAATTAGACTAGCCTTGCAGGAACATACAGTGGGAGGAAAATGAGTTTGTGCTGGCATATTTCATACCGTAATCTCATCAGCAGCTCTGCTCTGTGAATACATGACCAGGTTGTCTGTGTGCGTTTGTCCTGAACCATCTTCCAGCATCTTCCTCTGTTGTGTCCACGGTGGAACGTGCGGGTTGTGTCCCCCTGAGCCGGTGGCCTCGGGTGGTAAGAAAGTTAATGGAAACAAAAACTTAATGGAAGTCAGGTCTCTCGTTCCAGACGTGTAATTATGTAGGAGCAGATTCTCAGTGGGCAAACCAGCTGTAATTTTTATATTATACAGAAAAATCTGTGTTGCTGACAGTGCATTGGGCCAAAGTACAACAAAACCTGGTGCAACTTGTGTGCGCAGAAATGACAGCTGTTAATTCTCCCGGGGAGTTTTTGTTTCAGGCTGTAGTGCTGAAAGTAGATGAGTGTTGTGGATAAAAGGACTACCACAATCTTTCTCTTAGAAATCAAATTAAAAGGAAAACTTCATTTAGAGCTTGAAAAAGTGCATGCTATTCTTTAGGGACTGTAGTTCGCAATAAAAGCACACAGGCTGTGCTACCCCCTAAACAGATCTATTTTTATGGCATTTCTGGCACAAGTGAAGAATCCATTATCAGAAATCCCATGAGAACTAATGCTAAATAGAGTTCCAGCCTGGCTGACCAGTCCCTTGAGCTGCAGGTAATGCCTAAACGATGCTTTGAACATACGAAATATAATATAAATGCCACATGTTGTTAAGCTTCCTGTTGTGTCTCTGTACTGTGAAATAGATCCAATTTTACTCTAGCCTGGGATGGCTTTCCAGTGCTGGTAAGCTTTGTCACAGCTGGAATTCTCCCAGACAGCAGTCTGTAATCCCACTGGAGCAGAGCTGGTTGTGTGTCCATCTGTGCTGCTCACCCCTTGAAGGACACTGGGGCCAAGGCCAGCCCAGGATCCTTTTTCTCCTTCCAGGTCTCCTGGGAGCTCTCTAGTGGGACCAGTGGGACCTGCTGTGTCAGCAGGGGAGCTGGGGGGGCAAAAGGGGCAGAGGAAAAATTGTGAGTTGAGTGAAGTTTGAAGCCTTTGATCGAGACAACAGATTTTTCTGTTTGGAGGCAGAGATCTGGTAGAACATAATTTGTCTGGTGGAAGTGATCCTTTTTGGAAGAGTTTGGGGGCGGTGGTTTGGAAAGGAAGAGGGGGTGTGTGGGGTGATTGGGTGAAATAACCTGATTGCTTGGCTGGCCTGGGGAGCAAAAACTCTGAAGAACTAATAGCATTAATTTCTTTGCCTTTGAAAGACGAGAAATTGAGGTGGGATGGGGTTGAATGGAAGATGTAATCCTGTCACTGGGAAAGTATGCTTATCTTTGCTTATGAGATGTATTTTTTCCTGATATTCTTTAGTTGTTTAATCCACGTGTAGGGCTTTGTCAGTAACAAAACATGTAACAGCAAGACCTATGATGCAGAGGTACGATCACTGCTGTGAGCCTTGCTCCAGGGCCTGCCTTTCCCAATTTTCATTAGTAGGGAGATTCATCATTTCTCCCTGCTGGAACTGTAGGAGAACAGCAGTTTCTCTCTGGTCTTCTAACGTGTGATGTTGATTTCCTTCTGACTTGTGGCACAACAGCTTCCCTTGTTTCCGTAAAACCTTTCAGCATTTACAGAAGCAGGTGGGTGGATGTCTTTAAACATCCCTAAAAGTTTTCCAATGACTTGGCTGTAGGCGATGGAAGGTGTGTGGTACAGTGTGTCTCGTGTGCTCACGCCAGCCTGGAGTTTCTCATTTCAAGGCATTTTGCAAGATGCTGGAGCTCTCTGGAAGCATCAAGTGTTACGGATGCTCTAGCAGAGGCTAATGAAGGTGTTTGCAGTGGTGAGGTCAGTTCTGAAAAGATTCTTCTCCAACTTTCTCTCTCTTTCATGGGCTGCCTGTAACTTTTATAAAATCCATCATATCCTGAATGTCTTTTACCGTGTCAGCAGGAGACGGGACTGAGAAATGGCCATAATCCTGAATATGTGGAAGTTGAGTCCAGCAGTTGCTTTGTGAGAATGGGAAGGTTTAATCTCCAACCCAAGTAGCCTTTCTCTCCTGCTGCTCTGATCTTTAGCTTGTGTAAGCCACAGCCTGCTGTACTGCTTTGGAATTTATTTAATAGCTCAGTTGTTTGGACATGATTAAAACATGATTGGAACGAAGCAGTAATAAGATGAACAGCTCTTATAAGGGTTTTTAGTCTAAAAATATCTGTTTCGGCTCAGCTAGTTTAGTGAAGACTGTGGCAGCAGTCACAGAAAATGCTGCGTGAATCTCTTACGGGCTTTCGTGAGCTATTGCTGAGTATCAGGCTTATGTGTTGCCTTCTCTACTTTGTCTTTTACAATGGGCCCTATTTTTTTCCACTCAAGCGTTGCTTTAGCTTCCTGGCATTGCCCCTCGGAGTGCCTGATGCATAGCTCCAGAGAAAAGAGGTTTTACTTCTTTAGATTGAATTTCACGTCAAATAAGTGCTGTGTAAATCCTTCTTCCCGACGCGAGCGTTTGAAGGGGTTGAACTTCCACGCTTTGCCGGGATGGGCCTCGGCGGCGTGAAGGGTTCAAGAGCTGAAGACTGTTTAGATTATGATTTAGTGTTTTCTTAATAGGAGGTGTTCAAGGCATGAGCTGATAGTCACAGGAGCTGGGTATTACTCTCTTTTGGGGTAGATGTGTTCAGGGAACTGTAATAAGCAGATTTTGTTCCTTTGCTGTCGTCTCAGCAGCAGTCATGTCTGCAGTCGAGAAGGTGAGGTTGGGTGGGTGAGTGTTTCTGCTTCCCACGCTCCCCTCCTCAAGTTTAAGTTGGGTTTGTATCTTTGTCCTTAGAGAGGGTAGACTTGTGTTGCGTGTAAGCAGTGTAATTATAAAGTAGCAGGGAAAAATGGAAATGGAAGAAATTATTTTTGAGCTGTTTCATGTTGAACGCTCAGTGAAGTGTGCCTCTCTTCCTCTTCTGTGTGGGAACCCAACGTGGTATTTTTGTGGTTACACGTGAGCTCTTTCAATATGATCTTTCTCCGTAGAGCTGTATCAGGGTCAAAACATTCAGCTTTACTACTAGTGATGTGAAATTTAAACAACACGTAGGTTTGCCCTATGTGGTGGAACAAGATTCAGGCCAGTTCTGAGGTCTTGAGGCATCTCCTTTTCTAGGTTCAGTCCTGGTCCTTTCTCTTGCCATTCATGGGCTTTGAGTGTCCTTTAAAGCAAGTCTATATCCTGTTTCCATGACAATATTTATACAGTAGATATCTTGCTTGTAGCATGTATATGTGGATTTTTCATTTGTAACATCTCTTTGCATAAGTTCCTGGTATATTCAAGGTCTCCTTGAAGTATTTGGACCATCACAGTCTTCTAGATAGAACTTAAATGAGCATTTCTGGATACATACAGGCCTAACCTTTGAGTGAAGCTTCACAGTATCTTGTCTGTGGAGAGAGGAGTGAATGAGGTGAGCAAGGTCCTTAAAATCAGAATAAGCTCTTGCTTCTGAATATATTCAGGCGTTGGGGAGATCCCAGGTGGGGCTAAAAACTTGTTGTCTGTGATGAGCGTGTGTTATTGCACATAGCTTGCAAAATTACGCTTGTGGCAAACTTCGCAAGATAGGCACCTGTGAATTTAGGAAACAGGACTGAGCCCTAGGCGTGGGTTTATGACATAATTAGATCACTTTAGCTTTGTTTTCGGTGAAGAGGATAAAATTACCTTCCAGATATTTTTTTTTTTTTATATCAGTTATGACCGCAAATTAATAATGAATCTCTAGTGCCGGAAGCAGAAGACTACCTGATTGCTACGGCAGCTCGGTACGGTCTTCTGTGGCCCCATCCTTGGAAGACATTTGCTTTCTGGTTATTGATGGGAGGTGTCTGCTCGGGGAGCTCAGCGTTCCTCTCCCTTTTGCTATTGACCACTCCACTCAGCAGTTTAATATTTCACCTCCCCTGTTCTCAAGGGCATTTCCCCACAGGCTGTGCGGTGTCACTGGTGAGTTAACGTACCGCTCTGTAAGGCTGATGTCCCAGTTAGTTGTGCCTACAGTGTTGGCCCTTGTGTTGAGTAGTCACACAATGAGGAAGCTTCCCAAAGAAGGTACGGAAAAGATAACTGTCAGAGGGAATAAATTAGAAGGAATAAATTGTGAAAGCAGTTGAAAAACGAAAACAAATTAGTTTTACTGTGCTTATTTGTGGGGGTGAGGCAGACATTATGTAGTGTGAGTGGAAGCTGTGAGTTACGGGAGTTTCTGACCCTACTTAATGGGTTATTTATGGTTGAACCTCAGGATGGCCGTGAGCAAACTTGGTCTGTCTGGCTTGGGTGGACTGGTGGGATGGGATCCCCAGCTGCCCTCCAAAGGCTTCCAAAAGCCAGGAATGAGGTGTAGGAAGGATGTGTGTAAGCCGCTAGAAGAACGAAGCTGGAGCTGCCCGTGATGCTGATGTGAAGATGCGGCAGGTCACTGTGTGTCTCATGGTGGGACCTGAGCAGGGGCTGCCACTGCCCTGTCTTTGGTACCCACTGCTTCCAGAAAAGCGGCTGAAAAAGCTGGGGATGGTGTGTTGTGGTGAATGCCCTTCCTCTGCTGTGAAATATTTATTAAAACAGATGTAGTTGGCTACAATTTCTGTTTCTGGGTAATCAGCCAATAGCTAGAGCAGATCAATAAGCAGATAAACAATGTGGTCTCTAAAGTTGGAAGTGGCTTTTTTTTTTTTTTAACAGAACAAAGAGCGTTCCCTGTCCAGGGACACTCTCCAGCAAAACGCAGAGCGGATCAACACTGGCACCCAGTGTCTAGATAGAATCAGTTCAAATCTGGGTTTCCAAATCTGACACCCTTTTCTCAGGCTGGCGCCTTGGCTTTCCGTCGGGATGCGCACGACAGAGCGAGGTGCTTAATATGATGTGGCAGCGGAGCTCTCTGGGGCTGCAGGTTTAATTCCGCTTTCCTTTGCTTCCTGCAGTTGCCGCCTTGTGCCGATAACCACTGCAGTGCTGCTTTTCTTGGCTTGTCTTTTATGTTACAAAAAGATGCAGGTCTTTGTTTCCCTTGGAATGGTTAACCTTAGTTCAGGGAGGAAGAGAGAAAACAAATGGAAAACCACCCTCCTCCCTAGGGGAGTTCTTTCAGGTTACTCTGCAGCTGTTAAATGCCAGTTCAATGAAGCCTTTAAACATACACTTAAATCCATTCCTGCTAAGCAAAACACTTAACCACATACTTTAAATTAAGCTTGTGTTCAAGTGTCGTTGCACTGAGAAGCAGCAGGACTAGAGCATGTTCAGAAAGATAAGCACGTTGTGGAGTGCCGGGCTGATTAGGCTCCTGATGCCGGCGAGCATCCCGGGCTGGGACAGGGGTGAGGACCACGGCTCTGGGAACTGAGCATCTGCTGATGTCTGAGCATCTTCCAGCACAACCTGGCTCTTCAGGGCCCAGCAAAAGGCTTCTGTAGCCAAGCTCCAGTGTCTGTGTCTTCATTCCAGCCAGGCTTCCTCTGCTGTGCTTAGCGAGTAACGACGTTTGTTTGAAAGTATAAATAATGAGTGCCACAAAGTCCCAAATGTTAAGGATCCCTGCTCACCGCGTTGCTGAAACACGCGGGGTTGGTTGTTCCTGTATCTCCTGCAATCTTACTGCTTTCATGTCTTGAGTCTTTTGCTGTTTCTGTAGTGGGATGACTAAATCAAATCTCTCTCAGCCTGTGTGGTGCTCTTGGAAGTGAAGTTGCGGTAGCACGTTCCAGGAAGGTAGATTGAAAACCGAAAATGAATTTCCAAAAAAGCCCTAGAACTACTACCACAAAGAAGATGGATGATGAACTGTTCTGGTCTGTTATTATCCAAAAGTAACTATCTGGCTGTTTTTTAGTGAACAAAGAAATATTAGAGGGGAAAAAATAGTTTCCATTTAGCTTTATCTCTGTTGGCTGTACTGGAAATGAATCATGACATAAAAAACGGATAAAATGAAATGAAAAAGAGACCATTTATTTCCTTTTCTGTAGCACACACTGGACACTTATTCTGAAGGTTAAAACTCTTCTGAACTAAACCAGATTATACTGAAACACTGGTAAAGGGTATTAGGGAGCCATGGAGTATCCCTGTGCTGCTTGGCCCAAAAGTTATGGCCGAGGAGGGAGAGGAAATGGGGTTGTGTGGGTCTCTCTGTCCCCTCCGAGTTCACGTTTGTGCTGGCCGATGTGGTCCAGGGGTTTTTAAGTTAATTTTTGAAGCTGTCATGGAAACCTTAGAGAGATTCTCCTTAGAGAATCTGTTTCTCTCCTTGAATTTCTCAAAGGCAACAAATACAGTGCAGTCCCTGGGTGAGACACCGCGCTGCTCAGCCCAGCCTGGATCTCCAGCAGAAGGGACCTTTCTGGTGGGTTCCCTTGGGTGGCTTGACTTCCCACCCCCACTAGGCTGAGGAAGTGCAGGAAAAAGGAAAGAAGGGTTAAAAAAGCATATTGGAGATTAATTTGGAAATGAGCGTGTGGTGATGGCTGAGCAGAGTAGTTTAGGTCAATGGTTTTGTTATTTTCTTTGGCCTATGTAGCGTCCTTTCATTGGGATTTATAAATTATTCTTGCTGTAATAGCTGTATTCAGGAGCTGTAAGTGCCTGCTCTGGCATGGCTTGCTTGCTTTTCTTTTTTATTAGGAATGAAAATTAGTTGGGAATGAGGAGATAATGTATGGCCTCATATCATAAAAGTTGCACTCCTTGATAAGATTTCAAGGTTAGAACAATGATAGCATTGAAATATCTGTCGTAAACTACCATAGATAATTCAAGCAATAAAAATGCTTCTTTTAGCTATGTAAATAGGGTAATAGACTGAAATGCACTATCTAGATGTATTAAACGTTGGGGTTATTTTATATTCAAACAATATAAACAGAGAAAATGGAGCTGAAGATTAATTTGAATAGGAAAGACGGATGATTTCTCTTTGGAGTGGTGAGCAAGCCAGGGCTGGATCTGAATTTGTTTTGTGGGAGAGCACGGGGATTGGTAAGGAAGCTCCAGTGGCTTGGTGTGAAGAGCAAGAAGAGAAGTGTATATCTCTCTGCTTTTTTTTTTTTTTTTTGGCCTTTTTTTCTCCTGACAAAAAGAGCTCTGGGCTTTTAGGAAAGGCTGATGTAATTAGGCTGAATGCGTTTTGATGGTGGGATGCTGTCCAAGGATGCGTTGAGTCACATCTAATGACTTAAAAACTACTAATTAATTTCGAATGAACTGGAACAAGGAGACATGGCTTGACAAGTACTAGCTTTTGAAAGCTACTGATTTTGAAAACTTCCAGTGTCGGAATCCTGAACAAGGGGATGAGAAGAGCTGGGAAAAGCCTGGTGAACCTGTTGAAAAGGGCAGAAAGAAATGGGGGTAAAAAACGGTATGAAGCTTCTGATGCAAATCAGCAATTCTGGTAGTTCCTTAGTTGCAAAGAGCAACTAAAGAAGCAGCTCAAAGGAATGGGTGGTGGAAATGTCTCAACTGGTTTCCATTTCCAGTTTGTTCAGTTCACTTCCAAGCAACGCTATGAAATCTTTGAGACTCCTCTGGTCTTATATTAATAGATTTGGACACAAAGTTTACAAGTAATAGCTCCGTGAGGGAAACATTTTCATTGCTCTATAAAAGCTGCATGGCACACAAGGTCTTGAATGACGCTCCCAGAGCAAAATCAAGGGTGAGAGATAAATTGGTGGCGTGTGTGCAGGTTCGAAGGATGGGACAACAGGAGCCCAAACTGAAAGGCAAGAGGAAACCATGAAAGCAGAGAAAGTTTGGAGCAGAAGGAAGTTAAGTTGGTCTGGTGCCCTACGGATTTCTTTTTGATGAATAAATGGATTTGAAGGATAGATTGAAACCTGCTGAAAGAGGGAGAGCCCTAGGGCTTGGTGGGTTTATTCCTGGGTGATGGTTTCTCTGTCCTGACACTTTGCAGTTTCTTGCTGAAAAGGTGCCATTTCTGCCTCTGTCTCAGATCATCCTGTCTCCTGTTACCTCTCAGGACAGTTGTAGTTCTCACCTGAGCTCCTCTCCAGAGGTTCTGATCTGGTTCTGTTTGTGTCTGTGCTGGCCATTAATTAACAGCGTGATTATGGGTCCTCCACTGTGTGGCCGTAGGGAGGGGGCTCTCCAGGGCAGTATGATCTGAGCAGCGCTTGGGACGCTGATGTTGGAGGTAACGTTGAGGAGTTCTCCAGGTGCAACTGCAATAGAATAATCCTGTTTCCTTCCCTCTGTCATAAAATAAGATAATGGTTTGGCAGCTGTTCAAATCAAGACAAATAAAATAAACTGCTCTAAATTCATCATGGAGAGAAACAGACTTAGCTACAAAATGACTAACGGGACCTTCTATTCATCTGTACAAATCTGGTCTGTGGCTGCATTCATTTCCATACAATCACTGGAAAATATTATGTTGATTGCTGGGAACAAAGCTTTTATGGGGAGGAAAAAAATCCATGCTACTAATCTACAGTGGAATTGGTAAATGGGTAAGACAAAGCTTTAATAATATTATTCTGTGCGACATCTGATGTAAATAATACAGTTCTATTAATCTCTCAAGCAATCAGAGGGTCTGGCTGTTAGAGGCAGCCAAGTATGAGCAATAATATTATCTCTTCTCAGGAATGTTGGAGTAGAATCACAAATCCATGGCTGTGAGAGTGGTTTCTGCACCAACTGGGGGGGGTCCCACTCAGCAGTGGAACAGGTAGGGGCTTCCTACCCCAAATGAACCGGCCGGGGGTTTTGGGGCCATCTCCAGGCTTCGTGTCCTGGCTCCCTGGACCCCACCTGGGCATCTGCTGCTGGGCTGTGGGAAGCTCTGCTCTCCCAGGGGACACACATGATTTTAAACTGAAAGAGGGGAGATTGAGATGAGATCTCAGGAAGAACTTCTTTGGTGTGA
>JAOXNO010000010.1:1281579-1323307 GCA_028565335.1 Limnodromus scolopaceus | reverse complement strand
CCCAGAGAAGCTGTGGCTGCCCCATCCCTGGAGGGGTTCAAGGCCAGGTTGGAGGGGGCTTGGAGCAACCTGGTCTTGTGGGAGGTGTCCCTGCCCAGGGCAGGAGGGTTGGAACAAGATGATCTTTAAGGACCCTTCCAACCCAAACTATCCTGTGATTCTAAGTTCTGTCCTTTGATTCTTCTCCCTCCCTCTCTCGAGGAGTGTGCACTTCATCAGCTCCGGCAGCACCAGCCTCTCTGGAAGTGGTTCTTTCGGTCCATAAGGCAGCAATTTGAAGAATAGTTTGTCTTCTGCAGATGTGCACTGTTGGTTTTTTAAAAAAATAAAAATAAAAATAAGAAATAAAAATCAAGGCTCACCAATTCCTGCAGCAACCCCACTGAATCCGAAGCAGTCAAGGAGTTAATGTTGCCTCCCCCCAAAAGCATGTGTGCATTGTCTGTCCTGTAAAAAGATATTAGTTAAGGCAGCCAAATGAAGCAGAATTTTTAAATGAGATCCTGTTTTTCAAGTATGATTTTTAAGATATGATGCGGGTCAGGGTTGTCTGATTCTTCACAGTTCATTAAGTAGAGAGCAGCCAGTGTTAGAGATTGACTTTTAAAAATGATAGATTTTTATTTATAGCAAAGTTCTAGTCATTAATTTTAAAGGAAGGAAGCATAAAAGCAGGAATGGGTTCATTTTTAAAAAAAA
Source organism: Limnodromus scolopaceus (assembly GCA_028565335.1). Classification (NCBI taxonomy): domain Eukaryota; kingdom Metazoa; phylum Chordata; class Aves; order Charadriiformes; family Scolopacidae; genus Limnodromus; species Limnodromus scolopaceus. Next base: position 1,322,608 of record JAOXNO010000010.1, on the reverse strand, counting down.
GCGACATTGGTAATTTAATTAAATTGGGGGTTTGAGTATCATTACAGAAAATGAAACATTAGTTCTACACTGCTTTTCAACCCATCTGACGTATTTGATAGCGTCCCCCCACTTAAAAATCCTGCAGGGTTATTAATATTTCTGTGTGAAAGTTGCTGCTGAACTTCCCAGCTCCGGGCACTTTGGGGAAGGATGTGAATAGTATTTTTAGGGAAGGGAGCAAGGGGAAGAGATCCTCTCTGTGAGAGGTTTTATGTGGCTGAGGGGAGCCCAGGGCTGTGTCCCCGGGTGCTGGTGGGCTCTTCAGGGGCTCCTCCACAGGCAGGTGTGGAAAAACCAGACACTGAAGCAATGCAGGAGTTGAGATGTACATGCCATTAAAATGAATGAAGTTTAGGGTGCTACGGTTGTGTTTAATGTAGAAGTGGGTTAACTAGAAAGCAAGGTGGTCTGTCTGGATGCAGGAAGCCTAATCCCATATTCATTACAGATTAGTCTCTCATTTCCCTGCCTGCGAGGGACCCTCCCTCCTTACCTGCTGTCGGGAGCCCTTGTGGGGTGCCCAGGCTCTGCTCCGGGGCCGGAGCAGGGAGGTTTCAAATCCTGACCCTAAACTGCTGTCCCACGGCAGGAGAGAACTGCAGTGTCTCTGCATCAGTCAGTGTTTGGGATTTCTCTTTCATTTCCCATGCTTACGCACAGTTTTGGTTGTATTTTATTCCGCTCCGTGCCACGTGCGCTACCATATCATTTTCCTTTTAATCTTCCTCTTTTCCTTGGCAGAGCTGCAGACTAAACCTCCCTTTGCTCCTAGAAATTCATCTGGTTTTGTTCATGCTCCTGACAAAATTGTTTCCAATGATAAACCATCACTCAGCTTTGAATGACCGTGTTTTCCTTCCTCTGATGTTTCAGCTTTAATGAAAAAGAACTATAATACAAGATGCTGCACAAGGGTCTGATTCATATTTGATTAAGTCATTCTTAGTCTTGGTTGTCTTCATTGGGTTTTATATTGGGCTCTAAAACCATGATTTGAATGGATCTTTTGGAGTGGCTTATGGGAACCCGTGGAGTTTTACTTAAATTCTCAAAAACTGCTGTGCAGAGGCATTGGTTGAGGATTTACTAGTGTTTTAGTTGCAAATTCTCCATCTTATATTCAAGTATCCTGTATTCTTTCTGATGAAAACTTCTGTTGGATTATATTTTGCCTTCAGTGGTGCTGGGTCCAGCTGCATTGTTCAGAGTCCATTTGCTGCAGACGTGGGAGATCCGGATTAAACGCAGAGTGCGATGAAATAGAAACCCTGGTGGGCTGAAACGTTGCTCTCTTTGTCTGGGCCATAGTTAAGGGTTTTGTTATCTCTGTGTGGTTCTAAGGTGTAAGACGGGGCTGCTGACCTTGCAGGGGCCTCTGAGGTGCCTGGCACAGGGCTGTGGAAAAATGTTATTTCCAACAGGAATGTAATCTCTGGATTCTAATCAACTGCAATCGTGTTAAATGGAACTGCAGGAGGACATTGGAAAGAGGGATGCTTTGGTTTAGAAACTGGTAAAAGTGGTCAGGAAAGACTGGATCTTGTTTCTGATTCAGTTGCTTGGGGAATGATTTTGTTTCTTTGTGTGTGGATAGATCTGTCCTGGTGGAAATGGCACCTGAATGTTAATGGTAACTGGCTGTGGTGCAGTCAGTCGGGTACGTGGGGTGGTTGTTTGCTCTCTGCATTTTATGTGATGCATTTGGGTCAAGCCTTCCCTCTGGATTCCTCACCCCACAGCTCCCTGCGATGCACTGGCCCTAACCAGAAGCAACTTTCTTTGGCAGTTCTACCGAGTCACACGTGTGGAAACCCGGGGAGGCTGCAGAATGGGATTCAGCAGGGGACGACGTTCAGCATCGGGGACAAAGTGAGGTACAGCTGCAATCCAGGCTTCTTCCTGGAGGGACACGCGTTGCTCACCTGCCACGCCAATTCGGAGAACGGCGCCTCCTGGGATTTTCCTCTCCCCTTCTGCAGAGGTAAAGTGCCCTCTCCTCAGCCAGAACAAGTCACGATGAAATGGGATTTAATGGGCTGTTTGGGGTTGGGAAAAATTTCATGGACTGTAAGGTTGATTTTTAAAAGACTTGAAAACTGAACGTGATGTAGCTAATATTGAGGTTCCTTTTTATTGGTTTCCTTAAAGCTGCCAGGGTTTGGGTGAATAATAGGAAGGTTATGAAGTGCTCAAAGTATTCAAAATGCTGCACAGCTACTTTAGCTTCAATTTCTTTGTCTAAAGTGAGTGGGGAGGAAAAGCAGGAATATTATCCATAAGATAAGGTGCCTACCCAAGACCATGCAGGTTTTCTAGATCAAACACTAGAAGATGAGAGTGGATTTTCCGCTTTCTGCAACGTCAGGCTGATGTCCCTCGTGGCACGTTCCACAGTGACTGTGATGCTTTGCCCACAAGGAGATGTGAGTCCGTGCAGGGCACTGCCAGGCTGGGGGCTGCTGGCAGTGGGGCCACAAACTTGCTATTTAAAAAAAAAAAATCTGGCCTTTGGTGGAAAAAAAAAAACCCCACAAACCAACAAAGCTTCCCTGCAAGAATAGGGAAACTCAGATTCCTCTATCAGTACAGAGCTGTTTGCTAATTCTCCAGGGCCACAAGGGACTAGAGAGTCTGTAAATATACGCGTGTCTGTGTTGTTACACCAAAACAGTTGCTGCCGCTTTGAAGTCTTTTCCCCTCAATTCCTTGTGTACTTCAGCAGAGCATCTCATATTGATTCTTTTTATTGACTCTGCTTGTGCAATCAATCAGCAGTTCTAAGCTGTGGCATAAATCTTGAATTTAAAGTGAGCAAATATTGTTCGCTTGGTGTGTTTTTAATGCTTCCTTGAATGAGTTACAGAGCAGTAATAGGTGTATTTCTTGTACAGTTACCTACTGCTTTGGGGCCAAGGGCATTACAGCACTGACGGAGCGGCTCACGCAGCCACAGTGACACTGGAGAGGGACACCTATCCTTGCCATTTTCGTACAATCAGTTATGATTCTTTGCTTTTATCCTTCAAATTAGGACTGTCGTTATCTGCTGGGTCAGATCCCGACACCGAGATGAAAGGTGCCCTCTGAGCAGGTGTTGAAATCTTGGAAGCTGCTCTCTCGGGAATAGACTTGTCCAATGTCACTGCAAAGGACAGTGTTTTGGGGACTCTGCCCAAAAGGCAGAGGTGTGAGACAAGTGTTGACACCACTGTACGTTTCTACCATGTTGATCGATACCCTTTTTTGGGTTCTTTGTGCTTGTCTTTGTAACATCCTTTTCTATACCTTGGTAGCCTTGTCTCTATTCCAGCCTTCGTGTATTGAAATAATCAAAGATGCAAAGAAATGCGTAGCTGAAAAGAGTAAGAAACAAAGGTGTTTGAGAGGATGTGCCAGGACAGCAGCACTTTGAGGGAGTTCTATGGCTCAGCTCCTTTTTCTCCAGAGGAGTTCTCTGCATTCCCTTTACCCAGCTCTCAGTTCAGAAGTACGTTGTGGGTTTTTAAAGGGCAAGTGTAATCTCAATGAGAAAGGGAAGTAAGAAGGAATTCCAACTGGAGGAAGAATGGCCTGGTGGAATGTGTCTCTGCAGAGGCAGTGAGGAGCTGGTGCTGCAGCTCGGCAGTGGTTTTGAAAGCACAGTTATATCAAAATTGATTCCTGGACTCTGAGCTAAAAGAGACTATAAATTCAGTCTGCCCAGACTCCGCTCTGGTGAGTTATGGTTCTTGCTTACGTGGCAGGAAGGATTAAAACTGCAGTGATCTCATTCAGGGAGCACCAGAGCAGCAGAGAATGACATCCCTGTGCTGGGCCACGGAGTGGGAGAGCTGGAGGGGAACTGGGGCCGCCCAGGAGGAGCTGGGCTGTGCTGGCAGACCATGGGGAACATGGAAATTTGCCTCGAGAATGGAAAGTTCTCGGTGGGTCTGGGTCAGACTGTAAAGTCTGGACTAAGTTGAAGCTTACCCCAACTATATAACGTGTGTCAGAAATGTCTGGAATGGTTCCCTCACTGCATCTTGTGTGTTTTTACACAGAATCACATGGGGTTGGAAGGGATCTCTGGAGATCATCTAGTCCAACCCCCTGCCAGAGCAGGTCCATCCAGAGCAGGTCCCACAGGAACGCGTCCAGGTGGGGTTTGAATGTCTCCAGAGGAGACTCCACCACCTTCTCTGCACGCCTTCTGCACAGTTGTTCTGCATTCACAGAATAAAGCGAGCCCTAGTTCTTAATCAAAATGGGGACTTAAGCTGCGTTTTCACCTTGATGGTCAGTTTGATGGAGGCAAATCCCCAGCAGATGTAGAATGGTGTCCTCTGTTCTGCTGTAGCCACAGAAGGAACAACCCTCACGTGGGTCAGTGAATCTCAAATAAAGCAGAACGGCGCATTTGAAGCACCAAAAGAATATCCGGAAACATCGGAGTCTGTTGTAAAGCTCTTTCATGCACACAGAGAGAAGCCTTGCCCAGATTGTTTGCTGAATTTAAGTAGAACTGATAGGTTTATGATTCTGGTAGGCGGTTGAGTACAAATTCAGTAAGCCAGCTGAAAAGTTGAGAACATTTGCGAAGCTACATTTTAAGCCTATCAAATATGCATAATCTCATTAAAAGTGGTCTGTCTTACTGTAACTCCAGCAGCTGCTCAGACTGCGCCGTGCCCAAAATAATTGAAGGGCTGTTCAAGAAGATTTTAGAAGATTGTAGAATATGTTTAAATGGTAACAACCCCTACAAAGGTAGGAAGTGTGTATTTAGAGGTAGATGGGAAGGGAAATATGTTTTCCATTAAATACCTTTTGTAAAGCTCTGCTGTGCTGGTAGCAAAAGACATTAATTCCTGAAAAGGTCTAAATAGGAGGACCCTCCCGATCAGCCCCGTGGAATTGTCCTGCCCTCCTTAGGTACTGATGACCCACTGCCCTTCACAAATATTGTCACCTGGCTTAAATTTCAGTTTGGAAGGGTTTTTGTTTTTTTTAAAAAAAATCAGTTTGTAATGAAAGTAAGTGTTTATACTGTAAAGCCCTGAGCTCCTTGACTAAAGTACCTGGAATGCTGCTCAGTGATAGGTGTTGTAGCGTTAACGGGCTTTTCTTAGCAGTGTTCCCAGTCACCGCTGAGCTGATGCTGTGCGTATGGGAGCACATTCATTCCTAGTTTCCTTTGTCTTCCTGCCCGTGTTTTCTTTAGATCCTCCTCCTTTAATTGCTCTAATCATTCCTGCTGACAAAATTCAGGTTGTAAAAATGAAAGAGCCTGCAGCCAAGAGGAGGTCAGTGTACAAGCAGGAAATGTCACCGCCAGATTTCTGAACAAGTTAAGTTTTTACCACTATGACTTTGGTAACAACATACCTTAAGAAATCAGAGCAAAGATGTGTAAGGCGGGTGTGGGGGATACTCCGCTCCTTTTCTCTTAGATTTCTTAGAGAATTTTTTCTTAGATTTAAATACAGTGTTTGTGTTCCAAGTGCTGTTGTCCCAACCCTTGGGGGTGTTCCTGTTGCTTATGAGGGTGCTGAGATCTATGAGAGCTGGAAACCAACCTCTCCCCCTGCGGAGAGGGGAGAGTTTTCACGTGGCTGTGAAACCCATCCTGGTCACTGAGTCCCGGTGGTTCCCTCCTGCTCGACTGGCCACACAGACGGGAGGAAAGTTGCAGGAAAAAAACCACCTTGGAGGATCCTAGTGAGGAATAAGGGATGGAACAGAACACTCAGGCAATGACGTGAGGAAATAGTGTCCGGACAGCGAGACACACTGTGCGGAGACCCACCTCCCCAGGGACGTGGTACAAGCTCCGTTGCTTGGGGTGTTCCAAATGAGCCTGAACAAACCCCGAGTAAGCCTGCGGTGGGGAATAAGCTGGCACTGACTGACCTGATAGGATTTTGCATCCCTCAACTTCTTTGTCTGTTAATAATGTGTAGGAAAACACACCCCGACAAAAACACTGGGGCTTTTAAAGCTTTGCTTTGAATTTGGGCTGATTCTTGTTTGCTGTTTTGCTTTATGCACTGCAGCAATGTCTGATAACTTGTGTCCTGTTCGCAGCCGATGATGCTTGCGGAGGGACTTTGCGGGGACAGAGCGGGATTATCTCCAGCCCTCACTTCCCTTTGGAGTACGGCAATAACGCAGACTGCACCTGGACTATTCTCGCCGAGCCTGGAGACACTATTGCTCTGGTTTTCATGGATTTTCAGCTGGAAGATGGATATGATGTTCTGGAAGTTGCTGGAACAGAGGGATCTTCGCTCTGGTAGGTTACTACTGGCCATCCTTGCTTGTGTCTGTGCAGTCGTGTGGTACCTGCTGATGTTCGGGGTGCGCAGATCCAAACTTCACAGGGTGCTCAGAGAGAAGGAGTTTGTGCCTGAATGAGGGTAGTTCCCATTTTTCCCAGTCACAGGTTGTAGCTGCTGTCTTCTAATGAAACTCCCTGGGATGCTGTTAATGGGCTTGGTAAGCTTTGCAGTGACTATCGTCTGCTTTAAATCATATTCTCTGCAGTAAGATCTCATAGTGTAGCTGCTTAGAAGAAATAAATAATTTAAAAAAACTCCAAGCAACCCAACACTTCAAAACCCAAGAAACCCTGCTCAAAACCTGTCATGGTCAAACCTTGGTTTTGCTAAATTGTTTTTTGATTATTGCTGAATATGCTGCTGACAAGTTGGCTTTACTGTTAATGAACTTTTGGCAAGTTTTTTGAGGGATCCGTTTGTCCTTTAGACAGGAGGCTGTGCATGGAATTTCAATACCCCTCTCACCCCATTGTTCGTTTGAGCGATGCTTTCAGAAATATTGCTTTTATGTGTAATAAAATGCCATTTCAATATGCAAGAGCCACCCAAACGATCAGTGGTACGGAGTCTGAAGGGAGGGCTTGCAGGAGGAATTTGATGTATTGCTTGTGTGGCTTTTATAGCGGAGGACAGCTCTGCCTCTGGTGTGCTCTGCACTGTGATCGCGCTCCGCGAGCAGTTAAAAGTCCAAACTAGCAGCAAATGGAAAGGAATAGTCTTGAACTCGACACCCCTCTGGAAGGGAAGAATTAAGCGTTTGAAATAATTAGATGTTGCCTGGGATTATCAGCAGGAAGTTAAATTACGATTATTTATGAGGATTCTGTAGCAACCACAAATAACATTAATTTAAGTAATTTATACTTGCCGGGCAATTATGGGGGAATAGGATTTGAGTGTTTCGGATGTATTGATGTGAGAGAACTTGCCATTTACCATGTACCAATTGTTTACTGTTCCCAGGACCCCATCGAAAATTAGATGTTGCTGTTTCATGAAAAAAAAAAAAGCTTCTGGTTTTATTAGCATGCATTAATATTTTAGGGCAGTGTTAGTTTTTAGCTGTTATGTGCTGCAGCGAGGATCAGTCATCTGTGGTATGTGGTAAAGACGGATGTCGCTAGTTAAGAAACATTATTCAGCCTGGAGGTGTTGCCGGCGCAGCACTGTGTCTTGTCATATCAAAAATAAAACAATGCCTGTCAGACTGAACCTGCTGGGGAAAAAAGTTAATAAACTACCCATAAATACAGCGTGATGGAACTTTAAAAATGGCAAATGCATCTTAGAAAATTAAGCCCTTTGACTTTCAGTAGTACATGTACGTGCACACGTGCTCTTTTAAAAATGAGATTTAGCAGCTGTTTTAAAGGTAGTGTGTTTTACAGACATCAGTTCTGGGTCCTTGTCAGAGGAAATAATGATGTATTTACTTTCCTTCTTCCCCTTTTCCCCGCCAGTGCCCATGTGCTGCATCTTTAATGATGCCTTTCCTCCAGGTGGGGTTTCCCTGGGAGCTGGATGGACTCTGCGGCTCCAGCAGCAGGGTCTGGGCTGAACCCACTGGTGGCGCTGCCTTAATGAGCCAAACAGGTCACACCAACAGGAGTTTTCATCCAGGGCTTGTAGAAAAAGATATTCCTGCTTTTTGAGGCTCCTCCTGCGTTTTCATAGTGCCATGAAATACACACGGGCAAGATAAACACAGCAGTCAATTCAAAGGAATCTCATTTAGCATTCTTGAGAAGCAAACTTTTCAGTCCCATAAGCAGAATTACAAAGAGTCTTATTTTGAATTTCATTTTTTTCAAAGCTGGTCTTCACAACTCAGAGCTCAATAATTAAATTCAGATGACTCATTTTTCCTATTTCTTAATAATTTTTGCCCGTAGGGGAAAAAAGAAATGGAGCTCATATCTCCTCTTTAAACATGTTGATATGATTCAGCTTGAAAATATAGCTAAAAACCTTTTTTCCCCTCTGTCTATGAAAACCTAGTTTTAGTTATTGGTAATATGGCAGATAGACTTGCAGCCAAATAAACCATTCTATTGAAGTATCTTGGAACTAAATATTTCATTTCCTAGGCCTTATAAATAGCTTTAATCTGGTCCAGAGATGTACACAAATAAACAAAATGAAATTTCATCTGGAGTGTAATTCATATGTATTTTTGAGCTATGGGATAGTCTGTAATGGCAGTATTTATGGGGGCACTAACTCAGCGCGTGAAGGAAGCTTGGCTTGACCTGCAGGTATTAAAAATTTCCTACGCTGCTGTTCCCCTCCCCTCTTTAAAAATAGGTGCTTTGCTGGTTTTTTCCGAGCTGGGTTTGTACCCCTCCTGCCGTCGGGGGCCAGCACAGCTCTCTGCGCCGCACGTCCCGGCACACACAGCCGCTCCCCGGAGAGTCCCGCGACGGGCTTCGTTCTGTCAGATGTGAATCCTGCAATAAGTCTTGGAAGGGAAGAGGGCATTGCAGGTCTGAGCATCCATACGTCAAGCAGAGCAATAGAGGTTGAGTAGCTGTTTGAGACATATTAATAAAATAACACATTTACAGCTCTTTTAACTGCTATCGCGGTTTCTGTCATGGGACCTTGGGTCTAGATTTCCTTGACAGGTGAGAAATAAAATTCTACCGAGCAGAGAACAGGAGAGGAAAAAAAGTAGCAGTGTGAGAAAGAGCCTGTCAGATTAGAAAGGACAATGTGGGGGTCTCCAGGCTATAAAGAAAAATCGGAAGGATGGCAGAAGAGCTGCCCTGCTCTCCTTTGAGGTTAACTGGAGTGGCCATCCCAGTCCCAGCCCTCACTGGGAGTGGGACACGGAGAGGGTTATGTAGTATTCATGTTCTCTTATGTCATTATTCCCTGATTTTCTCTTGTCTTTGAGACTTGGGGTTCTCTTCCCCCTCATTTTGTACTAGTGGAGAGAGCTGAAAGGATTAATGAAATTCTTCCCTGCAAATACATGTAAAAGGAGAAAATCCCTTAAAGCAGCTTGGGCTCCAGCCCTGAAGGGGCCTGAGCTCTGTTGATCGTGTGCTTTGTGTCAGTGTCTGCTCCGAGCTCAATAAATCCCTCAGCTCACGCTTCTCAGGAATATCTGCTGATTACACCTCCTTCATGGTACCTGCTTTAAAGCTCTGTTCAGCAGAGAGCATCCCTGTGGGAGCTCAGCTACCCTGAAAGTACCAAAGCCTTTCAAGCTGAGCACCTAAAGCATCCCAAGACCGTGCCTGGCTATGAGGACGTCCCCAGGCTGGTCCTAGATGGCCCTGACCCTGCTCAGTGGCAGATGTGTCCCAGCCTCTTCTCCCCTTTGATAGCTCAGCGGTTGCTCTGAGGCTTTGGGGAGCTTTGACTTTGTAGAAAATACTGTCTTTGATCTCCTGCACGTTTTCTGTGAGTCCTTGGATAAGATATGTGGGGACATCTGAGGTGACAGGATGGGGACTCCGGGAGCCTGGGGACTGCAGCTCAGAACTGGTGGCCACAGAATCACAGAATGATATGGGATTGGAAGGGACCTCCAGAGATCATCTAGTCCAACCCCCTGCCAAAGCAGGTCCACCCAGAGCAGGTCCCACAGCAACGTGTCCAGGTGGGGTTTGAATGTCCCCAGAGAAGGAGACTCCACCACCTCCCTGGGCAGCCTCTTCCAGGGCTCTGCCACCCTCAAATTTCCAGATGGGGCTTCACTGGGGCAGAGCAGAGGGGCAGGATGACCTCCCTCCACCTGCTGGTCACACTCTTCCTGATGCACCCCAGGATGCCATTGGCCTTCTTGGCCACAAGGGCCCATTGCTGGCTCAATGCTGGCCGTACCCTTCTGCCACACCTCTGGATGTCCCCTGAAGCCTTAGGGAAATCAGGTGCTGTGCAGCGGTTGTTTGGCTGTGCTCCAAGCATGCTTTAATAGAGGGTAAGTTTTTGCTCTGCCTGAGATGGAAAAGGTCTGGATTTCCTGTTTGTGCACATTTGCTGCAGTTTAAGCATATGCAAACAATGCAAATGTGGTTGTCTGTCTCTTGCGCTTCTTCGTGTCATCTGTTCAGATCTCATCTGGCTGGTCTGGGACCTGTAGCTAATATTAGGCATAATGACTTGTGTTATGATTATTAAAGCATTGTGCTGCTGTTGCCAGAGAAGGTGGTGGTGCAGGAAATGACTAATAATCCAATTTATGGATGTGTGTTTACAGGAACTGACTAAGATCAAGTGTACGTTTCTCTGAGTATAATGCAAATATTTAGCAAAGAAGGTTTTTGCAGTCTCTTGTTGCCGTGTTTCTGCAGAGTTGAATCAAGGGAAGGAATGGTTGGAGAAATCACCTGTTCCAGCAGCTCCTCTTGACTGTTGCTGACATTATTTCTTTCCTTGTCATTATCTGCAGTTGACCCTTCCCTCCCCACCACCCTTGTCTATCTGCTAAGTGGTTTCTAATGCTCATTAACGTTCTCCCATGTGAGTGAGAACCGCTTTGTGCTTCCCTCTTGATGCCAGTTACTGGGTACCACTGGCCAGGCTAATCTAGTAGCACATCTTGTGCTCTGCCCGTGAGAGATAAGAGTGCCCATGTTCTTGAAGGTCGCCGTTTCAGATGATGACAATGTTGGTTGGTGAAAAACCCTTCTCTGTATGTGCCTCTAACGAACCAACCTATTCTCTTTACATCAAAGCAGCTTCTGAGCCTTAGAAAGTCGTCTCGGAGCTTTCAGCCAGTGTTTTCATCTCAGACCTCAGTCGATGTCTACTGAAGTCAACGGGAAGACTTTGGCTCCCAAGGGCTCGCGGATTGGGCTTTAGTGTTTTGTCACTTGTTAAAGTGTGTTCCTCGTGGCCCCACACTGCAGCTGGGGAGCCCGGGCTCTGCTTCGGCTGCTGGTTCCACTGGTGCTGCCGCCAGCACAGGTTGGTGGGAGAGTGCTGCTGGGAATCCTGCAGACTCCCCATTCCCATGAAGAGCTCCCCAAATTGTGTGGGAGCCGAGGATGGGCCCTCTCCTCTGCCTCCCCCTGCTCCCAGCTGCCGCTGCTCTTCGCAGGGATTCCATAAAGCAGGTTGCCTGATGGCTGCTTTGAAACCATTTTCATTTCACACTTGCCACTTTCTTTTTTGATTCTTTTTCTTTTTTCCCCCCAGTCAGTAATTGCTTTTATTTGGAAGTTGACAGGCATTGTCCTGCCCTGGTGCATGCACGAGGCTGAGGATGTGAAGATTATTGTGTGGCTTGAAATAAGTTATTTCATCACTAGTTGAGGCCTCGATAATGCAAGTGTGAAAGTTTCCTTTTCCTGTGCGACGAATTAAACTTCCTTGTTGTAAGCGCTAGTTAACTAATAGCTACTTTATCTGTAATACTCACACGTTTTTCTTCCATAGTAATGTTTGCCATAGGACTGGGAATGAATAAAAAACATTTATGAAGTGGCTTTTGAAATCCCTATTTAAATGTCAGTTACATCTTCATTGGGATCTGGAAAATAGACTTCCTCATTTGACTGGTACAGTTTAATTATTTTTTTTCCTTCTAAAGCATTTATAGTGCTTTTAATTGGAAGCAAATTCTACAAAGGCTTTAAAGCTTGTAAAATATTACTTTAGTGGGAAATAGATGGCTTGCAAAAACCCCTTTTTTCTTAGGTGTATTCTCCCAGTTCTTCTGCTGGGAGCGTGACAGGGAAAGGGACTTTTGTAACAAATTACAATGAAGGGGCCTCATGACCTCTCCCACTCGTGTTTCATTCAATAAAACATGATGAGATTCCGGATACCACTTTCTGGCTAATCTTTTCCATGCATTAATATGATTACTTCTGCTTGCTAGATAGTAGAGAACATTTCATGAATATTCAGGCTAGCTTTCTAAGCCGAGGAAGAAGATGCTTTTAGGCTGAAAATTACCCTGATCATGTTTTAATTGTCCTTTTTTATCCCAATTTGTCCTTCTTTGGTGTTTGGTCACCTCCGAGGTAGAGAGACCCTGTGTGAAGGCTGCGGTTGTGTGGAACGTGCCCCCAGGGATGAGATGCAGGAAGGTCTATAGTGTGGGGAGAACTAAACATGAAGAAATTAATATTCAGCTATTTCTGTCCTGGCTGGAAACACGTTGGGAGAAAAAGACAGGCTTGTTTGCAAGAACACTCAATACTTGCAAGGTAAAAAGGCTTTTTTGAAAGACAGACCTCGTGAAAATTAGTGTAACACACCTGGCTGAAAGGTGAGGGAAATACTGCTTGCCTGAAGAGTACCTTCTGTATGTGACCCAAACCATAAGTGACCATTCAGATTATAAAAAGGTGAATAATACCTTTGTTTGGCAGGGAAAGGAGACTTTACGTAAGTGGAAATGATGTCACAGGTTGGAAGAAGTTGGAGGTCTGGGGTCCTCTTTCCAACACCGTGTCTCTTCTTCCGCCATTACAGCGGGACACTGACCTGTCCCGGTTTAAGCAGGGATTGGGACAGATGTTGGTGGGAAAATTCACTGACTTTACCTACAGGTGCTTCCAGGGGCTGGCTCTGCCTTCCTGAGTCCTTTTTTTCTTGGTTCTGAACCAATTCCTGTCCCTCCCTGCGTGAGGCTGCGTCGCGGCTGAGGCCGTGCATATGCAGAGGGGTCTCCCTTTGCGGAGGAATTCACTGTGTTGAAGGAATTGGATTTGCGCATCAAAATCTGTCTGCCAGGGCTGATAATAGTCATGTTTTACACTGCTCACCCTTATCTACAACTTCAAAGTGAACGAGCGCAGACACCTCTGCGGCTGCTTCAGGACTTTCAAAGGACTCTTTCTTCTAGGGTTTCTCTGTGGACCCTTTCATGGATGCTTCCTTATATTTACAAGTTGTGTTAAGGAATGTAAGTACTTTGTTTTCTGATGTCACCTGGTTCACAAAATATATTTTACATGCTCTTTGCCTGCTGGGTTTCCTCCCTGGGTTCTCTGTGGCTGCTCCTCAGCTGGAAGCCTGAGCTGCTTTGGTTTCTGCACCCTCCCTCCCGTGCTGTAGGTGGAAGTCACAACCAAGAGGTCCAGTTTGGGGCTGAATTCATCTCTCATGTTCAAACTAATTTTTTTTTTGGATGTGTGATGCTAACGTATCTCATATGCTGCAATTTAAACTACAGCTCCCTTCTAATTTGCCTTATATGCTAATTCATCAAAGCTGGAAAAATTGCGTTTAACGTGGTTTGCATAAACTCGAGCTGCAGAGAAGTATCATTTATTTTTTGGATCATTTATTTTTTGACAATTCTCAGATCATACGCATCTCTCCAACCTGATCTTTCCACTTGTCTCCAGAAATGTTTAAGTGCGTGAAATAAAGGGAAGAAATACCTCTAGAGAGCCTCCTTCAGGAGCAGTTTGCTGCCGAGGCTGATGTCGTGAAGGATGTGGGTGTTATTTTCTGCTCGGTGGACAAAGTGTTGCCCTGTAGCAAGTCAGAGGCGTCACATCAGCACCTTCCAGCCACAAATGTGGCAGAAATGGTGTGTACGGTGGATGCTCCTGGTGACAGCTCTGAACTGGCTCTCTCCCATAGAAACAGGCGCAGGATCAATATCGTAGCAGGCAGCAACCTGGGTTTAGATGGGGAGGAGGGATGTTCTGGGGCATTGGATTTATTTCCATTTACTGTCATGGTGGGCAAGCAGCTGATCGTCACCCCTTTGTCTTCTCGTGTGCTTTCAAGCCCTTTACTCCAACCTTTCTCTGTGGAGATGGAAGCTGGATTTGGGGTTGTGAACTGGCCATACCATCAGACTAACATGTTTAAGAGCTAATACACCAGATCGTGACTCAGGGGGACTGAACTTGGCAATAAATAAAGAGTTACCACAGCCGTCCCTGCAGCCAGAAAAATGGAAGAACTATTCAGGTTAAGAATTAGAACCTCTGTTTTCAGAGCTAGTCTGTTGTGTTTGTTAAGCTATATCTTGACATATCTATGTAACTGTGACATGTGCCTTGACAAATAAGATGGAGTACAAAACCCATATAAATATACATATTTAGATGGCCAAATTTCTACAATTTGATAGCTGTAGTGCAGTCTGTGAGGCCTTTTGTCCTTGAGTAACAGCCTTTCAGCTAAAGTGAAAAAATTGACTTCTGTTCCTGTTGTTTGCTCACTCCAGAGCTGAGCTGCTGCTGCTTTAAAAAAAATAGATAAAGATGCCCTGGCAAGGATCAATAATGGATGGGATAAGCAGGAGAGCACAGAGACTGTTTTCCATTCCAGATCTGTTAGATGCTTTTGGAAGTGAGATTTTCACAGGGTGGCTCCTGAATTCATAAATGGAGACGGAGTTCAAACGAAGTGTTAAAGTGAGAGGCCTAATGGCTGTTGAGAATTGGTTAATGCGGTATCACCTGGTGAAGCACCCTCTGGCATCGCAGGTGGTAGAAATCTGGGCTGTGGCTCCTCTGGGTAGGATGTTCTATTCAAAGGCTTGATGTCTTCTTCAAGGAGATGGTCCAAAACCTGGTTCTGAGCCCAGGGAACAAGAATGGGCTGACAGACAAGAAATACGAATGATTTCTGTTGTGAGACATGATGGGGGGGAAGAATGAATTCTTTGATTTTTCTTGCACCTTGGTAGATGTGTTTCCTTCTGCTGCAGAATCCAGTGTTTTTCTCTCTGCCCCGAGAGGTGCTGCCGCTGCTGGGTCTTGGCACAGTCCCATCTTCTGTGTAACATGCTGCTTGACTCAAGCCTGGACTACAAATCTAGTAATACCAGTTATTAAATGCAGACACTTACCTAAATGTCTCGCCTCTTGATGTCTCTGATTTCTCGTACACAGAGATCTGACCAGCCTTCTCAAAGCCCGGACGGGGAAAGAAATGATGTTTGTTGATTCCTGTGGCTACTGTATTTTGCTGCTGCTTCTTGGCTGCGTGTTGCGTTGTCCTGGTGGGTCATGCTCTCTGTAGCTCATGCTGGTTTTGACATTCCTGGCTGTTTTACAACACGGATATTCTGATTATTCCTCACAGGGACCCGTCTTGTGGCTGGATTTATAGTGGAGATCAGGAGGATGCTGGGGTGTCAGTAAATAGCAGAGCGTTAGTGATAGGCAAAACCTTCTCAACAGCCAATACGCCATGGCTGTATTCCTGGCTGCAGTAAGCTGGAATTGTGCAAGATTCTGGAAAACCAGAGGCATTGGGGTGCTCCAGTGACGTGGTTCTGCGTAAAGGGTGATTCCTGCCGTGTGGAAATCCACAAAGGCAAAATGTGAGTAGCTGCTTCCCTGCCATGTTAGTGACCCACTGATTCCTCCCTGTCAGAGAACTCTTCGGACGATTTTCTTGCCAATGGCCTAAAAACGTGACCAGCCGTCTCCTCACTCCTAAAAAAATGGCATTTTGGCCTGATACTTCCCACTTGGAGCATGGGGCAAATACCTGTCTCTGCATGCTTCCCTTTGTCTTCATTCTGCACTTTCTAAATTAATTTTTATAATCGTCTTTTAAATGATGGAGCGGTTCAAATTAGCTCTTTTAGTCAGAATTACCTGCATTAAAGGTCTCCCTATAAAAGAGAGGCATAAAAGTAATTAATAGCTTCAATTATAATAATGTGGCTTAGCCTGTGGTTTTCTGTTAGAAAAACCTGTTTTTGATAAGTCAGCTGTTCTTAAAAGGGAAAAAATAAAAGTGCTTCGGGCTGGAAGCTGGCATGAAGGAATTTTTGAAATAGGGTTGTTCTTTCTGTAATGTTACAGAATAAATTAACACCGTTGATCCTGGAGCGGTGCCCTGTGCGGGGAGCAGCCGGTTGGGGCAGGGGAGGGCTCCAAGAGGGGTGTTTTTTTTTTTTTTTCTTTTTACCCAGTCACAGATGCTTTTTATGACTTTGAACACGTTACCTTTGGTTTTTAAAGCCACACTGGAATTTCTGGAGCCTGGAAGAAAGTCAAAGGGAAGGAAAGACTAAAGGAAAGAAGTTTCAAAGCCAGCCTGTGCCCTGGTTAGATGGCTGGGTGCCTGGGTACTGAAAACCTGCTTCGTGGGGTGGCTGAGGACCAAGAATAACGGTGGGGTGAGGGGACACAGGGTGACAGAGCGCTTCAAACCTGGCTGCCTTCGCCTGGGGGATGTTGGGTCCCTGCATCAGAGAGGATCCCTGTGAGGATTACGTGTAGATGTGGTACTTCAGGGCATGCTCTAGTGGCTGAGATTGTGGGGGTCTTTTGTGTGTGTGTGTGGTTGGACTCGATCTCGAACCATGAAGATTCTGTGATTCCCAGCCCAGGCCGGCTGCGTGGGACCATGCTCAGGATCCCAGCACTCTGCTCTTCTCTCCCTCTTGCTTTCCTGCTCCCTGGGACCCTCACCTCTCCCTCTGCCTTCACCCACCACGCTTTGTGCTGTGTCTGGATCATAAGAGGTGCTGCTGGTTACCTGGTGTCCTGCAAACCCAGGCGTTGGGGCCAACGTTCCCGATGAGGCATCCATGGGTTTTCCATCTCAGCTGCTTTTACCTGGCACCAGCAGCGCACGGGCCTCTTATTCCAGGCCAAACCTGGGGATTGGCAAAGGCTGTAGTCAATGGCTGTTAGGTGTAGGGTGGGAAGATGTTCCTGATGGGAAGAACATCCCCTGTGAAGAGCTGGGGCAGCTCTACCCGCTTTGCTTTGCACAATCACCGTGGGCAGAGGAAAGCTCCCATTAAAAGTCTTTCAGTCTTTTTAAACTCGGATAGCGCAGGCTCTGATTGGAGCCTCATCTCCAGTTGAAACGAGAAAAAGCTCATAAGCATCTATATTGTCACATTCTCTCTAAAAATAAAAACAGTTTAGTTTGAGAACAGAAAATGTTTATGCAGGAGGGTCTCTATATTGCTGTTCAGTGTCTCTCTGCCCTGTCCCCTGTCCCAACAAGAATCCCTCAAAAATAAGACCATCCCAGGTGACTATCGTTCAGAGCACATTGATGTAAGAGACCCACAGAAAAACTGGATGTCTCATTGATAATTTATTTTTTTTATACCTCTTAAGGAACTATAGATTTCTTTTTATCATGAAATTAATATATTGGAATTTTTGTGAGAAGAATAAAACACTCATTAAATTTTGCAACCCTGGAATATGTATAAAGCAGAGCTTGCAATTAAAATTAATTTTGAAGCAAGTTAACAGAAGTTTTGTTAATGTTTAACATCTTTATGGGTGCCATTCTTTGTAAATTTGAACTAATTAAGCCCAAAGGGACAAAATAATAAGATTCTGCATTTGCTGTGGATGCCAGTGCTCACTCTGCTTTTGGCACTTTTCCTCTTTTCTTTGTGCAAGTTCTGATTTTAGTAAGTTGCCAAAAAAATAACTATTTTGCTTTTTATGCCAAATTATCAAGAATCCATCTTCATAAATCTCTGAACAACTGCAACGAATGTTTGGTAAAGACCTGGTGCTTGTTTACCTCCACTGACTCCAAATTTCAAATTGGAGGGTTTTTTTTTTTTTCTTTATTTTCCTTCTGACGATTCTGTTGAGACAACTTGCAGCTGCTCTGGGGGTGTAAGAGCCTCGGATGGACCTCAGGCTCATTAACCCTCAAGCTCTGAGGTTTTCTTAACTGAAACATAAGTCTGAAATGTTTGGAATTGTGAATTTTGTGTTTCTTTCTCTCTTTAAATACTTTTCCTGGGATTTTTTTCTTAAGCAGTTTATAGGTAGCAATACAAGTCATAGAAAACATTTCCAAGTATGTGGCTGCCGTAATAAATCCGAGAGCAGAACCTGGCCCTGGCAGAGTTTGAAGCTCCCTTTGGCTCGCAGGCTGGGGGCGTCAGGGTTTGCAGAGTGAGTGGTTTGTAAGACTCTTCCCAGCAAAGTTGTATTGAACAAAATTTTAATACAATCGAGCGAGAATATCTTGAAGAGGCTGCAGGCTCTGAGATGGCTGCACCAAACCTCTGACGCTATAAACAATGTAGAGCTTGGAATAGGTTGTTAATGGCACTTTATTGATTGAAAGGGTAGAAAGTTCATCTAAACTGTGGATAATTCTGGTCATTTCCTTGCAATGACCAGCCTGCTGTGTAGCTGTAATTGCTGCACCAAGCTTTGACTTATAAGGAGCAGTGCTCATAAACCCCTTTGCTGCTGAAAGCAGCAACGTGTGTCGAGCTGGAAGGTTTCTTTGTGAGGCCACTTGAGGTGTCAGACCTTCGGATGCCTCGGCTCAAGTGTGACATGGAACTCTGCAAGGGAAGATGCTCATGTCCTTGTAAAACAGGTGGGATTTCACCCAATTCTGGCCTGGCTGCAGCCCAAGATGATGTTCCCTGTTTGGTGCAAGATGACATTGCTGGCCCATGCTTGGCTTGTCCCCCGGGACCCCCAACTCTGTCTCTGCTGAGCTGCTCCCCAGCCTGGGCTGTGCCTGGGGTTACTCCTGCCCAGGGGCAGGACTTGGCCTCTTCCTTTGGACTTCATGGTGCTTCTGTCCATTTCTCCAGCCTCCTGAGGTCCCATCCCACCCATCTGGTTCCTCAGCCGCTCCCTGAGTTTTGCGTTGTCTGTCCCACCATCCAGATCATTAATGAAGGTATAAAACCATGTTGGCCCCGCATTAACTGCAGTGTAAAAGTGGATTATTATTTTTTCAACAGAAAGCAGACTCCTGATGTCCACTGCCTTTCTGGGAGTGCTGTCATAGTCTGTTTAAATTCAGACAATCGTGTGTTTTAGGATTTATTGTCTGATCAAACGCTTGGCAATACAGAGTGATGGACAAGTGCGGAGCAATCACCCGCGGTGACACAGCTCCCATCGCTTGAGGAGACTGAGCAGAAGAGATGCAGATTGGTCTGCAAGAATCTGGGAGAGGAGCTGCTATAGCAGCAAAGAGCACACAGAAGGCAGGTTTTAAAAAATAATCAATAATAAAGCCAACCCCACTTTGGATGTACTGGCAGCGCTTTCGAGTAGTCAACAGTTTTTGTAGTTGGAAAACTTCAGGTTGCGTTAAGGTCATCCACACGGGCTGCTTCAACAGGAGGGTTTGCCCTTGTGCAGTTATTCCTCTGCTGTCTTGGCAGCTCCACACGGGTGTTTCAGGCCTCTCCATCTTCCCAGAAATCTCACCGAGTGATGCTCCTGCTCCGGGCAGTGGAGGGAGGGGACCGGCCCAGGGTCCTGGGGCTTGCCCTGGGGTTCTGCTGCTCAGCCTGTGCCAGGACCCCCCTGAAGAGCTGGTGCCACCTGATAAAGCCACTCTTGAGCACAGAGAGGAAGGATTAATATGCTCATTTTGTCTCAGCCATTTTGGGTGCTGGGCTGTGTTTCATTCAGTAGCAGGATGAGCTCCAGCAGTGAACTCCTCAATGATTTCTGGAGGACTGAGGTCACCCTGTGACCCCCCCTTCTCCTTAAAGCAGGAGCCTTGCAGAAAAAGTGGCTTTTGTCTTCTCTTTGTGCACATGGAACAGCATCCTCTGATGCTCGCGGTCTTCGTGTCCATGTGCCCAAAAGAGGAACTGATGTCTCCACCCCCATGGTCCAGCCAAAGTGGTGGATCATCCAAAGAAGTGGATCTCCAGTAACAGGCAGTTGGGAGGTGACAGCTTCACCTTCCCTGTCCCAGTCGAGTCCTGCTTCACCAGCAGCCAGTGGGGCTCTGCTGTGATGCTGAACTTTGGTTCCTGTTGAAAAATGTCTCCTGTAGATTCACAAGTAGATATTTATATATTTAATTTATTTAACCTTCAGTGAATACTTTTTTGTCATTTGATGTTCTTGGAAGCATCCTTGGTAAAGCAGGTAATTTATTAAGATTATTTAATATTATCTTAACAGGCGGTTGTAGTCTCCTAAATGATAACCTGATGAAATTTTTATTTTTCACATAGAAAAGACATTAATATTTTTAACCATATTGTTCCTGTTCCGTATTTTGTGCATATTGTTACCTGCAGGTCTCATCTGTCTGTCTGCGTGATGGAACGTACCTGTGGTGGGTTTATGTGAGGTCAGGAAGAGCACAAGGAAATATTTATTTTCTCATTTCTAAATGATGAATTCTGGGAAAGACAAAATTGGGTCTGTCAAACTGCTGCCGTAATTGCACTTCTAATAACTTAGCACCTGCTTTTTCGGTAACGATTATCAAATAAAGGCAGCAGATGGGTTTGCAGTTCGGTGGGAGGGGCACACTTGAAGACCTGTTTCATTATCTTCCCTGGAATGTGGGCGAAGATGCTGTTTCCCCAAGAGCTTGCAAGGTCGGGAGGCATCACCCGTGTTCCACGTGTGACCTTGGTGGATGGAGGGGACCGGGGAGCCCCTAAAGGGGTGGCCGGGAGCAGGCGCCGAGCGGGCTCTGCTGCGGATGCGTTCGTTACTGCAGTGATTTGTGATCTAAATCAAAATTAACAAGGGTGGTGGGACACGCTGCCTCTCCCCAGCTGTACAGATGGGTCCGGGCTCCCTAACGCTCAATCTGGGCTTTGTTGCAAGATGGACTTAAAAGCAGCAAGCTGCTGCTCGCTTCTCCACAGCCCGGGGAGCACTGTAGCTTCTGAGTAACTCCAAGTCTTTTTGGTCACGTTAACTTCAAGCTGAGAACAAGAGCAGGTTATTGATTCTTTGAAACAAAAAGATTCTTTGCCAGCCAGTTAATGAGCAAAGAACACCTCCAGTTTCTGATTTTGTACGTGTTTAAGTTGTAACGTCTCAATTAACTCCTGACAGGGCCCTTCCCACAAAATCTCAAAGTCATAAAGAATTAATCTGTTCCTGACTGAGCAGAGTTCTGGGGGAGGTCTCTGCTGGGCTGGGCTGACTCAGGCTGCCCAAAGTTGTTCTCTAAAGAACTTTTGGGTGGCCATGAGCTGCTGGGAGAGGAGGAGGAGAAGGAGAGGAAAAGGGAGAAGAGAGGAGGAAAAAAGAGAGGGAGAGGAGAAGGAAAGAGCCCCCCCTGATGGAGATGCCCAGACCAGAGCTATCCCTTGCTGTTGGGCTGTGGGGATCTTCCCTTATCACCCTCTGGGGTCATAAATGCAGCCAATGACATACTGAACTGCATGGTAGTTGGCGTGGGGTTTTGCAATAATCAGTCAATCTTATGTTCTTTTAATATTTCCTTTAACCCCTGAAATGTGACTGAGGCTAATAACTTATTAATTATGTAAGGGATGCCTAATGCTTTTAGTGGGACATCTGCTATACTAAAAAAAACAACCCACAGCCCCCAGAGAAGTGCTTCCAAAGGCTCCACTCCTCACTGCAGTATCTAGAAGGAACTGAAGTGTTTTGTGGCTGGGTTTTGGTTTGCTGTTAGTCCCCAGGTGTGTGATACCCCCGGTCCATCAGTAAGCTTCTGTGAGTGTGACTTCTCCTGGCCGTGGCACACGGCAGGTCAGGCAAGGGTGTAGAAGCGTTACCGCAGAGAACATCTATTACAGGAATCTGCTATCCAGAAATACTCCAGTGCTTCCACGACTGTTGCTGCAATATGAGAGCTTTTGGACCGTATTTTCTCAACAGAGAGAGAAGAAAATTGCCAGCATAAGGAGAGTGGAGGCTAAATGAGGGAGGTGGGATAAGTGCCGTTGTTCCCACTGAACAAAGAAAAGAGGCAATATCTACAGAAATACACTTCTCTTGATGTCAATAGGAGTACGAGTGTAGCATCCACGTCTCTTTAATGGTATTTTTATGCTTTTGTGCTGATTAATTTTTTTTTAAATTATTTTTTGTTGTTTTTAGGACAGTGAAGGGAGTACATGGAACTCTGGCTTTGGGATTTGCTTGTTTGTCCAGACTCTGAGGTCTGACCCGAGCGTGCAATGATCTGTGATTCCAGGTGTGCGAGTGACCATAGCTTCCTTGCTGCTGCTGGAGGGCATCTCCAAAAGTGTTATTTTTCATCGTTGATGCTTAGCTCTAACAATTTTTGTTCATCTATAGTCTATATGCCATTAATGTGAAAAGAGCTAAGGGTGAAAAACTCTGCCAATGTCGAGTGTGCTGTTTCCCAGCCCTCCCGGTGCCTCTCAGTGGATTTCCCACCCCAGATAACCGGTATTTTATTGTACTTTCTGAGCTGACAGTCAGAGCTGTCCTTCACCCTCTCAGATTGCGTTTCAGCTGGAGAGGCTGGTAGAAATAGCTGTACTGGGAGTTTACTGGAGTGTGTGTTTGCAAAGAAGTGTATGTTTTGAGGCAGTGCTGCAGGTATTTGAAGACATTACTCACGAACAGACTGTGATGTGCTAAATTGAGTGGAACCTGTGTGCCAACTCCACAGAGCGTGGTTCTGTCGGAATGCCAGTTGTTTATCAAGTATGCAAGCTGAGGAATGGAAGACACAAAGATTCCCTTAAAAGTATAATTGGATGGGTAATATCTTGGGCCTTTTTGATGCATCTTTTTTTAACCACTTCATATTTGTAATGTGCCAAAAATAACTGTACGGTCTGCTGTGGCCGTCACTAGTGCAGCTGGGAATAGACTTTAATTGATGGATACTGTCAAGCTGTTAGCGGCCATGTAGTCGAGAGAACCTTTAAAGTGATATTTCTTATCCCTGCTCGCTTAAACACTCTGCTACCAAGTCATAGCAGGGTATTAATTTTTACTTAATATTGCCAGCATTGGTACCAATAGCTTATTAGAGCCATGGCCCTGGATTTTTAAGTTTCTCAGCAGCAAGAGCTGCTGCCCACTGACTCCCTCTCCAGCTGGTACAGTCGATGGTGTGAAGACCTTGAGAAAATCCAGTGTGTGGAATAAGGGGCAAGCACATCTTTGGAGTCGTTTGCCTGTGACTGAGCTGCAGTGTTGCCCTTGGTGCATGTAGGAGGAGGGAGGATGGCATTTGGCTGCGGTACGCTGATGTGTTATGCTGGGGCCATACTCCATCACATGGAAAATTTTGGAGTATTCCACTTCCATTGGGTCTTTCCCTGTTTAATTTGGGGTGTGTGCAGTACGTTACGCAGAGGGACTGGTTTGGAAGCCTCATCTTGTGTTGAGAGGTTGAACCTCAGCACTTCATTCCGGAGTGAAATTTTCACTTCAGAAAAAAAAGGCTGGTAAAGCTGGGGCAGAGGCATGTGGGAAAAGTCATCAGCAGCTTCGTACACGAGGCAGCATTTAAGAATAAACACTTCTCCTGCTCTCTCCTGCTAATCTTTTCCTTTAAAAAGAAAAAAAAAAGATTTAAAAAAAAATATGTAAAAAATGGATGAGCAGAGTGGCAGAGGCTGTGCTTGTGGACCAGACAAGCTGGAGGAGACTTGGGCTTGTATGAGCTGCAGGGAGCAAGGACTTCAGAGAGCCTGGAAAAATCCATTGACCTGCTCCCCAGAGCACAGGCTCTGCAGAGATGTTGTCATGAGCCAGGTAACCTCTTGGTTATTTCACTTTGGCTGTGTACTGCCTGTACACTCAGCCTTTCTGTAACAGACCTGGTCTTCTGGGACAAATTTAGGTTTCCCTTTGGTTGAGCCAAAGGAAAGAACTTGGGACAGAGTTGTTTAAAGAAAAGAAATAGACTCTGACCCTCGTGTGGAAATGGGCTGTGACCCTTCCCTGAGGAACCTGATCTCAGGAGAAGCCTCCAATGTAAGTCTCTGTCTCCAGTCCTTCAGCAGGTTCAGGTACCTGTGCTGGTTTTGGGTCTGGGTGACACCTTCCCATGGTTTTTCTCTCCTCTGCAGAGTTCACTTAATTATTTCTGTCCTCCAATGGAGACTACCATCCCTTCCAAATGCTGCTGCTGTTCAAAAGGTTGAAAGTTGAAAAACCAAACCAAACCAGCTTATTTCCTTTTAATTGTTTGTTGTGTAGGAAGACCCCTGCGTTTTAAAGTTACATATTGCTATATATATATATTAATGAACTATATTAATATACTAACGTATATTAATTTAGTTGGTCATCTGCCCAGACGGGGCCCAAGACCAAGCTTGTCCAGCCTGTCCTCTGTGCCGTTGTCCTTTGGCATGTTAGTTACACCAGATACTGCTGGGGAATCTCACCAGAAGCAAGTGTGTTCACTAGAGACAATCGGTGGCTGCTCCTCTTCACTTCCAAACCTCACGGGGCTGGGGACCAAATGCTGGTGGTGGAGATGGCCCATCCTAACTGGAGAATGTGTAGACACGGTGCCATCAGCAGGTCTTTGTGTGCGCTGTGTAACATGGACTGGGAGCAGGAGGCTCCAGATCCCGCTCCCTCCTCTTGGCTGAGAGGGATCAAAGGTCTTGAAGCCCAAGCTGCTCACTGATGTGGGGTGGTAGGAGGATGTAGATTGTCAGTATGCTCTGACCTACCTGCCCTGTCGCCTCCAAGGCACGTGTGGAGTGTGGACAGGACCCACGGGCCAAGCAGGTCACCAGCTAAAGAGCCCTGGCAGCGATGGAACACCTTGTGTTTGCCCCAAGGCAAGTCTGCAGTAGCTGTTGTGTCTCTGGTTCCAGGACCTGCTGAGTTAGAGGACCAGAATTCCACCTTTGCAGAAGGAGCATGTTTTAGCTTCATGGTTTGAAGGAGAGAGAAGGCAGAGAAGACTCATTGCTATTTTCTTTGTGGATAAGCAGGAAACATCCATCTCTGGGCTGCAGGAGCTTTCCTGTTGCTGTCAATATGGAGCCAACTATATTAATTCTGAATTAATGCCCTGCCTAAAAATCGTGGTTATCTGGTGTCTGCAGTTATTTTACTAAGGCTTATGAACTGTACTGAAACTTCACAAGGAGCTGCAGTTGCACGAGTGAGGAGGTGAAATTGCAGAGGGTCACAGTCTTATCAGCAAAGCAGACCATCAAAGTCTTCATTTCCTCCTTTCTGTTGCTTGGGGTTTTTTTCTACTGTGAGCTCCTCTCCTGGCTGTTCCTGGCTCATGCCCTGGTCTATGCTCTTCTCTTTCAGTTTTGCCTCCTCAGCCGCGCAGCCTCCATTTTGTAGGTTTTTTTATCTGTCTCGGGCTGTTGGTGCCACATGTGCCCTAATTCTTTGACAGTGTCTACCACTGTCCAGTGCGGATTTGATCTCTGAAGCTCTGGACGATGGTCAGCCATGAAGAGGAAGAAAGCAGGTAGCGCCCGCTTCCCCATAGCGAAGTGAACTCTTTTCCTCTGCCGTGTTCTCTGTCTTCTCCTCACCCCCCTTAGAGAACCTGATCTTCTGGCCTTGCGGTGTCTTGCCCTGTGGCGCTTGGCCGGCGCTTCATGTGTCTGTCTTCTCTTGCTGCACATGACTTTCCGTACTCTTGAGCGCTTCTTTACGCCTGCTGTTCTGGTTGCGGGCTTTTGGTTGGTCTTGACCTTCTTGATGGAGATGTGGACCAGCAGCTGAGCCTTGCGCTTTCCTCCGAGGAGCTCTTGAAGGACCTGAGCCATGGGCTGGGGGGCAGCCGCCCCTCCTTGGGATGTTCTTGCTCCTCCTTGGGATGTTCTTGCTCCTCCTTGGGATGTTCTTGCTCCTCCTTGGGATGTTCTTGCTCCTCCTTGGGATGGAGCTACTTTCCCGGCATGATGGTGAGGAGGAGGCAGCTCTGCCGGCCGGCAGCGTGGCTGCCGCGGGGTGCTGGGCTGCGTGGTGGGCAATGACTTGGTTGGGGCAACTATGACACAAAGCTCCCACTGCCAATGGCTGCAGGCCAGATCCGCTTCCTGTAACTCTATTGGCTAAAGGGTTAGATGAAGTCATAGCCGTGGTGATGTCACAGCTCTTGGCTGGCCCAGGACTGCCTTCCTCCCCCGGTGCTGGGGCTTAGCTCCATTTAACGCTCAGTATATTACAAATGTGTGTAATGCCCACGGAGATAACTAGATGCCTCTAATTTTTTGTCATGATAAAATGTGGAGCTGCTGCTGGCTGCTGAGAGGTGGCAGCTCATAATGTGAAAATGGTTTAGTAGCAGCCCTAAAAATAATTGTATGTGACAGCTGTTTCTTGGTTCCTGTCAGGATAACTACTGTAATTTAAATCTGCAGCTCGTGGACTACATGTCTAATTTATTTGGGTGGACTTTTCATTAATTTGAAAGGTTCTGAGGGTTTAAAAGCCTTCATTAATTACATTTTAGTAAATGAAAACGTAATGAGGTTCTGCAGGTTTGTGTGGGAATAAAAGAAAGAAATTTCCCATGTATTGTTTGCTTGTTTTTAAAAGGTTAAATCAGTTGTTGCCAGGAAATAGCTGGCTTTTCTGGCTCCTTCAGAATTCTTGTGCCTAAGAACGGGAGTATGAATAAAACAAATTGAAATTTTGACCGTTCATCGTAAGTACAAGATGACTTATTGAAGTTCCCAGTAGCGTTAAATATTCATATGTAGTAGGTTGCATAAGTATTAAATTATGAAACAGACCCTACTTCTGCCGAACTTGTCTTTCTGAAAGGTAAAGATGGGGAGCAGAACACTGGAGGTAGGAATCCTGTGTCATCCCTGGATTCCACAGAGATAATGCTTTTTATTGCATGATTCCCTTGCAACTTGTGTAATTGCTGGGCTGGTTAATGAAGTCAGAGTCAGGGGGAGGTGACTCGTCAAGCTGCGTAGAAGCTTGTGGCCAAATCAAGGCTAGACAGAACACTTCAATGCCATGGTGCTTTTCTGCTTGTCTGTTCCTCTTCTGTGTTTACGCTCAGTTGTTTTCAAGTGACCCCACAATAGTAAATAAAATTGGAACAAACTCAGGCTGTTTGTAGTACCAGAAGGCTGGCTCCTTTCATGTCACAGCTCTTTTTTTGCTCTCTCTGTGAGCAGAGAGGGTGATTTGCATTCCATTTATCTATCCCACTTTCCCTTCCGTTGTTTCTTTTGCTCTCAAAAGAGAACCTGCATTTGTGATTATTCTGGGGCAATGAAATAATTTCATTACAGCATTCAGAGGTCTCTTCAGCAGGTGCTTTATTATCTCAATAATTCAGCCTAAGAGACTTTTCAGATTCCCCAATTCCCAGAGTTCAGGAGCTACAAATAAAACTCTTTTGCTCTCTCCCTGATTTGGTTTGTTTAGCCTCATTTATCTGTGTTCTTTCCAGATCTTCCACAGGAATTTCATTTAAATGTGGAATTGATGATATTCAGTAGAATCGCCTTAAGGAGTGCATTGTGTTAAAATGCACACGAGACAGTGTGTGTCCCTCTTGGTTTGGGTCATTTATAAAATTCACTTTGAATTGAGGCCATTAATCTGAACTCGGTAGAATGTTTGCTCATGTCCCTGAATTACCTACATAATTCATCAAAATAGACCAGCTCTGCTCAGACTGAAGTGTTGGAATAACCATGGGTCAGGGCTGCTGTGGGAACCCCCCCATCTCTCCTGTCCCTCTCCTCTGGGGGTCCTCCATGTGCTGCCGCTTCCGTGGGGACTCTGCGGGAAAATATACTATAATAAAGCTGCTTTATTACTGTAACTTCCTCTTATCGTAGAGGTGTTTCAGGTAGAACCAGTAATTGTTAGGAACAAATCATTTGCAGACAGCAGAGCCCAGCAAAGCCCAATTTCAGCTGCGCTTTGTGCAGAGCTTTTCCTGTGGCTCCTGATCTTCTCTCCAGGGTCTGATGGGGAAACCTTTTCCTCAGTGGCATATCGAGGATCTGCCCTCTGCTGCACAGCATGGTTTTTAGAAATTTACAGGAGCTTAATGGCTTGGAGCCCCCCAGCCTCTGGAAAAAGGGACTGGGGTTCATCTGTGGAGCCAGGATCTGTTTGGTCCTCGCACAGGCCTGGTTTCTTCAGAAAGCCAATATTGAAGGTTGTGTTCCATCCTGGCTTGAGCTGAGAACTTATTGGCCAAGTCTTGTTAAAGACCAAACTTGTTGGTGTTGGCCAAATATGGTTAGTGTCACCCTTCAGAGCTGACCCTTGGACTCAAGGCTGTGTGCTAGCTAAGCCTGGAGGAGGTGACTCTCCATCATCAGCTCTCCTCCTGCTTCTGTGATGGAGCTGACACATTCACAGCTGTCTGCAGCTGATCCCTCCCAGCTGGAGGAATGTTCCTCTGGGAAAGCAAAAAATGTCTTCTCTGTGCTCCCCCTCATGTTGGTTCAATGAGATTGCTGAGCACCAAGAAACTCGGCCATCAGAAGGTTTCTGGCCCTGCAGGATCCTGCTGCCTCTGGATGTTGACACAAGCAGGCTTTTTGGCTGTGCAGTTGTGTGGACAATGAATTCCAAGCCTGAAGATCATACTAATTTAATAAAATTTGTTTAAAATACTATTTTTATACAAATGTTAGTCATTCGAATTATCCAGGCAAGTAATGGAAGCATTACCTGAAGAGCGAGAGCCTATGAAAGTGCCTGAAACGGACCCAGAGCCCGTGTAGGGAGTTCATGTGTGTAAAACCTGTTAATTGAAAACTGTTAATGCGTTTAATATATCACATTTGAAATACAGATTAAAAAAAAAAAACCTGTGGGGAAGACAAACGTGGTATGTGCTGCTAATAATGAGCAGTTTCAGCATCTTCCAGTTCCTGGTTTGGTCTCCTCCAAGCAGTCTACCTGTTGGAGGTGACAGCTTGGTGTCCCTGCCGTGTGTTGGCCGCTCTGCCACGTGCTGTGTCTCTCTGTCCACGGCTCGGCTCTTTCCTTCTGCAAAGGAAAACATTTTATGCTTGTCTTGGTGCTTCTGGAGTTGGCTGCTGCCAGGCTGTTGCTACCCCCCTTCCACTGCTGTCATATATGATAAGTGAGGAACATCACAATAAAGTAGAAAAAGAGTTATCTGATAGGAGTTTATAGGGAGCTATAACTTAAAACTGACTGTCCCTTCCTGATAACGCAGAGGTACATGGAGTTTGCTGTGTGTTTTGCTGAGGGAAACTCAAGTGCAGAACAGGAAAGATCCTCTGTGCCTCAGTCAGCTTCCAGCCTTTATTTCACTTGACAGCCTTTACCTAAAAGCTCTGCCCTATCTCTGTTAGAAACCTGACTTTTTATTTCAGGATAAACTTCTTTCTGGGCCCTGGGCCATGGGAGCTTCTTTGTTGTTCCATCCCAATGGACAGTTCTTGTCTTCCTCCTTGTTTTAGCATCCACAGGCTGTCCATGGATGGACATGAAGGGGCACTGACAGTGGGTGGCGTAGCTTGAAGAAAGCACAAGACTTAATTAGAGCGCTTTCAAACAAATATTAATTTTATCCTAGGTAAGATGTTGGTGTTGTCTGTCTTTGTTCTCGTTTAGCATCTCTAGGTGAGACACTGATGGAACCGTTTTGGTGTTTCTTAGTGGTGCTTGGCTGGAGCCGTTGGGATGCTGGGCAGGGCTGTCCCTGCTGGAATGACTCATCTGGAGTTGTGATCTGAAGGTGTAAATGCTGTTATTGATGGTTTAAAGCATGCTCTGGCAAAGCAGGTGGGACTTTTAAGACTTTAAAAAATAGCATTGTAGTCCTTCCCTTCAAAGTCCCATTGTCACGCTTGTGACATTTAGGTGCTCTGTTGGCTCACTCTGCTCATCAGCAAGGAATAACTTAGTCTTAATTTGCTCCATCTGGTTTTTAGCCTGTGCTTTCCACACTGGAGTGTTGCTGACACGTGAAAGGAGATTCTTGTGCTTAAAGCCCCTTTCTGTGCCCCGGCTCCGAGCTGCCCTGCCTTGGTGGGGCTGTGAGACCCTCTCTGCTGGAACATCCTTTGCCTCCTGCTCACCAGCATCTCCAAGGTGTCCTTATGGGCCTGGGCAAGGGCTTCTCTGAGAATTCAGGGAAGATTTTGGGAATGACCCCATTCACACCGGTGCCAAGTGTTTGATATGTCTCCTTGTGTAAACCAGTGATTTTTGGGTCAGTCAGGAGGCTGCAAAATGTTTGTTTGCGGTGGTGGCACTTGCTGTATGGTATGAATATACATAAAGGCATCCTGAAATTGTTCATTGAAGTGGTTTTTTGTCCCTTTTCCTAACCAAACCTGAACAAGGCCCCCTGGCTGGAGCGAGGTACCTGCTCAGTGACATTATCTGGTGGCTGCAGTAGTTAGAAATGCATCCTGAGACTCCAGACGCCTTGGTATGAAGAAAAGATTTTACTATCAATCCTGGCAGAAGAAAATCTTTGTTGTGAACCTGTTCGGATTTCCAGTGAAAAGCAGAATCTATAAAGCTTGTGTGTAACACATAATAATGTTTCTCTAATATTTGACACTTCATTAAAAATAAAACAAAGTAAAAAAAACAAACCTCCCAGGCTTTGGCCACCGAAACAGCTCACTCCTCGAAGACCTTACCTCTCTGCCTATTAGTTAATGAGTGGTGATTAAGGTATGAAATTGGTTCCAATTTGCCATGGTAGGTGAAAATTTCATGCCAGAAGGAATAACATAAAAGGCAACACAGGAAAATTAACAAAAGTAGAAGAGTCTATGTGAATTGCAATTAATGTGAGGGTGAAGCTATTGGCAGAGCGCTTCCAGCAGTGCCCGGAGTTCCCGCCCCATCAGGAGCAATCTCTGCAATATACATTAGCTGTTCGTTTGAAATAACTTTTTTTTTTTTTTTTTTACTATTTCTTTAAAAAAGGGAAAGTGAATACAGCCCCTTGACAGAAACTATCAAGACACACACACAAAAAAAAAAAAGCAGGAAGATGAGAAAAATGTCACCGCTCATAATGATGTTAATTATAAGGTAAATGAATGTTGACATTTGAGAGCTGAGCTGAAAAGATCAGACACGCGCTGAGGTGCAGAGGATCCACGGAAAGTGCGGAGAGAGAGAGAAAAGTTGTGCAATACCTGAAAGCTCCGCGTTTATGTAAGAGCAGAAGAAAGCAGAAGGTTCAGCGCTGCCTTTTCTTTGTTGGTTCTCATAATTATACAGCGTGAATCGAGAGATACTTTTAAAAGCTTCATCTCTCGGAGTCTTTCTCAGACAGTCTGGGTTGTGATTGCAGAGAAAGGTCTCGACACGGTAATATTATCTTAAAAGTCAGAAGGTAAATAGAAATAATATATTACCTTTCAAAACCTGATGATATTTTGGTGAATGTTTTGCATTTATTAGAGATACAGGTATTCTCAGTTGTATAAAGCTAAGGTCAAAGGCTTAATTTTAATCCGAATAGCTCCCCTTTTAGCTGCAAAGTGCACATGAGTCCTTTTAGCAAAATATTGGTGCAGAAGCTATTTCTGTGGGGGCAAATATCCCTGCTTTTCCTGCGGTGTAGACGTTAGCAAAGCAAACGTGAGACACGTTTGTGCCACTTTTGCCGTTTTCTTCTCTTGTGAAGGTAAAGCGCCTTCGCTCTGGTCGTTAAGTGTCAGTTGCTGTCATTGTGCTCTAATTCCAGAGTCTTGGGAAACCTGATTTTTGGCTTTTGCAAGGTGGAGTAAGGAATATTTACTGGTGTGTCTGCCTTCAGCGTGCTGGGGGTCAGCACTGATGTTTCTCCAAAGGATAGCCTTTATTTATTTATTTATTAAATTTCAGTCTCCTTTTTACTGCCGTAAAACTGGAAAATGGCATCTTGAGGTGTCTTGTCCTTGACCTGCTGGTTCCGCGTGAGCCCCCTTGTGCCCTTTGCTTGCCCTGTGCCGTGGGTGCTCTCAGCTCCCCCCTTCTCTCCCCCCTTTCTTGTCCTGACTGGGGCAATCGGAGGTGACTGGGAGGAGAGTGGTCTCTCGTGTGCTGAATTTGCCCTCTGGATGCTGCTAAAAGATGCCAGATCTTCAGCTGCATGTCATAAACTATTTATTTTTTCTATAATTCACACTGTGTTGCCTTTTTATTTCTGATCCTTTTTAATATGAGTAGTTACTCATGTTTTCCACTTTAATGCAATTATACTATACTTTGCCTTTTCTCTATTCCAGGTAGCTGACAAGCTTGTTCAGCCATTACATGGTATTAAATGAAGTAATTGCAATATTAAGTTCTTTCTTCCCTGCCATAAAAAAATGCTATTAAAGAGTAACTGCATGATACCGCCTAGAGAATTGGGTTTTAGGCTCAAAGCTCTGTAGACATGTTTTATTGTTATTGGCCACTCCAGGGTGTGGGGGAGAAGGTAGGAAAGGGCTCTCCTGATATTTTTTTTTTTTTTGACCCCTGCATCTGTGCTGTGACCAGGGCTCCAATGCAGGACTGGCTTTTTGTGAAGGACCAGGCTGCCCATTGCTGACTTCAGTGAGAGTTAAACATCTGCAACGCTCCAGTTCCTCTCCCCCAAACGAATACATTTGGCTGGTACCCAGGTGAAGGTGTTATGAAGCTCTTTCTCCTTTTTCCCCTGGGGTTAATTCGTGGGAAGAGACTCATTTTACAGCGTTCTCTTGATGGCATCACCAAGGACATCGTCTTGCCAGGTTATTTGTCCCCTGTTCTCTCTCTGGGTTGCTAATGTAAAACCATTTTGAGAGGTGACGTGCTCAGATGTGAGGCTGATGGATTACTTTATCTTCTTGATTCTGTGGCTGCCCAGCAGGTTGCCCTGGGCTCCCACTCCCTCTGCTTTCTCCTGAGTCTTTCACTTGTTTAACCTGGACCAGTTTCTTTGCGGGTGAGAGCAGCTCTGGTGTGTTACACGTGGGGGAAATAACAGGCAAAGACACCTTGGAAGGGGAAGGGACATCGTGGAACTGATAAGCAGTTGATTTTAGAGGAATTATTTTAAATGCTGTATGTAAATGCTGCAGAGCTGAAGTGCTGTGAATCCCCAGATAAGATGCTGGTGGGTAAGATAAAGGTTCAAGGAGTACTGATCGCAGGAGTGTTTCTTGAGAGCGGTTGTGTTTGGATTGAACGCGCTGCCTGTTTTGCCTTGATAGTGAGATCACCCCCCTCTCCTGCCCGCTGTGGTTTGGATTTTACGTTTTGGTAATATTTGTCAGCAGAACAGACAAAATGCTGCTGCCATCCCTGCCTCGGTTTTTGTTATAGTGCACCTGGTATTTGTTCTTAGTGGAGACTCCCCTTTCATGAGAGAGTCCTCTCCAGGAATGAAGTCAGGGTGTGTAATTTAATCTTGTGGCTGTAAAAATCCATTCCCGGTTGTACTTGTTGATAATTTAACTCTGATACAGTAGATATTAAATGACTCAGCTGCACTTTAATAGAGTCATCATAATGAAGGTGGAAATAGGCCAACAGGTAGAGGAAGCTCCTCAAACTTTGTACACCTTATGAACAATTGTGACAATAGGGGTTTTTCCCAGTTACTCTCCTACATTGATCCCACACGCAACATTAACAAGATTTACTTTGTTTATAACAACCGCCTTCTCTGTAATGCTTGAACCTACGGTTGTCCCGAGCTCCATAAAAGAGTACTATTTTTGTTTTAACAAAAGAAAAATTGACTGGAGGAGAAAGAGCTGGAACAGACCTTGAAACAGGCATCAGGTTTAGAGAGGAGAAAGAAAAAAATCTCGGTGGTGAAGGGTGGATTTCTTCCAGGGGGTTTCTAAGGCAGAGCTGGGCTTTTCTGTAAAAGGAACGTCCTTCTGTGGTTGGGGCATTGGTCCTGTCATCAGCTGGTTTCAGGAGTTTGGGTGAAACCTTTGGGTGCCGGAAGGAGGTCTAGGATTCTTGCTTTTAGAAAAAGAAAAGAAAATTATCACTTGGAACAAAACCAAATCTGTCAATCTTTGATGTTTTCATCCATCGCAGTGAGGTCGAGGTACCTACTGAAATTACTGTATATTGTGTTGTATTAACCCTAAATCCTGACACAGGCTGTAGGGTAAGAAATGCACCACACAGTCAGTTGAGTCTTTTATGTCCTGATACTGTAGGACTCTGGGAAAAAGAATGGCTTTTTTCCCAGACAGATAGCAGCTGTTCCTGGCAGAGGCTGCCGCGGGATTCATGCCAATTAAATCTCTGTTACTCTCTCTGTCCAACTCTAGAACAGACATAAGCAAAATCCATTGATATTAAGCAGACAGCATGAAACAGCCTAAATTAACAAATCCTTCTCCCTCCTCCAAACTTTTGACTGAGCAAAGTATTTGATAAACATCAGATGCTTTTCTCGGGACTGTTGCGTAGATGTTCTGTATGTTCTGTACGTTACATGGCTTTGAAAATTTATTGGTTTACTCCTTGTACACAGTTTGCCATAATCCTTTTGTGTGATCTCAGCTAATTCCTTTCCTGCTTTTCTTGTTTTGCCTGTGGATGATGCGAGTTCTTTGGGGACGTGGCAGGTTGTGTCACTGCAATTGCTGCTGCCTGTAGCCCTGGGGTCCATCCTCATGGACTGATGACGTTCTAACAGGAATTGTTCACATCATGGAGATTTTCATGGTAATTTTGCAATGTTTTCTTAAGTGCAGCTGATTCAACAAGTAAAATGACTTCTGCAAACATTAAATTTTCAAGGGCTGAGATAGGTTTGCAGTGCTATGGTTTGCTTGATAAAATGATGCCAACAACAATCTAGTCGTGGGTGTTTCCTGAAGTCCATCAAGACCTTTTCTCTTCAAAACCTGCTCATGATTTTGAGTCCTTGGGGGTGGTTCACGCTGCAACAATAACATCCAGACCTTGCTTCCTCTTGATTAAGCCAATACCATTATGTCTTTGGCAGAAATGATGCAGTAGAAAAACTTTGGTCTGTCTTAAGATGAAAGCGCTGCGTGTGAAGACTGTGGGTTGGCGAGGCCTGAGAACAGAAACCCCCGTTGATCAGCAGAGGTGGTGGTAAAGTAGTGGAGATAAAGTGAACCAGCAGGACCCCAGTGGAGACCGAGACCCTCGTGTGGGGGTCTCTGAAGGACAAATTGGCTCCGGTGAGGAGTGGGCTCCTGCCTGAAGGGGCAGTGAGCATCACTGATAAATTGATTAACAGAGCTGTAAACACCTCAGTGACTGAAGAGGGGAGGGCGGTGGCAGGTGGAATTTAAAATGGGTTTGTTTTCCTTTTTTGAAAGCTTTCACCAAGGGAATGCCTGCAGTAGGTACTGCTGAGTTACTGGGTGTGGTGGCATGTTGAGACAGACACAGGAGCCCTCTCTTTGCTGATGAGAATGTGCCATTTGATCCTCAGAAACAATAATTTATTTACTTGAATCAAATGCTAGGAATTCTCTCAACAACAAACTATTTTGTTACACCAGCTCCTTGAAAATGGATTTTTTTTTTTTTTAAATAATTCACCAAAAAGGATAGGGACAGGCTTGTTTTATGCTCTTCTGCTCCAATTATTCAGTTGCTTGCTAAGTAAATATACATGGTATTGCAAGCACCTTTTCAGAATGTCTCTCTTGATAGGAGGAGCTGGAGCCATTAATGGTGGCCGAGGAAAGAAAGCGCTAGTGGGCAAAGGGGGAAAGCAAGTCTTACTTCTTCCATAGCTTCATTGACTGAGCGTTGCTGAATGGGCTTTCTCACCTCTGCTGCTGGATTACAATAAAGCTCAAGCATTAGTTCATCAGTGAACGCAATCTCAACCCTTCCAGTGAGGTTTAAGCAGGTAACTCCTTTTCCTTCTAAAGAGGCAATGAGGACAATGTGGAATTCAGTGCAAAAATGAGACTCTGGCTTAACAATGTGATGCTCTAGCTGGTAGCTGGCACCTCTCACAGGGCTTTGATATCTTGGCAAAATAAGTATTTATTACTTTGCAGGTCTCGCATTAAATAGTGTGGTGTAAAATGACAATGTCAGACCAAGTTAAGGATCTGCTTCATTATGAGAGATTTCCCTGCAATAACCCTATATATTATACTGCTGTAGACGCTGTCGGAATTACCAGGGGGACCACTCTGCACAAACGACTACTTCTTCAACATCATCATTACTGAGTCTTTACTCCCTCATAACAATTCCTCTCAGCGATCCCACACATAATCTTTCTTGTTCCCTGTCTTTTATTTATTGGTATAACCAAGCAACAACAGCGCTGCCTTTCTTGGGGGGAAGGAAGGAGATCTGGGAAGGACTGGCTTTTTGTGGGGATGAGATTGATGTACGTGTTGGAGAAGGGAGCTGGGCTGAGGGATGCCCTCATGCCTGATGCTATCGGGAGCTGAGCTGGGTCACAGATGGAAAGGGCCGGTGCAGTTGATGGTCTCAATAAATTGTGAGGAGCTCCTGAAACATGCAGGATTAATATGCTGAATTGGTCTGTTCCCCAACCCATGGTCTCTGGGTAAATACAGTTCTGGGTCTAGAAGAAATTTGGGACAGGAATCTCTTATATACTATCTAAAATACAGGAAACACAAGAACAAATACATTACTTTTCCAGAACAAGGTCTTACCCCAGGCATGTCTAGACTTTTGAGCAGATTGCACATGGGAAAAGAGCAGCAGATCAGGGCTTGGGGACCTGGGCTCTGGGCCATCGGCCTCATGTGTCACCTTGGCCGCTTCCCCTCTCGGTACCTTAGATAATTATGTGCTGACCTCTTCTGTGTAAAATAGAGAGATTTACTGATGGGCTGTCTGTGGAAGATATAGTGCTCCCAGGCCATTTTTCTGGGAACTGTGCCTAGCTTTTGTTTAATTTTTGCCCGGTCCCAAGCACCTTGATCAGGGGATAGGAGTATCAGAAATTAATAAGGTAAACATGTTCACGGTTGGAAACAATCCTTATCTGTATCTTTCTCCTCCATTCTGCTCTTTTTGAATTTGATCCAGTGTTTGACTTAACACTGGATTTCCTGTCTTTTATAGCTCTCACTCAGAGCTTTAATAATATTTGATCTCTCTCTCTTTTTCTGAAGTTTTAATATCCAGGACATGGATATTTCAGTTTTATGAATCTTCAGGGAGGCCTCATTTACCGAGTCTGCTTGAATGACCTTGGAGAGTAATTCATTTTTTTTCTCCCGCTGCCCCTGCAGCCTCCTTGTAGGTATAAAATATTAATGGTTTATACTGGAGACGGAGGTGTTTTCACTGTTAATAGGCAGGTGCAAAAGGGGTTCCCATAAGACAAAGAGGGGCTTGGTGGAAGGTGCTGCCTTCAGGGTGGGGATGACACTGATGCTGTGTCTGCAGTTACGTGTGGATGGAGCTTCTCCTGACGATGATACGCTGCTGCTCAAGTCTTTTTCCATTAAATTTTCAAATTAAGCCATATTTTTGCAGGGCTGAAAAGCTGAGTCCTGGCCCCATAAGCCAGAGCCTTATCTGGCTGTGAGAGCATCTTCTCTCCGGTCCCAGGGACTATATGGAGCGGAGCACAAGACGCAGAGCGGATCTGACCTGGTAGGGGGTGACTTGTTCTTGTGCTCAGTGATGGCTTATGGTACGGTGCTTGGCAAAGATCAGGTTTTATTTCTGTTAAATACTAAACAAATAAGTCCTTGATTTAAAGACAATTAAATGGTTTGTTTGAGGGATTTGGGACAGTCCAGGTGTGTCCTGTCAGCTCTGTCCTCCTGATACTGGAGTTTCCCCATGATGGGAGTGGGATGGGGCGATCACAGAGTCCAGTGCTGGTACCCAGAAGATGATGGAAGATACTTCTTTTCCAGCTCCAATGGTTTAAAGTTGGTTGCAGTGTGGAATATCTTTATCCCTTCCAGGCTTAAGACAGAAAATAAGACAGAATCATCACGCCACAGGGTCAGGATATTCCCTTCCTGCCTTGAGTATGCACCGAAACAAGCACATCTTTATTCCATCCTTTAAGCAAAGTTGCTGGTGTGCGTCTGTGAGCTGGGATGCCAGAACAGCACCATCCTGGAACGTGCCCACCGTGTGCTTGGTGGTGAAGATGGTGACATTGAGCTCTGAAATATCGGTTACTGCTGATGGACCTGCTGTCGTTTGACCTCCTTGTACTGCCTAATTTCAAGGAGGTTGTTATTATGATTATTTTTTCTTTGCTGGTATTCAGAGGAAGGTGTTTTTACAGTTTCCTATCTGAGCACAGGCGCTTGCAAGTGTCAGTTACAGAGTTAATTATTTCTAAAGCTCAAGTTTTGGCAGCTCAAGCTTAGCCCAGAAGTCATTTTTGTGATTGAATAGGCTATTCCAGGAGCTAATGCCTAAGGACAAACCTTCAGTGCTGCTGTTAGAGAGGAGGTGGCAGATCTCTCTGGGTTGTGAGATCTGCTGTGGTCCTCGTGGGAAGGGAGCTCAGGTCCTGACCCACCTGAGTGTTTCTTGGACGGTTCCGGAGGGGATTCCTGGGGGTGGTTTCTTCCTCTCCTGCCCCCGATACTTCTGGCACGAGCATGTTTAAGAAAGGGAGTGGAAGCAGCTTTTTTCCTTGATGGAAAGGTTTCTGCTGCCTTCTTTCTGAATGAAAGGCTGAGCAAACGTTGCCAGGGTTTGGGAGGAGGGATGCGGCAACATGACAAAATGGAGCAGCTTGTTTGGAGATGTCCTGGAGTCCACCTCATCCCTCTCCCAAAGTACCTTTCACAAAGAAAAGCTTTCAGAACCACCTTTTCCCTTTGTATATGGAATCTTAATCTTATCTTAATTTAAAAAAAAAAAATAAAATCACAATTTCCAGCAAACCTCTTCAAGCTTTACAGACAGATTCCTCAGACATTATTGTATTGTTTGCTAATGGGATATATATGATTTTCCAGCAGCTGTTGCACGTGGAGGGGGAATGCCAGTTTTGAATAAATAGAAGAATGGATATAAATTCCCAGAAAGGCAGCTAACAAGGTCTGGAAAAGAAAATTGCCATGGAGATGAATGTAAAAGATGATGAAGGCAGACACAGTCACTACATAAACATGCGGGGCTTATGCCGAGGAGGGAGGAAAACTACTTTCTCTTGGTAGTAGCTGAAGGTTAAAACATCAAACTATTCCATACCTGTCATGGTAATTTTTAAGCAATCGAGGAGGCTGCTAAATGACCATGTTGAATCATTGTCAGAGAGATGTTCAAGAGAGGAAGGGGTTGTGTGCTACTTTGAGGGAGGCTGAGGACACTGTCCCTACTTTCCAGCCTTGGTGTGAGATCCCCTGGTGTGAACGAGGGACACGTTTTGGTCTGCTCTTCAGAACTATGAGATGCAGCTGATTTACACCATGGAGCAGGCTCCAGCTTGTTCTTGGCCAGCTCCGCATGAGCAGTGATAAAACCTCATTTTTATCTCTTGTAAAACACGTTTGCAACATAAATATGCAGTCTGGTCAAAATCCCACTGAAGCTGGTGGAAATTCTGCCTTAAAATGTATTATTTGTTCAAATTATTTCTCGGTGATGGGTGTTACCACAAAAGAGATGGGGAGGGTAGACTTTGAGTAGGAGTCCATGGTTTGGCATTAGCTCCCGAGTTGTGGGCATTTGGTGGGTGGGTGATGACACTGGAAACGGCTGAGCTGGACCATGTCTCAGGACCTTGGGGCTCTCTGGAGAGACGAAACAAGGTGGCCATTCGCTTCAAGAGTTTAGAGCAGGTTTGAGGCTGGAATTTAGGGACAAAGTGGCTTCTGTGGATTTGGCTTAAAGCCATTATGCAGCTTTTCTTCAATTTTGGACTTCATGCTAAATTAATATCTAGAGTAAATAAGCAGATGGCTCCACTAAGCCCTTTCCAACAGAAATTCTAGTCTTAATTGTCACCCTGCTGCAGTTGGAAGTTACAAAGTAAAACAGTCTTGACCGTGATACTTCAAAATTGTTCCCTCTGCTAAAAAGATGGGAAATGTAGTTGTTTTATGTAAGAAGTGGTGGATCCAGTTCCATCTTTCTTTTAGCTATCTATAACAGGGCAGCACTTCTTCATGGTCCAGGCAAGGGCCAAGAATGCACAATGCAGCAGGAGGAGGGATGTTGCCATCATTCCAGGTTCACATGCACTTCAAAATGATCAAAATAAAAATAAGGAAAACCTCCAGCGTCTTCTGAGCTGGTAAGAAGGGGGACAGGGTCGTAGAGTTCCCTAAGTTGATGGTGCTGCTGTCACCAACCTGTGTCCCCTTCTGGAGGAGGTGGTGGCAGCCACCAGGGATGGAGCTGCTGCAGACGTGTGGGCTCCCGGGGACCCTCCATCACTTGATTAGTTCAGACTTTGCCTGGAGGCAGCAGCCATTAGACCTGGCTTACACCTTTCTCAGGGGGCTCTTCCACCTCACCTTCTTACACAGCCCATCGATTCCCCTCATCTTTAAAAGGAAGGCTGAAGTACTGTGCCTGTAAAGAAGTATTTCGACATTTGGTGCTTTTGTGGACCGTTATTTATTACCAGCGTTAAGTTGTGATCTTATGTAGAAGCTCTGGTCGCATTCCCCTGTCACTGTGCTAAATGTGCAGCTGGAAAATCAGTCTTTGCATAAGACAATTTGCAGTTTCCAGTCACTTTCTTCCTCCTGAGGCTGCTTTGCATTTTGTTATAATTTCTACAGCCATGACTGCTGTAATTTTAGCAAGTCTTCATGGACCTGTCACTAATCCAAGCTTCACTTTCCAAATCTTGTTTTCTCCTAGTCTCTGTGATTTTTTGCTACACTGCAGAAGAGTCTTTGCAGAAACTACAAAAACAAATGAAAAAAAAAAAAAAAGACAGGAAAGTAATCTTTAGAGATGGCACATGGGCTGGTTTGGTGACAGGTGATGACACCCAACTCGCTATAGTGTCTTAGAGGTGTCTTGTGGCTAAAATCCTGAATGTGGTGATAAACCTTGTGAGCATAGAATCATAGAATCGTTAGGGTTGGAAAGGACCTTAAAGATCATCCAGTTCCAACCTCCCTTCCATGGGCAGGGACACCTCCCACCAGACCAGGTTGCTCAAAGCCCCATCCAGCCTGGCCTTGAACCCCTCCA
>JAOXNO010000010.1:1267909-1281479 GCA_028565335.1 Limnodromus scolopaceus | reverse complement strand
CCACTGTCCATGTCACCGACAAAGATGTTAAATAGTACTGGTCCCAGTACCGACCCCTGAGGAACACCACTCGTTAGGGGTTGGTGCATCCTTTGGGACTTCAGAGAGGTCACTGCCCTTTGCATGTGACTGCCTCCTTTCCACCTCTTTTCTGAAGATACTGTTTCTTCAAGAGGTTGGAAGGTTATTGGAGCAGGCTTGGTTATGTCCCTCTTTCCTGCTGGAATGCCAAACTCCTGCTTAAGGAAAGCATTCCTGCCAGGAGAAGGTGCTGTGAGCGGTGAAGGCAGAGCCCGTGGGGGAAAGTGGGACAGTCACGGGCTCCTGTGTCTGGTCCGAGCGTGGTTGAGCTTTGGTCTAAAACTCCAGCTGTCGCTTAAGCTCAGCATCTTCCATTATTGATGTGACATTGTACAGTTGGGCGGTGGAAGTGTCAGTTCAGTGAGTTTTGTGTAGCTACGGGCAGAGGTGAGGTGACCTGGTCGTGCACCAGTTCCCCAAGGAGGCAGCTCCAGCGCCCGCTGTGCTGGGGAAGCGGGAGCCTGAAATTCAAATCCTCTTTCATCTTCTCGGTCTGGGTCTGCAGGGTTCTGGGGGCTGGATGTCGTGGAGACGTGCGCCGTGGCTTTCCAGCCTGATCTGTCAATAAAGAGTCCAAGTTTAATGGAACTTAAGTGTATTGTTAGACTGACAAAGACGCGAGTGTATCTGTGCATGCACCGCTGGAAATGGTTGTTATTTATCTAGCAATAAATATATTCTCTTGCTATCAACACATCTAACTCTGCCTGCACTGAGGAGAAACAATCTCTGTAGCGCTGATAGTGAAGCAGAAAGGGTTTAGAGGAAATTGTAATAAAGCTGTAGCAGATTTCTTTGGGGGATTTGCAATGCAGCATTAGTAAGCTTCAATTGCATTAGCTATTCTTCTGTTGTGTTGAATTAGTGTTTGTTTTCTCCTGAATAGAATAAATATAATCATGTTTGTTACCTTTGTTTTTTTTTCTTGGTATGACTGGAGCCAAATGCTATTTCCATAGTAAAGGTATTATGGTAAGTACTTTTCATGAAATAAAACACACCCGTTTCGGCAGCGTGGTCTCCGTCAGTACCCACCATCACAGCTGGTGGGGCTCTGCTCTCCCAGTCTCGCTTTTCTGAGCCATAAAGGAATGTTTGTTGTATCACTTGGCTTCCTCCAATCCATCTGTTTGCAGCGGGGGTGGGTTGTATAAAGGGCCCTTTTACTTTGGAGAGGGGGGCTTTCTCTCCCCATTTGCCAGAAGCCCACCAGATCAGCCTGGAGGCAGAACCCTTCCCGTCTGACACGGGTGCTGTGTGGGAGAAGGAGCCTTTTTTCCTTAAGGGCTTTCCTTGGTGACCCTGCCCGGAGGAGAGTTTTGCCTCTCTTGCAGAAAACCACTTGTGTAAATCAGTCCCTGGGGTGAAGATGGGCCGTGAGCCCCACTGTGGGTCTGAAAAATGTGCTGGAAAGGACATTTGAAAAAATGGAAAGGACTTCGAAGCCTTGCAGGTGATATGTACTTCATTTGATGATGAGAGACAAGCCTGACTGGTCCAAGAAGTTACTTTTCATTGTTTAGAGACTGGTTTGGGTTTTTCACAGGGTGCTCCGTACTCAGGAGTCCCTTGGGATGTGGATGCCAACAGCCCAACACCTGCAAAGGGCTGAGGTGCTGGGGAAGCTGGTCTCTCACAGCAATTTCTGAGCATCTTCTGGGCTTGTGTAACTGCTTGTGAATCAGACTCTGTTCTCTCCATCCCCCCAGTGCTGAGCGAGGAACAATAACTTGATCTAATTATTCATTTTCCTTGTAAAAGTCCATTGTGATGGGATGTCTCTTGTGACCAAAAAATGAGGTCTAGAGGTGCTTAAGTATACTTTGTTTAAGAGAGTAGACATGCTGAAATAAGATGTTCGGAATTAATGGTACAGCTCTCATGATAATTTTGAGTAGAGGTTTGGATGAAAAGTTAAAAATACAGGTGAAGGGAATAATAATACACAGAGATATGAAGAGCTTCTGCAGTATGTCCCCTAGTTGTACTGAAAGGAAAATTAATCTCTGCATAGTCAGAATGTTTCAGTGTAATAAAGACTGTGGGAAAGGGAAGTCTCTGTCGAGGCTGATGTGGTGGGGCTGAAAAGCAGCGCTGGGGGTTTGGGCTGGGGTCGGGGCTGTACCTGGGGCGATTTTGGTTAAACTGAGCTTCTACAGTCCCAGGTTTAAGCACTTTGTGTATGTTTTTGTCTTGTGCTGCCAAGGCTCCAGGAGAGCACACTATTCTTTTTAACTCTCCTATTGACTGCCACTGTCAGGTAGCATTAAGTTTTCTGTGACTGCTTTATCCTGCCGTGGAGATGCTGTTGAGACCTCGCCGCCACCTCCTTACAGGCGGCCACATCACTAAAGTGCTCCCTCTGCTCATTTTGGGTTGGTCTTAAAATACAGTCACCACCAGGCAAGGTGAATATCTCATAGGTTCACCCTAAATTGGTGTTAGAAACCCAAGGAGGACCAGGTGTCTGTCACAGAGAATTTATTGATGATTGGCAGGTTTGTAGTTCGACGTGCCTGTGCCGAGAGGGTGCAAAAAGAGATGAAATGGAAGTTGCCTTGTACTCTGCAGCTGAGAAATCCTCGCTGGGAGCTGCCAAGCCTGGGGCAGGGTGTAGTAGGAGCTGGTCCTGCCGTGCTTTTGGGTAAAGGCGAGCAGCGCAGCGATGCTGCGGCTTCCCTGCAGGCGCCTGTGCCTGGATGTGTCCACACAAATCAGGGCTTCACGGTCCCCGACAGACCCAGCCAAGACAGGTTGCTGTGAAAGAAAGTCTGTTAAAGTTTTCACTCTAAACTTATGATGCAGTTGGAAAATGCAACGCGTTGAAATGCGAGGGGGTCCTTGTGCAAGGGGAAGCGCTGCAGAGTTGCCGTTGGATTTGCAGTTGGCCAAGTGAAGGGTGAGTGTCTGTGCTGCGTCTATACATACATCTGGAGGGTGCACAGCGTCTGC
The DNA here is from genome assembly GCA_028565335.1 of Limnodromus scolopaceus. Lineage (NCBI taxonomy): Eukaryota > Metazoa > Chordata > Aves > Charadriiformes > Scolopacidae > Limnodromus > Limnodromus scolopaceus. The sequence goes on along the minus strand of JAOXNO010000010.1, from coordinate 1,278,446 downwards.
CACACGCAGGCTGGCGGCTCCCGAGGTATCTTCTGCAATTGCTGCCCTTCCACAGGGGTGTCCCAGCCCTGCGTGGATGGGATCCTGGCGGTCGGAGGCGTTAATTCCAGGTATCGGTGAAATGCAGAGGTTTGGGATTGTCCGCACTCCTGAAAGAGAGACACGGAGACTGTCAGGCTGAATCCAGCCCTCCCCAAGCCGCGTATCGCTGGTGTCTGCCACGAGCCATTGCTGAGTCAGTCCCAAGAAGGTCTCAGAGGTGCCACTTATTAAATGTCCTCTCAGAAAAGTGGGGTTTTTTTCTGAATCTTAAAAGCTCAGAGTGCAATTCTGTCCTGAGCTGGTGTTGGTTTGACCTTGGAAGTGCAACCTCCTCTCAGCAGCTCCACTTGCTCTCTGTTAAAAGATAAACCAAAATAAGAAATAGTTGTATTTTGTTTTTTGTTATTTTTTTTTTAAAAAAAGCAGCTCCAATGATGTTTGTTTGTCTTTTATCTGCCTGGGCTCACTGAAGCTGGTCTCTGACTACATCCTGATTCTGGGCAGCGCCAGGGCACACGTGTACCTTCAAGTTCATGCTTAAATCCATTATCTCAAAGTAACGCACTCGACGTAATGCGATTTCGGGAGGAGTTTCTTACCTTCAGTGGTGACCTTCGACTCCACGCTCTCCTGCAGTCGGTTTGTGCAACATCCACACAATGAATTGCTCATCGTGTCTGGGTTCTTTAAGAAGTGCTGCGGTCAAATTCATGCTAATCAAATTTCAGGGTGGTTAAAATTGGATCTTCTGTCTGCAAATATCTCCTTCCACTATTCTAGTGCTTCTAGCTCACTTTCTGACATTTTATTGATTATTTTTTTTCCCCCTCTCTTTCCCTTTACGTGGAACCAAATTAAAGCAGGAATTGGGATTGTAAATAGATAATGGTGTGTGAATGCAGATTAATCAGTGCCATCCATGTACAGTAATACTAATTGTGCCAAGGGAGGAATAGCTGAGTGAATGGTATAAATATTTAATGCCTGAATCCAATGTGAAATACAAGAGCAAGAAGAGAAATAAAGAAAATAGTTTAGTTGAGAAGACCACACTTCACTGCTTTTGCTCAAAGAGGAGTTTTGATACCATTAACCTTTCTGTATAATGCAATAAAGGAATTGGAGGAGCTGCGTTTAACACAGAGCCTTCAATTTCACTTAAGAAAAAAATGCCTTAATGCTCTGGTTAAAAACAATATTGGAAAGCATTTGGGATAAAATCAGTTGCTTAAGAGATGCGTTTTTCACAGGCTGTCTAAGCTTCAGCATTCAGGGTGGAGGCCTGGGACAGGGTGAGGATTCAGAGTGAAATTCTGGAATTCTGCAGGTATTTCTGATCGCCCAGGATCATGGACTCACAACTGCCTGCTCATTGGGGAAACGGCAGGGTAAGGAGCGTGTTGGGAGTTACAGCTGGCTATCTGGGAGGGTTGGTTTCTTGGGTGGGTTTGTTTGTCTTCTTGGAAGTTAAGATGGTCAGAAAGGTAAATAAAATATATAAATAAATCTAAATCTAGATGATACAGTAGAAGGAAACTGTCACGTGGTGCCCAGGTCTCCTTGGAAATGGTGAAAAGCACCTGGCGTGCTCCTGTTTTCTCTCCAGTTCTTTTAAAACTTGACAATCACATGAATTCTTGTCTACTCTGTGCACTGGGCCCCTCCTAAGGTAGTGCTGATACAGCAGCTGGGACTTCATCAAAAATACACGTCAATGAACTGTTCCAGTGACCTCAATCAACCACTAAAACCTCTAGAGTGGTTTTTGGTTTTTTTCCCTTCTTCGTTCAGAGAAGAGCTGAGATTAAGCAGGTAGTTCACATCCGAAGCTGTCTGTCTGCCTGGGAGCAGGACAGATGCTGGCTCTCCCCGTTGTTCTGGAGTATTGACCCCTGGAGGTGGCAGTGGGGAGCCAGGATCCTGCTGTCCTCAAAGCTGCTGGAGATGGAGATTTGGTGTCTGTGTGGCACAAAGGACCACAATGTAAAAAGCTCAAATCTGTTCTCTGTCCACTGGGCATGACCTTAAATTGCAGAAGATAAGTCAGACTTAGACATCAAGAAAAAATGATTTTTAAGTCCTCACTATCATCAAGTTTTTCTGAGGCTGTTAAATGCTCTTCAGGCAATTATGAGAGTTCCTCTACGTTCTGACACTGGTTGTGTGACGTTGGTCTTGAAGATGCTTGAAACTTGCTCAGATTTACTCAGTATCTTATAGGGTCTGAACTGTGAGGCATCATCTCACAGGTTCCTTCTCATGCAAAGTGTTCAGTGGGATTGAATTGGTAACTTCTGCTTTCAAGGACGTCTCATGGGTAGAGCACCAGCCAAAGTGTCCAAAAACATGGTCCCTGTGGGACTCAGCTTGAAGCCATGGGTGAAATGACGCTCGGAGAAAGGCAGTTCTCGCAACTCTGGGTCAGCAGCCCAGGGAGACCAAGGGAAGAGCCCATGTCTTGCCCAACCTTCCTGGCCACAGCATCCTCTCTGGTCCCTCCAGGCTCAAAAAGGCAGAGCTGTGGAAATGAAATTTTTTGGGTGGAAGCTCACTTCATCTCTTTCTCCAAGCGGCTTCAGGATTAAAAAGGTGCTTAACATAAAATGGGTACCAAATTCCCATCAGTGAGTAATGATTATTGATTTTACTTTAAAAACAGTTCTTACATTGCTACTTAGTCATTCCAAAGCCTTAGATTTCAGTTAACAAGTTGCCATATTCAGGAAGCTGAATATTTCATCAAGTGATTCATATCTCCTGGTGATGGTGGTAAGAAAGGGGAGGATGAGAGAAATGGACATAGAGAGGCTTAAAAAGTTTTGCAAATTGCTAATAGGCTTATTGAAAAAAGGACAAGCAAGAAAAGTCTGGAATATTGAAAAATGCAGTGGCAGAGGTCCAAACTAGAAGGGCTTTTATTTACATGACTCACTGGACTATTAGAAATTCAGTCATTTATTGGGCTAATGGTAGGTGTTGAAAATTCAGAGCACATAATGTAGTACAAAAGTGTGCTGGGGGATGTGGAACGGGGTTTCAGTTTCTTCTAATTAGCTCTGTGCATTCCCGAGTCTCTCTAACGCAGCTCCTCCTTTTTCTCAAAGACAGCAAGGCAGCGTTGGGTTTATAAAGAAAAATAATGTGACCTTGGGAAGTTGGCGGTACAGACACTGTGCACGGGGTGTCACCGCGCCATCAGCATCCTCTCCTGGAGCTTGTCGCAGCCTTTATTGCCTGCTGCTGTGTCTCGGGCTGCTGTGGCTCTGCTGGCAGGTCCAGCGGGGCTAATTGGGGCTGCCTGGCGTTAGCCCCTGCGCAGACGGGTCGGTGGCAGCTCCTTGAGGTGTTTCTCTGGTTTTCATGATTGCTGTTGACACTCACCTGCTGAGCATCCTTCCCCCTTCATTTGAGATTCATCGACAGCAGCCAGGGCATTTGCATTCAAAGACCACGCAGCTGCTTCGGTTCAACTGTGTTTATCTGTAATTAAATATTCCATTATCAATTAACCATTAATGCTTCCTAATGATTATTTGAAACCTGTGGGAGCCTTATGGTGAAAAGCTAGTAGTTAACTGCAGGTGGGCATGATGTTTTCCATCAGATGCATAGCTCTGGCCATGTTTTTTCTTTTCCATCAGCATGTTTCTGCCTGACCCATCCATCCTAGTGCTGGGCAATACGTGTTTCTGTGGGAATGATCCCTTCAGTCCCACATTTCTCCACCTGCAGCCAGGGTGGTGGCAGCTGGGGAAGAGGAATGGGAAGACGGGGATGCTCTTTTCCTGGTTGTGTGAGGTGACCTGCCTGCTTTATTTTTGTGAGCTAACTCCCATTTAACTGGAATCAAACACCAAAACCTCACCTCCACGTCTTGCGTGGTGGGTTTCCATGTGCTGGTCCCGATGATTTCACAGGGATTGCTAAGGCTCGGCAGAGATGCTCTGCTGCTGGGGGGCCTTTTGGTTTAGCCCAGGGGGGGTGTGAAGAAGGAAAAGCAGCATCTTCCTCTCTGCCATCGTCGTTGTTGCCTCCATGCCAAACCTGAGTCAGATGGGGGTGACCGACAGGACCTGGGGTCTAAAATAGCTCCAGATACCGCAACCTGACATTAACAGTCAGCTGCTTAACTTCAGAAATAAAAGGGATGGGAAGATAAAAGGGAAAAAAGGAGTCTGTTAGACTAGAGCCCTAGAGAATACAGTCTTTTTGCGTGCTGAGAGTTTGAGCAGTGGTGTATATGGAAATGAGGACCTGATAGTGATTTCTTGGCTGATTTAGTCCTTTCAAAAAGCTGTCAATGTCTTAAGCAAATGACATATGGTGCTGTTGAAAATTTCCATGCAGGAAATTCAGGGAACCATTTTCCTACACCCTAAATCTTCTGTATTTCTTTATAGCAGTGCAAAGTGGGTGCAGAGCACTGCGGTTATGATTGATTGGTTTTCTCTCCTCCTCCTTTTGCCTCCAGTAATTATTTATGCTACTGCAAAGGTAGCAAGAAGTGCAATCCATTAATTTTTCTAATTGATTTTCAAAGTGTTAATTCACTCAGCTGGTAGTGTTCTAGCATGTCATATATGCGGGATGCTTGGAACTTAATAATGGACTATTTACCTGCTCAAAGTGTATGTGTAAGTAATGACTAGTTTGCGGGCTACTGAATCCACTTCGCAAAAGGATATGCGAGTTGGGGGAAAAAAATAAAATATAGGGGGACAGGAAAGTGAAATTTTGCCTCATTCAGGCAGGTTAATTTTATTGCTCTCTAGTTCTTATATCAGGCAATTGAATTAGTTGGCTCTCCACAGTTATGAAAGTAAAATTTGGCTCTGCATACCTAAAGATTATTTATGAGAAGCTTGACTATTGATTCGGAATGAATAATAAAATAGCCTTTGGGGGTAAGAGTATTAAGTTTAAACATGTTGTCATAACAACCAGCCACAGTAACTTTCTCAGAATTGGTTTTAGGCATCCCATGTTTGATCTCAGCACAAAATATGTTTGTTTGAACTTAGTTATTTGAAAAAGTTTCAAATTAAATTGGTTCAGCTGTCTTTGAGTTAGCCAAGGATGGCAGAATGCCATATAGAATACTTTTTTTTTAACACCTTGTATTTCAAAAGGATCTGCAAAATTGAGATGAAAATAATCAATAGAGAAATGATCAAGAACAGTCTTAAACAATTTTATAGCGTAAAGAATGTTTTCAGTCATGCTTCATAATTATGCAGAATTCAGCCACAAGATAATACGAGGCTTAAGGTCTGTACTGTAGGTGGCAGAGATGCATTAGTTATGCAGCATAATCATCTCTGCTATTCCATTAACGAGTGGAGCAGGATTACATTGCAGTTCATCTACCATTAATAAATATGCTGCCAAGTATCATCCTGGCTCCTTACTGTTTGCCTTAGAAAAAGGTAAGTTCACCTTTGGAGGTGTTTGTTGAGTGAAGGACTTTTGAAATACTTTCTAGGCTACTGGTTCTCCTGTTGAAAATGTGTAGTAATAAAATTTGAAGTATCCTTTTGAATGGAATAGATTTCCAGGATTCTTTTCATAGAATCATAGAATGGTTTGAGTTGGAAGGGACCTTAAAGATCATCGAGTTCCAACCCCCCTGCCCTGGGAAGGGACACCTCCTACTAGAGCAGGTTGCTCTAGCAACCTTCTAGCTAGCTTCTTCTAGCCTTTACCTTCCTCTAAAAAAGCATAGGTATGGAAATGTCAATATTTTTTAAATAAGTGACAGTCTATGATTAAAAAATTAAATGGGCTTTCATTAACAATAATAGGCTTCTGTAATAGCTTTTGTCATGGTGGTGTTGTTCTGCTTACCATGGCTAATGCTACCATTAGGTACCTCTGCTCAAGGGTGCTGTGACTTAAGTAAACACCGTTCCAGACTAAGACTTGGCCTGTGACATCTCAGCCAAGAATGATGATCTGGAGTTTAATAAAGCAAACAGCATAATGCTTTAAAAAATAAATAAATAAAAAAAAGCTACGAAGAGAACAGTTGCTGAATGACTACTAATGGGCTGTGGAGCTTTCCACCTCGTGTTTGATGGCTGTAATCTTCTCCAGGTTGGGATGGATCATAAATCATTGCTTCTTGCTGGCTATTTCCAGTAAAAGAAAATCATTCTTGCAATCCTTTCTCTTCCTCAGTTAAAATAAACATACTTTTTTCCTTTTTTCAGCAGGGTTAACAGAATCTGAAGACAGGAACTGAGTACGCTTGAGCATCAAGCACATCTTGCATCCCTTAGGTAGACAAGCCAAGGAATGGATGGGTGGGAACACCCGTGGGGTATCCAGGGTGTTTCCTTTGAGCACACAGTACTCGTTTAGGACTTTCTCTATTCACGTAGGAGGAGGATTGCCTGGAAGAACAGCTATTTGGGCTATAATTCACAGTCATAATAACATTTGGTTGTTATTGGTTGGTTTCTTGCAGGTTCACTGGAATGAATTTGCCTGCCCCGGTCATCAGCAGTAAAAACTGGCTGCGGCTTCACTTCACATCCGATGGCAACCACAGGCAGAAGGGGTTCAGTGCCCAGTACCAAGGTAAATGCTTGCTGCCTGTTAGCGCTAGTCGCAGTGTGTGTTTAGCCAAACTTCTTATTTCTAGGAATATACAGTTAACTTCCTGCATGATCCTTCTGTATCCTGTTAACATTGATTTTTCCAGTTGGGTATCCAGGCACTGACACGTGGAGAGCTACCGTTGGCCGTTGTTGGGAGCACAAGCACTTGTGAGCTGCGGGGAGAGCCAGCAGAACATGCTGTGTGCGATGTGGGGAGACAGACAGGGGGGCCCCAGGCCAAGGGCAGACCCACAGAGGCTGTGTCTGTCTTTACACTGAGCCCAGTTCTAACGAGGTGTAAACTGTTCAGTGTTTACTGGCCATCCCTAGAAGGATGGATTCAGGATTGGGATCTGAAGGTGCTGTTGAGGGAGATGCTTTGGCCCAGGAGTCAAGCAGAGAAGAGATCCTGTGGTGTTTTGAGGTTTGTAGGCAGCCTTGGCCAACTCCAGTTCAGGGCATCCTGCTTGGGACCAAATGGTCGCCAAATTGGGTGGGTTTGAGTGGATTCTGCTTGCACCGTCCTCCCTGGGGACTTGGAAGGACTTTGGGTGCCATGGTGTGGCGTTGCCAGCTCTGGAGGCAGGGTCAGGGAGAGGGAGAAGGAGCAGGAGTGAAATGCAGTTCCTCGCCTACCCTCCAGGTTTGTGTCAGAGCAGCCCAGCAGCTTTCCTCAAAAGGAAGAAACAGGGCTGCAAGAACCAGTCCCATAGCCCTGGACTAACGGGAACAGAGGAGTTTCCTTTCATAAATCTGCAAAATTGCCCTGTTCATTTGTTCTCTGTTTATGGAGCCTGAGCAATGTTGTCGCGGCCTCAACATGGGCTTTGCTATCTAAGTCACCATTGTTATTTAACTTCCATTGCTTTCCTTTAACATATAAATTACTTTAAATTATAAGAAAAAACCCTTTGTTTTTTCCGTATAAGACAAATGACTGCGTGTGGCTGATGGCTTCTGGTATGACATTTTCCTTTGGAGTCATGATTGCTGCTTTCTATTAAAACACCTGTCTGAATCATCCTTTTTTCTTAAATAGAAAAGTAAAGATTAATGTTATAATTTCCTCTGATTAGATAAATGTCAGGGGGCTCTAATCTAGCACACGCCTTAGAAACTGTTTTGTTAGATAAAACGAACTGTGCTTTTGTGTGTTGAGTGTTTAAAAGATGAACTTAAAACTCTGCTCTTGAAGTGGCATTGGGCAGGACTGCTGGCTGGCAAAGGGAATCTGACACTCATTCCTCACACACTGGCTGTTTTTTGTGGAGTTTGTCAGGTTCTTTCCATCTGTTAGGAAAGATTTCAATACTTAAAGAAAAAAAAAACAAAACAAGAAACAAAGCAAAAAAATCCCAGGGATAAAAGCAAGATGTTTGCAGTCAATGGGATCTGTGTCCGTAGAACAGCGTAGATGCTAATCCAATGTCAAAAAACTCAACAGAACCCTTTTCAGGGGAATGTAACCATGATTGAACATAAATATTCTAATATATGAAATGACATATGTAATGCCCTATAAAATAGAACAACTAAAGGGTGTGTTTCAGCAGCAGGGATGTAAACAGACCCCAGGGCTGTCCAAGAGAGGGTTAGGCTGAATCTAACTTGTTTTCTGAAGATGTGTACATACATCATTCCTTAACGTTTCTGTGTTCTCCGAGTCAGTATCTGGCTTCGCTGATAATCTATATGAAAGTAATTTCCCTTCCAGCTTGTTTAACATCGATGCTCAGCTTTAGCAGAACGCTGCCTTTGTGTGTTCCGTTTCAGCTCTTTCTAATCCATGCCCTAGTTTGAAAATCTCTCCATGAATGCAAAAGCAAGGTTAGATGTAATCAGCCAGAATACAGGTTTTCTTTATGTTGAATACAGTAAATTTGTTCCCTTCCAGGCAGAGTTTAAATTTTTTTCCCTTTCCTTTCCCTTTTATGTAAGGTGAATCTTGCATCCTTGCAAATACTTTTTCCCCCACACCCTGTAAAAGCAAGTCAAAGGAACTGTAGAGAAATCAGTGCATCAATCTCTTTATTTCCTCCCACTCCTGCCTTATTTCCCAAACAGGTGTACCTGCAGGTGGTAAGAAAATAAGGTAGAAGTGTCTTAGGACGGGTGACAGCATGGGGGCCAGAAGCTGGTTATCCCCCCTCTTCCCCTTGTGAGGAGGTGATGGAAAAGCTGCTGAAGTTAGCACCCTGCTGAACAGATTCAGGTAGTGCTCGGGCTGGTGGAGTCCATCTCTCTACGTGCTTTGTTGCATAAATTGGATCCCAAATTTCTTTTTAGCTGACGGTTACCAACACACAATTGCATCTTTTCTTGATCTCCCCACCCTATTCCCTGCCCCTTCTGCCCCCCACCCTCAGGTAGAAGGAGAGAGATGTGGGCAAGTTCCAGCCCATGGCACAGGGCAGGATACCAGCAGCCTGTAATCACCTTTACTAGAGGGCTGGTGAACTATCTCCTGCCCCACATGAATGGCTTTTGAGGATTTGTATGTGTCTAGTAGTACATATGCTTAATTTTTGATATATCTGCCCATTTCCAGCTGGGGTCACAGCTCTGGGCTGCAGAGGAGCTGCAGCCTGGCCGGTCTTCTGCTTTGGTTGGTTATGGAGGGTATGAACCAGGCCAGGGCCTCCTTTTGCTGGGTGCTGGGCACCCGTACGGGAGTTTCAGAATGGTTGAGTTTGAGGGAAGCTGTTTTTTTTCACCTCCAACCGGAGGAAGAATCCCTGGGACCAACCTGCCAGGGCGTCTCAGAGGAGACTGAAGTGCCCCAGCAGGAGGAGCAGCGGGTGAGGCAGGTCTGTACCGACCAACATTCCCCCAGCACGGGGAACGGAGCTCCACGGGATAGATTTTTGCTGAAATGCTGTTTTCTGAATTAAAAATAAATAAATGCCTCCTTAAATTCTCGTTTAGAGCAACATGAAACGGTTTAAAAGAAGCACCCCAGCCTGCCTGCTTGCTGGAAAAAGCTTTGTAATGTCATCTTTCAAATTTGACAGGACACCGAGTATTCCATTAGATCTATCAGATACATGTGAGCAGCAAAACCCTCCAGAAAACAGAGGAATTTTCTGTTCATCCAATTATCCTGACACAGTTCTTTGTAGTACTGTTCCGCATTCAAATTTATAAACAAAATAGATTTTTATGTACCAGTTTTTTGAGGGCATAGAGTATGAGAGTTGTTCTTATTTTATTTTTTTTTTTTTAAAAGCGAGTGGTATTGTGTTCTGACTCGTTCTAATCTAAATGGCGTGATTTGTAAAGCTTGACTTTCGTCATTATGTCTCCACGTCGCAAACAAAATGACGGATTAAGAGGGGAGTATAGAGTGATCTCTCTTTATCAATTATTGCTGAAAGAGGCACGATGCAATTAGGGGAGTGTATCCTTCATGGGTAATGCAGTTTAGTCTCTGGATTTTGGGATTGGTGCTTGGTAATGAATGTCTGGTTTCTGCTGCTTGTTTTCATTACTCTGGGTGTTTCGGAGCAGCCTTTCCATTAGTCACGAATTTGGAGTGGGGCTGTGTCTGCTGGCTGGGTTCTGGAAGACAGGAATGAGCATGAGGGAACCTTTGTTATTTAGTGTGTCCTTTTAAAAATATGAATTGTGTGCGAGGTCCGGGTGCACTGGAGCCGAGAACTCTCTGTGCTGGTGGCCAATGCAGGATAGAGAAGAGAGATAAGAGAAGGCTCCAGGGAGACCTTATAATGGTCTTCCAGTACCTGAAGGGGGCTACAGGAGAGATGGGGAGGGACTCTATCAGGGAGTGGAGTCATAGGATGAGGGGTAAGGGTTTTAAATTGAAAGAGGGGAGATTGAGATGAGATCTGGGGAAGAAATTCTTTGCTGTGAGGGTGGTGAGAGCCTGGCCCAGGTTG
>JAOXNO010000010.1:1244220-1258372 GCA_028565335.1 Limnodromus scolopaceus | reverse complement strand
GTAGATGCTGGAATGAAGGCCCCACACCAGTGGGACCAGACTCATCCTTCTGTCCTTTTAGGAACAGCGTTACATCTGTTACATCTGTTACATCAGCTGTAGGGCCTGACCACGCAAGGTGCAATTACCCCATGAATAATTACCATACTTGATGGTCTTGCCTTTTTGTGTGTTCATGCTGTGCAGTCTGTGTTTGTGCAGACGCTCCCCGTGCTCATCTCCCCGTGTCAGCATTCACGTGCACACACCTCCATCTCTCTCGCCGTGTCTGGTGCTGTGTGGGTCTCAAATTGTTCAGCCAACATGTCTGGTGTGAGGAACGTGCTTTTTCACTGCACCATCATCCATTTGGCAGTGGTCTTTGGGGCACTGTGCTAACACAGTGTCTTCTGAACTGTAATTGGGATTTTTACCCTTTAATCTAGCGATGGGCAGAGGTAGAAGGAACCACGCTCGCTTAAGATTCATGCTTTGCTGCTTCAGCATCATTGCCAAGAAATGCTCCATTTTCTTTGTGTCCTTCCCTTAGTGATACAAGAAAACTGAGTCACATAAATTTCTACAGCTCTGTGACAAAACCACCCCATATTATTGTGCGTTTTGGTAGTTGCTGGAATTCAGAGTTGAATATTGGCGGATCTCATCTCATCCCTCTCGGGAGCCCCCCAGGTTCTCTCCACCCCAAGTCAACACTCAACTGCTCGTTTGCGCCATTTGACAGGCTGGAGGGGAGGGTGGAAACGGGGAGAAAGAGAAATGGGGGGGTTGGAAGGTGTTTACTCAGTGCTGATCACCACTTCATAGCCTTCACGTTAGTTGGCAGTTACATTAAGGTTGCTCCATAAAAATTTTTCATACTCAAACTAAATTACTTGCTTTAAAATGCTAGACTTGCATCTCCCTCTCCTTCCTCCCTTTTGTCCTGTGCTTGGTTTTCTCCCTGGCCCCACACACCTTGTCATTGAGTTGTTTTCTCTCCCTGGCACGGCTGGGACGGGTCCGGGGGGGCGGCTGGCTGTCACCTTGGCGTGTCACAGGTGGCTGTTTGTAATCACGGGCTTCGGAAATGGGCTGTTTAATTGGTGTAATTTTGCAGAATGAAAAAAAACCCAAACACCACAACTCTTTTCAGAGGTACTTCTGTAGTGGAACGGAGGGAAAACTGCGTCCCTAGCTGGCATTTCCTAGAAAACACTTTGGTGTATAAACTGAGCTGAAGGGATTCCAGTTACATTCGTTTCCAAAGCTGTTTTTCGCTAAACAAAATGGAACATGTTCAGGTTTTCAAGCTACCAGTTGCCATTTTTCTCTCCACATCCACCAAGACAGTTGATGAAAGAATGTGTCTTTTGCTATTCTGTCTCTGTATGTGCTGTTTTTGCTTTGTAGTAACTCAGGTTGGTGTGTCCCAGGGACATAATATGTGTCCAGACCCTGGGATTCCAGAGAGAGGCAAAAGAATAGGCAACGATTTTAGGTAAGAACCTTTTACTTTTTCAGGGTGGTTTTTTTTTCCGCATGCTGCAAAGCTTCTGTCTGTGACCATTGTGTGTGCTCCTTGGCATCACGTAGTCTGTTTTAGAGACCATCTGCACAGCTCTGAACGCATTTTGTCTGAAAAGCTGCCTGGGATGGGGTGATGTAGAGGATCGATGTGTATAAATGTGCCCGTGTGTGTCGGGGAGACCGTGTCCCAGACGAGGATGTACAACGATCTCTCCCACTATTTCTCTTTTCACGATGTGAGCCTGCAGCCGGGCCGGTATAATCAGTGTTTGCTGTCATTCCCCACCTCCAGCTAAATGCAGAAAGAACTGTCTTAAACAGCAAAAAACCATCACTTCGGAAATTACCTTAAGTCACAGCATGGCCCTGCTCCTCCTGAATTTGAGGTGACTTCCCAAAGCGCTAGTAGAGTTCTTTGTCAATAAGCATACGTGGTGCTAGATAATTGTTTTCTTATACAGTTTAAAACAATGCTGTTATTGCCTTGTAGTTGGTAGCATTCATTTAAAGTGTGCAGGAATGAATCACCCTGCTGTTAGCAATAGCAAATCAATATTTAATCTTATTTTGCTGTCGATGGCTATTTTGTTCACTAAAAGTGTCTTTCCGTTTAACCTGAGTCTATCAAATTTTCCTGAAATCCAGAAAATGGATAGGAGGGGTGAGGGTGGAGGAAAGGGAATTCCCAATAGTCCCTAAATGCCATAGGATAAATTCTCAGCTGCTGTAAACCTGGCGTTGTGTCGCTTCGGTGAATAAAGCAGCATTGGCTTAAGCCAGCAAAGGCTCTGAATCCAGAGTGATAGAATAAAGCACAAATCTTTCAGTGGTAGATAAAGATAGTATTTTTTTTTTTCTTTATAAGAATGCTGAGCACGTCATCTCCTGGGGCTGAGTCTGTGCTCCTGCACTGAATAAAATTCCCACTGAAGTTGCATTGAAAGACCCAAACCTGCTCTCGGAGCGTCGCCTCCTCGGGCAAACAGCTCCGAGGCGCGAGGCAGCAGGTCCCCCCCTTCCTTCCTGCTGTTGCCTGTGGGTCCAGGGAATTCTCTCTTCACAATCTGGAGAATCGCTGGGGCAGTAAAAAGCCCCAGTGACAGAGCTGTTGCTGTAGAAACATCCCGGTTGCTAACATCCCCCTTCGTTCTGTCCGCTAGGTTAGGCTCCAGCATCCAATTCACCTGCAACGAGGGTTATGACCTACAAGGGTCCAAAAGCATCACCTGCAAGAGAGTGAGCGACATAATTGTTGCCTGGAGCGACCACAGGCCAGTGTGCAGAGGTGAGAAGAGAAATTTTACGGAGCTATTAGGACTAATGAGACAACCCATCTCCTTCATGTCCCCTTCACGCGTCACCCATTCTGGCCTCATCACCTGGTTGGGATCCCTCAGCGGGTTCTGAATCCATGTGGCCCAGGGTACAGACCTGTTCCCAAAGCCCTGCCTCGGGCAAGGGGCACAATGAGGGGACCCCCTCGATGCTTGCAGCCCCCGGGGAACACTCAGCTCTACTGCTGCGTGTCCCGCGCTGCCCCTTGCTCTCCCTCTGGAGACGGGAGTTTGGTCTCTCCAGCTCCGTGGTCAGAAGTCAATAGGATCTTTATTCTTTTCTAATGGGGATCCTTGTTTTCTGGCTGAGTGTGGGTGAATAATATGGGTTCACATTTTTCAATCTTTTCAGCACAAGGCTGAGAAAGAAAACTTCACTTGGTTCTCATGCAATTTGGTTTTATTCCAGAAATTCAGATTTAAAGAAAACCACCTGTTTCCGTTGCATAATGGAACTAATAAAGCTATTTCCGTTACCTGTGGAGCTCCATAAGTTATTAGCTCTGCACCATATGGATTATATTTGTGTCCTTCCTACCCGTGCACTACATCCTCATCTCTTCGCAGCGGCTTTCTCTCCCATTCTGTTCTCTCTATTCCAGGCATTTCTTTTTATGGGGTAAGGAGGAGAGGGGAGAAAAGGTGAAAGCCTGAAACAAAATCTGGCAAAGCTAAGGTGGGGGGAGAGTCTGTTCAATGGGACTTGCTGCTGGCAGGGAGCAGTGAGGGGTTGCTTAGACCGTGGCTCCTTACCAGCACGATCCCAATTATCCCGTGGCCCTGCCACGAGCCCCCAGTGAATGGAATTTCCTTTCAGCTGGGAAAAAACCTGATGCCCGTTTTGCCCTTGGCCATTTTGTTTTCATTCCCTCTCAGTCTCTAAAAAGTGGCATGCATAATTGTGATATTTGTAATGCTAATAATGAACAACTTGTAATATTTTTAATTAAATCCCTCTAAAGCTCTTAAAGTCATAAATTGGTATTTTTTCAGCTCTTTTTTCTTTAATTTCATCTGCAGATTTTTTCAAGGCTTTGGAATCCCATCTAATTCTTGAAACAAGCCTGGAATAAATTGAATCAGTGTAAGAGGATATTTGGCATAAATATGTGACACTATAAAGGAAATTTATGGTGTCCTCTTGCAAGAGATAAGAAAGGATTTGCCTGCATTATTATGATTCTATGAATCAACTTAATTTTTTTCAGCTGCTAACTTCCAGTGTGGTTTTTTTTTTCTTTTCAAAAAGTTTTCCATTTCTTTTTATTTCATCTTTATGTCACTTTTTTTTTCTATTTGTTCCATTTTGTTGTTGGGTATTGAGTTTCTCTCGAATTGCAGAAATGGGGGTGCCTGGTGAGTCAGCTTTTAACCCCCTGGACTGTGCCAGTTTCTAACGCCCAGTGATCAAACCTCCTGCCACTGTTGGGAGACTGTTTTTCAGCTTCCACATCTGCAGCAGATTCCCTCTGGGTCCTGGGGAGACTCAACAATTAATCCCTTTATTCTCCTCTTGCCCACTTTCAAAATGACAATAATGGGATTTACCTTTTTTCTGTGAGGTAGGATGGGACACGTAACGGACTCCAGGATGGGGTCAAATCAGAAGAATGTGGTTAAAGCATCATGGATAGATGCCCTCGGCTCCTTCCTGAGCTGCTTCTCAGCATTCCTCATGTTCCCTTGTGACCACAGCTTTCTGGGGACATTAAGAAGGAGCTGTGTCTTACCTGGCATCTTCCACATAGCTTCTTGCATTGTCCTGGACATGAAAATATGTATGTGAGGGCTTTAATACAGTAAATAAATAAAATCAGTCTGAGTGCTGGGGAATGGGTTTTTGGTGGTTGGTCTGGTGGTCCATCTGTCTGGTAGGCCCTGGAAACACCCTACACATCTATTCATCACAGAGAAATCCTTCATCTCTGATGTTATAGGGAAAAAAATGAATCTTTTGGCTAATAAAAACAACACAGAGCAGCAATTTTTAATTCTCCCCCACTTCCACACTCTGTGCATCTCTGCTTCTCTCTCCTGTGAACAAAGAACACCGAATGCATCCCAAAGCTATGACACCTCACTCCCCCATCTGTCTTGTTCTCCTCTTCACAGCCAGGATGTGTGACATGTACCTCCGTGGTCCCAGTGGTGTGATAACTTCTCCCAACTACCCTGTGCAGTACGATAACAACGCCTACTGCGTGTGGGTCATCACCGCGCTCAATCCAGCCAAGGTAGGTCTCAGAGATGTGTCTCCACGTCATCACTTCAGTGCCTTAGTCAAAATGGTGTAGCTCTGCTTCTTCAGAGGGGACAGCTCTGATATTTCCCCATTCAGGTTTCCGTTTCTGATGTTGTGCCCTCCTCTCCCCCCGCAGACTTTCTTCTGTGTGTTTCTCAACCATCTTTAAAGACCGCACCACATCGCGTTCTCTCTCTGCTGAAAATCCATTTTAAAGGATGTAATTAAAAGTGAATGTAATTATTTTTAATCGAAACCTCTTTGATATCTTGGCGTGAATGGCGGTGAAATGCCAAACAGCTTAGCAAAGCATCTCCTTCAGCCAGCTCTCAGCTGGGAAAGGAAGGCTGCGCTGAAAGGAACGCTGATTTTTCACTTCTTCTGGCTGGTGGCTGGCCCCCAGCCAAGGGGGATTTCAGCCCCCGAAGGGCAGGGGGCGAGTGAGGAGGGAGCTATGGTTCTACCTACTGCTATTTATGCAGCATTGGAAATTTATAAACGGATCCTTTCTGTGCTCGCTGAGGTTTGGAAGAGGGCAGGTTGGTGGGGATTTTTTTGTCCCCACTGGTCTGCATGTGCGATTCCAGCTTGCTCTTGCTGGTCATGTAGAGAGCAAGGCTTGACCACCTTGGCATTTGTAAGATGGAGTCCTTTCCCTTTTCCACTGGCTCAGGGAGGGTGATGTTCAGTGCCTCACAGCTTCTTCCAGCCCTGTAAACTCTCCTGCAGATCTGCACGGGGACATAAGAACAAAAATTACTTCACAGTGTAGCTGAAAATACTTTCTTGAGGTGTTATTCGCCCTCTTCTGCTCTCAGAAGACGACAAGTTTTGTTCTTTCTAGTATCTGGGTTCCTACTAATACCATCTCCATTAGCTCATGAGCAAATCTCGGGTGCCAAGTCACTGAGCTCAGATGCTTATTCTGTCAATTCTGCCTTGATCCTTGCCTCTAGTCCTGCGCTTGGCACTCTGCCTTCTGCCGCTGATCAGGCGTTTCACAAATGTGTTGGTATCCCAGGATCTCATCTTTTGCTAGAAATTGTTGCAATCTACAGAAATGCTGGCAGCCATCGGCAATGCTGGTCCATTTGCCGATGGGGTGGCATCTTGTGCCCACACCTCCAGGGCTGCTTCTCCCTCGGGAGCCCTGGCTGGGCAGTGGGAGCTGGGGCTGGCTAAAGAGCTGTTCTCCCCACCAACCTCAGTTCAAGCCTTTAATAAGTGCCGATCACTGGTGGATTATGATTTTAACGAGGAGTGTTCCTGTGTTCCAATTTCAGAATGAGTTTGTATTTAAAGGGCTGTCATTAGCTGGTCATTGCATCCAGCGGATGTCTTGGTTTGGCTGCAGAGGAGCGTGGTAATGACCCAAATTCTGGGAAACTGGAGTGTGGAATCAGGATATTTTTCAGTGCTGACTTATTAGGAGTGATTTACTGGTTAATCAGACCCAGGAGGTTCTCCTTCATCAGGATAATGTGCAAGTGGAGAACAGACCACATGTAACAGCAGCTATTACTGCTGGAGTGTCAGCTGCGTTCCTCAGCCCGTGGCCTGCAGACCCTTGGGTATGCATCACCTCCACACGGGCACCTTATTGAATACATCAGCATCTTCAGCTGCTGTATGTTGCATGTGTGTTATACATACATTTATCTTTGTGCATCTTGTGTCCTTCAAAGATAAGCCAGATCCAGTTTTTGTGTATATAAAATAGTCCTCTGTATGTGGAAAGAAGTTGTCATGAGCTAGACCTACCCATGCCCTGGGTGTTATGTAGGCGAACGATTCCCTTTGGGAAACCCTTTGGGTTTTCTGTACAAAATTATGAAGGTACAAATTATGAAGGAGGAAATGGCAATCAATTGTCAAGAGATGCTTGTGGGCCATGTCCAGTGTTTTATTGACCCTTTGTGACATTGCTTTCATGTTGAATATTGAGTCTGATCTTCAGCTCTGCCCATTTGCTTTTCTCCCAGCCTTGTGCACAAACTGTCTCTGCTTTTCCTTCAGCAGTGGGATAGAAGGAGCTTCTCCTCTTTTAACCTTCCTGCACAGACTGTCTCATTTTTCAAAAACATACTGTCTTTGGGAACTTGTACTTACGGAAAGTTTCTCCTCTTCCCCTAGTTAGTTTCTTCCTCAGCTTTTAAACCTGTGTAATAATAAACTGTTGATTAGAAAACAGAATCTGCAAGTCCCAATCCTCAGCTTTCCAAAATCATAAAGGGAACTGAAATTGGTAAAATCCTTTAATTCCAACACTTACCAGCTTGGAGCCCAGGCCAGGCACGGACTTCCTTCTGGCACTGCTTGGGAGTGGATGGAAACAAATCAATTGCCATTAGTGTTTTCTGCTGTTTAAAGAATTCGTTAAGGCTCCGAAAACCACAGTTGTGCAGATGGGACCGTCTCTGTTGAAAATACAAAAAGGCAGGTGGAGTCACTGGTGGGGACGGTTTCCGTTGCCCAGCAAACGCCTGCCCAGGCTGATGCAGCCGCTCATGTGTGCACAACCCAGTTTGGTGCTGGGAGCTGCTGGCGTATGACTTTTAATGCCAGCTCGGTCACTGATGTTCCCACCTCACAAGTCACATTCATTTTTTGCCTCTGAAAAGTACCCATAAAACTCTTGGTTATTTAAAGCAGGGACTGTGTCAGAACCATGATGCTGAATTGGCCAGTTCCCCTCCATGTCTCTGTGTGGGGAGGGTCTCATCTCTGCACACTCCCCAGCTTGGGTGAGGCAAGGACGGAAGATGAATTAATTAAAATGCCTATAAAATACTTTGCAGATAAAAGGCACAATGGGCCCAAGCTGAAGCCTGCTGGAGTCGGTGGTAATCTTTTTATTGACTTGAGTGGTCTTTGGATCAGGTCCTGTTATATGAAGCTTTTAATATGAGCGATGGGAAAACCACTGAGCTGAATTTAGAACTCATTTGCAAGTCATCTGTTCTATATTTGGAAAAGAACTGTGAGCCAGATTCACTGAGCTCCATAATCCCCTCGAAGTTTGCTCAGAAACCTACACAAACAGTATTAAGGGCATAGTGCTCTGCAGTTGACAACTTGGAATTATTTCCTATACGGAGGGTGACATCAAACCTATCTGGGGGATGTTCAGGGTATGTAGGTTTTTTGGTGGTCACCAGTGCCATGGGAATTAATTTCAACCGCAGTGGAAAAATAAATCACTTGGGAGCTGAGAAATGCATATGGTAATTGGTGAATCTGCGTTAAAACTATTTCTGAACCTTTGCAACATAATGGATGTTACTGGTTGCTATTCCTCTAGGGGTTATCTTCACCTGGGGTCTAGTTGGCCAAATAAAGCTCTGTCCAAGCTTCTGGTGTCGCCGGTGGAGAGAGATGGGCCCCTCCAGGGGCTGATTCACACCAAATGAAGATAGATGCTTGAGGCTGGGGAGACGGGGGGGATGAGCAATATGTGCGTGTAAAGCATTTGAATATAACTGCGAGAGGTGCAGTTCTCCACCGAGAGAATTACTGTGGGTTTGTCCTACGAATGTGACTGCACTTCAAATCACTCTGCAGTACCAAGCATGAGAATCAGGTGTCATCTTCCAGCCTATTTTCATGACTTTGCTAATTGCTTCCTGTCACTTCAGTAGCTTAAAATTGAGGTTTTATGTCATCCGTGTGTTTGTGTGTGCTGGTAGGTCTCTTGTTGTCTAATGAATCATTAAATAATTTTCAGCTTTGAGACCAAAAAGAAAATAGGAAAATGGATAAATAAATATTGTATTCAGCATCCTCTTCCTGTGCCACGAGGTTACAGTCTTCACTATACTAGAATGTAATTAGTTATTTAATTAGGGTCAGACTCCTTAGAATGCAGTTTACTTGAATGACTGATTTAACTAATGATGTGTGCCGTTTTACAGCACTGTGTTCTTTGTATTAATTACATTATTCCATCATTACATGGTTTAATAATAATCTGCACAGGTTAATATATTGGTACTACTACTGAAATTAATGGTTCCAAACTTCTATGAAGTCTCACACAGGCTCCTGTTTCCTGATCCTGGGGTTTTGGGGTAATAACCTATTTTCAGAATGTCACGGCTTAAATATCTAATTTGCTTTTCTATGCATTTGAAAAGTATTAACTGCATGTATATGTAGAAGTTGGTAGCACGTGACAGTTCAGTCTGAAGTTTATATACACTTTATTTTTTAAAATATACACTTTATATACACATTATTTTTTAAAGAACACCCAAGCTGTTCAACGGTTGACTAATCAGTGGTTTCTTAAGAGGTTGAAGTTGAGTGAAAGGAAAATGTTGTCGGCTTCCTGGAGGGTCCGTACAAGCCTTGAGGAGCCTGTAGATCCTCATGTTTAACATAACACAGTTAATTATTGCTTCTGCTTTCAACTTTGGGACTTCTCTCCCCCCACGATGGCACACGTGCTCAGGTGTTTGCAGGAGGTGCTGCTTCTGGAATAGGCAAGAAATGACCAGACACAGATTGTAGTTTTCCTGTGCCCTGTTCCCCTGGGCCAAGCCAGGAGGCGTGGGGTGACATCGTGTGGCCGGTCCTTGGCACACGAGTGGGTTCTTCCCGTTAATGGCTTTTGGTAACTGCTGTGTTGTGTGAAACAGCAAAAATTAGCGTGAGGCTAAATTTAGTAATTTAGTCTGCGAAAAGGTAGGAAACTTAATAAATTTACGGGCACATATACAAAGGTCTGGATGCATCCAAGGGTTTATGTGCTTCCTTCAATCCTGTCGGTTAAAATGCTCCAAGAAACCAAGTTCCCATTGATTTCTCCTGGTGCTGTGGATGTAAAGCACTTCTGTAAATTAAGCTCCCTTCCTTTTCTGGTTGTTTGTGCTGTCTGAGGCTGGATTACGACCTTTGTCCCCCGAGTCACATTGTAATTTTCAGTTATTTGAGAATAATAGATTTCAAAAGCTGCCAAGAGCCTCGGAACACAAACCTCTTGACTTGGGGGGACCTCTGCTCCTGAAGGATACACAGAGGCTCCATAAATCAGGTGGGAATGGAAGGTCAGGGTCGAGCAGGAGAGAAAACACAGGAAACAAACATTCGTGGACAGATATTATGGTGATTGTGTTTGCAGAGAGCTTGAGACAGTTTCCTTGAGCTACCCCAGTGGTGATTCATGTCAGATATAAAGACCAAGTCTTGGTTGGACAAAAGCTTCTGAAAACCAGGGGAACTTTCTGAGCACCACAGAGCAAATGAAAGACTCTCCGTTTGCACTGTGTGGAACAAACACTCTGCCCCTGTGCACATTCAGATCCGTCACCGTATTCCCAGGTTTATTAAAGAAATAGTAGCAGTATCTCGTGAAAAAAAAAAGTGTGCTGAAATCCCAACACACGTATCTTTATCAATAAAGTCATCTAGAAAATCAATAGATAAAGCAGAAAGATCTGAGAGGTAATTTCAGTAAGAGCTCAGTCTGTCTGGAAAGAAGTGCTACGGTGCTATAAAAAGCGAGGATGGTCACCTTTGGTGATGTCCTGAAGTTATTAATGCTCTTATAAATTGCTCCTCGATAGACAAACGGATAAATAAGCAGGACAAGGGGATCTGCTGGCTGCCTTGGCCGTTGATTCACATTAACATGCTGCATCTTTGCCAGGTTATCAAACTCACCTTTGAAGAATTTGAACTAGAAAGAGGATATGACACTCTGACAGTGGGTGATGGAGGACAAGTCGGAGACCAGAAAACTGTGCTTTACGTGTAAGTAGCATGTCCTTTGTCCCCGGGAGAAATCCTCGGTTTTGCCTGAGGAGGTCACCGATGTGTGTGGGTGCAGGAGTCCTGGGCTGGTTATTGTGTCCCATGGGATGGTTCATGTGCTGCTGGTTGGTTTTGGTGGATCTGACTGTTCTTGCTGTGTTCTTCCCTCATCACATTCTCTTAGTCTTCAGCAACAGAAAGGCTCTTGCTTTTGCTTCACTTCTCTTAGAAGCGAACCCCTTAGAGAGAGGATGGGGCTGCCCGGGGAGCGGAGTGAGTGTGATTAAAGTTAGGATACAGAGTAAATGCACATCAGGCAGAAACTGAGAAATCTTTGGCTCCCTCTCTCCTGTGCTGTCCTCCTTGTGGTGTCATTTTTAACAGTGCAGAGTGGCTGTAAATCCATTACCTTTGAGTGACATCCTGAGCGTTTTACACCCTGTGTGCCTTTATGTGACCGGTGACACGCGGTGCTTCAAGGCTGAGAATCAGTCCCCCTCGATTTATGCCCTTTAGTTTGCAGGTACAATGTTCTACAGAAGTTCCTTCAGTAGAGGAAACATTGTAGGTAGTCCTGCTTTCCTTCCAGGCCTTCCTACATCAGTGTTTCCCATCTAAATATGTTTTTGGGAGGAGTTTGGTTATTAGATTAAGATCAGATTAGATTAAAGAATTGCTGTGTTGTCAGTCTATTGTTTTTAGAATATTTGAAGACCAAGTGCTTTATATTGTAGTGCAGCTAATACAGGGAATAAAAGGGAAACAGGCTCTATTGGTGTTTGCCATCTACTCCGTGCTTAATAACTGCAGACAGTTTGGTTTCATTTGGAAGGAGTGTGTCAGTCGGAATGATCCAAAGGAAGATGAGAGTTAGTAGATCAAAGGCAAGGGTTTTCCCTGACCCATGTGTTTTACAGCACTTAAGCATCAATTTCTCGTTAACCTGCTGGTTGATGGTTAGTGTTTTCCCTTCCTCCAGAAAAGTCTGTTCCTGTTCTGAAGGGTCAGTGAGAAATCAATTTGTGTATCGTTCAAATGTAACTGTGATAATTGTGTATCATTCAAATCCACGTCACTGAAGAAATGGTGATTCTGCTGTAGCTTCTCTGAATCATTACAGTTAAAATCATTAAAGTAAAATACTGTGTAGCTTTATGGAAGTCCAAAAATTTGAAAACTGTTGGAGACCTCGGAGTGCTGTATATTTGAGTACTTCAGGAAATGTCTGTTCTGAGCAATGCAGTTCCACACTGTGAGTACAGTCACCCAGTACAGCCGTGCCACGGTGTGCAAACAGTGGGAGAGTCCAAAAGCAGAGCAAACCCTGTGTTGTGCACAGCACTCTGCTCCACGCTGGCCTGAAATTCCTGACTTCAGCTCACCTTTGAGCACCCGCAGGTGTTTTGCCCTCATTCTAGGGCTCAGACGTGCCCCACGACCGTGCTTGGGTCCCAACCGCTTCCCAAAGCCTGGCTCCTTGCCACGTTGGGGCATCGTTTGCCTCTTGCGAGTGCAGAGGAAAGGCAGTGGTTCATCAAAGTCTCACGTGTCTTGAGGGCACTTGGAGGGCCAGGTCCTGGAGCAGGAGCAGGGAAAAGTCACCCTGACTTTCGGAAAGAATATTTGCAGTGACAAAGGGGGTGTTGGAACCACGGCCTCCAGCAGCCAGCTTTAGTATCTTAATTTGAAAGACTCCTTTTCTATCTAATCAAAAATGTGTAAGAGCAAACAGCTCTCAAAAAGCTACTCCAGCAAAGCTGTTGTACTCCTTCCAACTAGTAGAGAGTATTTCATATTGTGTTTTTTAATTCCTCCTCTTCACTTGTTTTTCCACATGAATCAGCCTCCCACTCCCTTTTCACTTACCTTCATGTTTGCTTGTCTTTCCCAAATCTCTGTTTCTCTGAGGTTCATTTTACTATACATTTTATTTCGGCACTGGTGAGCACCGGTGATACTTGGGTCAGGAACTCTAACCTGCAACGTATGGGAATGTAAATGTGATTATTGCAAAAGTGTTTGTAATTAAAGTGTCACAGAGCATTTCACAGCTGATTGGTCAAAATGTGCAAATTACTGCCAGGGGAGTAGTTTGTAATAACTTGCTGAAATGATTTCATTCCATCCTTTTTTGTTTGCCTAAAGCCCATGAAGATTTTTCTAGATTTGATTTTAATCATTCCACCTTTTCTCCCTCTGTATTAGCTGCCCGACACCTTGCTAATACAAATGTGGAATATCTGAGACCGTCCACACAAGGTGTAGCGTCTGGTATCTTCTCCCAGTGCAGGAGAACTTTCCATTAAATTGCTGATGCTAATCCTAACAGGGAAAAATTATTTATTTATTTTTTAATCTGGGAAGATAAGTTGAAAACTAATGAAATGTCAAAGAGGTGTGAAGCCCACAGAAATGCTCCATTTGTAATGAATGTGGCTGAAAGCCCATGGACAACTTCTCTCAGCAGTTGGTGCCCTCTTTACCTCCCGTCAGCCGAATTCCTGTACCAGGCTGGATGTCCTGGGTACAAGCTGGAGTGCTTTTGGAGGAATCATCAGGCAGAAACCTAACCCTGTCAAACATATGAGTTTCAGTTTTCTTCTTCTTCATTTATTCTCGCCTATTCAAGAGGAACTCGGTCCTGCAGCCTTTCAAATCAAGAAATAGGTCTGAGTCAACTTGGGTAGCAGCAGACGCTATCCCAGGCTGGGGTTTGAGGCACCATTTGTTTCCAGTCTCACTCTCATCCCTGTAAAATGCGTCTCAGAACATAACAGATTGTTAGGCTGAGCTTTCTCACTTGCAGAGAGGATTTTATTCCCTAAAGTAACAAGCACCCAAATCAATCATTCAGCTTGTTAAAGTGGAATGGGAAAGCATGCAAAAACCTTTGAAGCGCCTTGTTCTGGAGATTTTTCTCTTGGTATGTTCCTCATTCCTGCCCGGCTGCTGCTTAAATAACTTGAGAAGAATCAACAACAGCACTTCTTCTGCGCTCCCCGGATGCAAAATGGTCATTAAAATAAGATTACTTCTTAATTTACCGGCACCCCAGGATCAATAAAATTTCTGATGTGGGTCAAAGCAACAACAGAGCAAAGGTGAGGGTGGAACTGGGAGAGCTTTAACGGGCTTGGGACATGTGAGTGTGATTGCAGGAAAAAACACTCTCCAGCTTCATAGAATCATACGGGGTTGGAAGGGACCTCTGGAGATCATCTAGTCCAACCCCCCCACCAGATCGGGTCTACCTAGAGCACATTGCACAGGAACTTGTCCAAGCGGGTTTTGAATGTCTCCAGAGAAGGAGACTCCACCA
>JAOXNO010000010.1:1215027-1237584 GCA_028565335.1 Limnodromus scolopaceus | reverse complement strand
TGATATTGTTGATGGTGGAAGACTGTCAGAAAACTTAGTGTTTATATCTTTCCTGCTCTGCTTTTCCATTAAATGTATTGACTCGCGTCATAAAACACTGGCGCTGAAATACTGCTGAACCGACAGATGTGGAGGCTTTTAGCTTATGGTGTGTTGACCTGAGCTGCTCTCAGGGTCGTGTTACTTGTATTTAAGTCTCTTCTAAACCTTAGCGGGAGCAGTTTGATGTTATGCCACAGGGTTTTAATGAGCCTGCCGGATTCAGGTTCTGCATTTGCCCTGCCATGGTGGTTTAGGTGGGAGGGACGTGGCAAAGACATGCAGAAAGAAAGGGCTTTCTCGTTTCCTCTTTAGATCCTTCTTTCCTCATTGTTGGAATCAACAAAAGAACCAGGTGATAGAAACTCCCTGGTCCCGGTTCCTTCAGATACCTACCTAGCACTGTCAGCTTTCATTAGTTAAGCAAAGTTTATATATATATATAATAACATGTGTGAGGCTGTCTTCTCTTCTTGAGGGTCTTTCCTGGTCAGGGATAACATTTGTGTGATTCCCTCAGGTGTGGCCTGGAAGTGCTCACAAATCCCACCTCTTGTGAATATTTTTCCCAGAACCTGGCTTTTTGCTGGTGCAGCGCTTGCTTTGCAGCTCCGAAATCCTCATTTATTTTTTTTTTTTTCCCTCCAGAGCTGAGTCAGGCAGGAGCAGAAATTCCCACGGAACCCCAGGAGAAGAGTGGCCTGAATTGTGGGTGCCCGTGGCGTTCTTGAGCGGTGGGGAAGGGAGAAGGGGGGGGATGTTGGTGCTGCCCAAACCCCTCCCCGTGCCCACGGGGGCTGCGGTTCTGGCTCTCATTGCTCACTCGGGGAGCGTAGGCAGCCTCCTCCGTGCTCAGCCAAGGGACCCGGCTCCCTCACCCACCGCCAGGAGACAAATAGCACAAATAGCTGACGAAAAAAATTTCTGGTGAAACATTTTCCCTTAGAAAACGCTGTTTTGTCAAAATCTTATCTGCGAGATATAATATTTGATGGAGAAGTTTTGAAAGATTCATTTCAACTTGTTTCATTTAAATAATGTCAAAACACTTGATTTAGGTGTTCTTGTTTAGTTTTGACTTTTATTATTCTAATGTGGAAGTGATTTTACTTAAACATTCATCAGGAGAAATGTTTCAATCTTATTGAAGTAACATGTTTTGATATTTCTGAATCACACATTTTTGGAATTTCTGCCCTGCTAAATATTTCATGAATTTTACTATGTATGAGAAGAAATGCAGCAACCCAGGGGATTTTCCAGGACAGAAATTCCATTTTCTGACCTCTCTAATGTAATAAAACGTGCTGGTTTTGTTTGCCTGCTGCTAACAAGGAGGTGGTGTGCATGGTAGACAAAGTGAGCTCCTGTTCTTCATTTCTCTCCCATTCTTAAACCCGTGATTTGACTCTTTCCATGGAGATGTTCCGGGGTTCACGCAGTGTGATGGGAAAGGACTTCATGAGCTCAGAGCGAGGGGGGAGCCAGGAGGGAGGAGACCATTCGATCAGTGCATCTCTGTTACCTTTATTCTGCCTCAGCAGAGGCTCAAAGGGAGTTTATTTCTCTTTGCTTGGCTGCATTTTTTCTGAGTATCTGGTAGCCTGAGCGTGTCCTCGTTTTACAAAAGCAATGAATGTGCTGAACACTTGTAGCTCCCTTTGGCTTCTGCGGAAGCTGGAGCTGCTGAGCGTCTGTCTGCAGCCCCTCGGTGGAGATCTGCGGCCACCGTCTCTCCGGAGCCATGGGTACGTGCGGAGGGAAGCCCTTCGGGTCGGTGAGGAACCTCATGGCAAAACTCCACCAGGCTTTAGGAGGTCGGGGCTCCCTCGCTGGAGTCAGGTGTGGGCAGGAATGTGGTGTGTGTCCATGTATTAAAGATTTTTCTTGCTTCTCAAGAGCCTCTGAACGTGGAGGAGCAGCCTGGGAAGTGCTGATACTTCTGCTCCACATGGTGCCAGGTACAGAGTGGGCTGGGAGGTGATGGCATCGCTTGCCCTGGCCCTTCCCACGGTGGCTGGAGTGACCCATGTCAGTGTCCATCTCCTCCTGAGGTACCAGCAGAGCGCTACCAGCACGTTCCCACGGAAAGGTTTTCCATCCCCAGGGCACATCACAGGCTTCGGTGACAGCAGGAACTGGGTGAAGGCGCCGTGGGGACAGCTTGCCGTCAGTGGCATTTGCTGTATTTCAAGACTTCAAGGTGTGAGAAGGAAAGGAATAACAAAAATTAATTTTTAAAGGCTGTTGCGTTGGAGCAGAAAGTGTTACCCGTTTCCCATGTCTCTGTCAGGACACAAAGATACATGTTTAAAATAGGCATGTTTCCCTTTGATCTTGGTACTATTTCTTGAGTTTTAAAGCTGAATTTTCTTTTCATGATTTGCACTATTTGTTTGTCTCCTTCTTTTTTTTTTTTTTTAAGTAATGTACAGTTCAGTGCTGCTTCAATATCCAAACTGTTTTATTTTTTATCCCTTATATGCAAGTACAAATCTTAAATGTTGGGATTTTCAAAGTCTGTGGGAAGATACGTAAATACTGGCAAACTCTTTTCACTGACAGACAAAAAAAAAAAGAAACCCATTTCATGAAAACTTTAATATTAATATTAATTTATGCTAAATAATTTTGGGGATGTTTTATTACCTGGCAGTGACTTTCTAGTTGAAGATGCAGAGAGCAGTAGCAGAAGCTTTAGGTGCCTTGTTGTGACTTCTATTCAAAATACACCTGTATCTGAGTTGCCTGAAGTCAGAATAATAATGAGGTGCTTGTTGTTATTCAAAGCAAATTGGAATATTAGATGGAGTAATGCAAATCTCGGATTATGCGCTTTTTCCTCTGTAAAGAAAATGTCATAAAAGAAGTTTCCAATTTGGTGTAAGAAATTGAAAACTGGGAGAAAAGACAGCGAGGCTGATCACAGATGATGGGGATAAAAACTAGAGAACGTGGAAGACGAGATGAATGTGAAGCAGATAAATCATGTGGGAGCACTAAGGAGGCTGCAAAGGAATGAAGTTCTGTAGCTAATAGTGAGCCAGAGCAGGGGCCCCTTTGAAATGAAATTGTACAGAGCAGAAGATAACAGAAAATTGTGTCCCTGATTTACTTGAAGTCAAAATACATGTGCAACAAGAGATTACCTGGGTGTTTGCATGCAATAAGGTGTCAGCGTCTGCGTTGGGACCACACGGAGGAATGGAAGGGAGGTAGGAAGGGGGGGAGAGGGGGCAGACGTGGCAATCAAGCAAACACACCCTACAGTGTCCTCCTTGTCAAAGGAGACAATGCTCTGGTACCACTGAGTGATGTGTGCTCTCTCTGCTTCTAAAGAAGTCCTCGAAGCCTGTGCAGAGTGGGATCTCCTTGGGTATCGCTGGATTTTTCATTTAGTTCATAGAATCACGGAATGGTTGGGGTTGGAAGGGACCTTAAAGCCCATCCAGTGCCACCCCCTGGCAGACCCTCCCACCAGACCAGGTTGCTCAAAGCCCTGTTTAGTTGTGATTAAGGATGGGGAAGCTGTTCAGAGAGGTTTTTAGGGCCTTTCAGAGACAGTGGTAAAATTTGTGTGTTAAAGACAGATCTTGGCTGTGTTCAGCATCACTGCTGACCCCGCTCCCGTGCAGAGGGGACCGGTGCTCCCTCGGGAATGCATTGCCTACAAGCACCACACGTATGGTGGGCACTGCACCAGCTCAGCCTCGGAGCCTTCTCCCTGTGAAACCTCTGTTCTCTTTCTTTCAGAGATCGACCAAGGGAGCTGTGGTGACCCCGGGATCCCAGCCTACGGCAGGAGAGAAGGATCCACCTTCCGCCACGGGGACAGTTTGAAGTTTGAGTGCCAGCCTGCCTTTGAGCTGAAGGGACAGAAAACCATTACCTGCCAAAAGAGTAGCCAGTGGTCTGCTCAGAAACCAGTTTGTGTTTGTAAGTCAGTGAGGAGATGGCTCTAAAACATCTTCCTGGTGTGGTGAGGTGGTCACCTTGAGTGTGTTTGTGCTTGGTACCCGGGATGGGGCCACTTCTCGCGGTGGCAGAGATGAGGAGCAGAGTCAGTGTCCAGGTGGAGACCTGGGCTTGGTGGGCTCTGCTCTCCCCTCTGCCCCCCCGGCGTTCTGCAGAAAAGGCAGGACTCCCGTGTCTGGGACAGGAGTCATGGGCACAAGAACAATAAGAATTTAAAACTTGATTCTATTTTTGGCCACTTAATTTTCCTTCATCATCTGACAATATTCAGGCTCCCTGCTGCTGGACCTCAATTTTTAATTTGTTGCATGAGCTCTCAGCAGAAGTGAGGTATTATGCTCTCAGTAGTGACTAAGAATAAAATTTTCAGATATAAATGGGAGTTACATGCACAGTACCCATCGGGTTTTAATGGTCTCACTGTCCTTTGAAGCTACATTGGTTAATCTGCTTTATTATGCTGACGGAACCTTCAGTCAGAAGCAATGTTGTATTTGGACATTACCAAAACTCACAAAAGTATCTATATTTTCCCCAGTTGGTGACAAGCAAACTCTCCTTTTTGTCTCATCCCTACTTAGTCGGGTATGTTAAGGTCTGTGCCTTTGAGCAGACACTCTGGTCTAGGGGAGTGAGACTGAACCGAACAAAAAAATAGGAAGGAAAATTCAGTTGAGCAACAGACAGAGGACAGAAGCGTGGGGAAAATGGATGGAGAGAAAATAGAAATGTTAATTTTTAGAAGTGTGTATTCACTGTGCAGATAAATAGCTGTGCTGGTGGTAAGTATCGCAGTACAACATGCTCGTTTGTAGTGTGGCAGGATTTGATCCGTACCAAAGAGATCTCACAGCCTGGGGGGGACAAACCCTGTTCCTGCGGAGCCGAGTCTGGGTTCTGTGGGAGAAGGGGGGGGTGTTAGTGTCCCTGCACTGGCAATTTATGGGAGAATGTGTGAAGCTGGTTTGCAAGTAAGTGCCTTTATTTTCAACCACTAATTTGAGCTCTGTGTCTATTTGGGGAAAGGAAGCAATTACTTCGGGAGTTTTGCCGTTCCCAGATGCCACGACTCCCTTCCTACTTGGTTTTCTCTAGAAGCAAATCAGTTAAAGATACTGATGAGGAAAATGGAGTTTCCCTGGTTATCTTTGAAGTGGGAAGCATTAGACCGTTGTGCTTGGTGTCACAAGTTTGGGATTTTTTTCATTTCCCAGAGGTTCGGGTGAATTTGAAGAGCTGATGGTTTGGTTGAGGTTCTTGCTGAGAGTTTGTGCCCAGTCTGAGGGGACTGGGTGATAGCAGTCCAGAAAGGAGACTTCTGATAAAGCAGGATTATTTTTTTTGTAGATAGATATTAAAAAGGGGCATCAAATCGAGCCCCAATCAGCATTCCATGCAAAGTGTAGCACAGGTGCAAATCTTTTAGTTAAAATAATTCCATTGTAATCCAGCTTTGGATATTTATGAATCAACACGGCAACATGTAGATAGTGGGAAAAGTATTTCATAGCCCTCTCTACACCTTTACTCCCCTACCTTTATTCCAGACAGCATCATATTAGTGTGCATGAATCGGAAGAGGCGAGATGACAAAATGTGTAACCTGGCATGAAATCTGTAGTGGGATTAGTGACAACTCTCTGTAAACGTCGGGAGACCATTAAATGTACTGGGGATGAGGTGGGAAAATAAGGCAACCTGATTTATGTGCTGCTACTCGGAATATGCAAACAATTCAGTGCTTCTGATTCCGGCTCCAAATGCGTGACAAATGCGGAGGGAGATTAAACAGCACACTGTGGTGCATCCTGCTGTCCTGAGCAAGTGATTTATGAGCAGACAGAATCTATTGTGGAGAACTCATTTCCTGGGGCTTCGATGACAAAGCAACACAAACCATTTAAGTAATGCATCTGCTTATTGCAACGGGTTCTTAATTCGTGATTGTCTGTGCCCTCGTGATAACAGACCTTCCATCTTCATCCTCTTTGTTGCCGTTCCATCCCTCCGCCGTGCCGGGGGAGCACGTGGGGCGCTTGAGAAACTTTGCAAGACTTCGTAGTGCGTTTCTTCTGCAAACCCCTTATGGAGCCGAGGCATCCCTGGCCTTGCTGTGTGTGTTGAGATTATCTCTGATGGTCTGAGATATTTGAAACAGCTCCACAGGAGGCTGGGAACCTGTAGTGCTGGACGGGGAGCGCAATCGTCTGTCTGTCTGCTCTGAGCTTGGTCTGTGTTTCTGTGCGATGTGGGCGTCTGGCTGTCAGCTGGGTACCGAACTCCTCTTTCTCCCTCTCCTGCAGCACCTTGTAGATGCTCAGATCAGCTTTGCCATTACTGTTGGTCCCTCTGACACCTGTATTTTCCAAGTTACAGAACTGTAGTACCTGTCAAAGGCCAGGGCAGCCCTCGCATCCCGGGGTAACCCGAGCCGTGGCTTTTGTATGGAGCTCGGTTTTCCTGAGGGATGGCAAAGCGGGCGTAGGAGATGTCATGTGGGTAGACGTTACCAGAGGAAAGCTATTGTGCTGCTTAGATGAGGTTTGTGCTCTGATGGTAGGAACTCATAAGGAATGTAATATTCAAGCTGAAGTCTACGGTTACCTGTGGCTGAGATTGTTAAGCTTATGAATGGGGAACCAGCCCGTAATTACAGCTCTGAGAGGAAGCCGGTGAGTTGTTGGGTTTCTGCAGTGGGAATGGTGATGGAAGCCCGGGCAGCCGTAGCCGGGGAGCGGGGCCTTTCAGCAGGGCCATAACTTTCAAATACATGGTTGGAATTACTGTTTAAACATACTCGTGTATAGTAGGGAAAAACTCATTACCTGAATTTTATGTGAACTATTGCAGTGGCAGGCCCTGCTACAAAACATTTTGTGACCACAATTTGTTTCACAAGGTTTATGTTTCCTTGCTAAGGAAAGGAAGAGCAAACATCCCCTTTGCAGGGGATGGTGCTCTCAGAGGGCTTCTGCAGCAGCTCAGTAAGTCTTACGAGGGTCTTTGCTCTTCCTCTCCAGCAGCTCCCCTTTCCTTTCCTTTTCCTCTTCCTCCTTCCCCTTCTCCCCCTCCTCCTCCTCCTCCTCCTCCCTGCAGCCCTGTCCCTGAGACCTACAACTCCCCAGTTTTCAGTCCCACACCTTTAGCTCAATGGTTGGCTTTGCGCCGAGCAGTGCCGTCGTCTTCCATGATAGATTGTGGCATAAACCATCGTGACGATTGATGTCCTTCGTAACCATCTCACTGAATAAAGGCAAAGTTTTTGCCTTGTTTTAACTATCCTGTGCCAGTTGCTTTGGGAGAGTCATTTCTAAAAACAGCTTATTTCTTGATACAAGTTCCGTTCATTGATCTCAGACTTGTAAACTTCCAAGTTTTCTGGACCCGTCCCATGCTCTAAAGGCAAATAAAACATACTGAAATAAACCAGTATGTACGTTCTGATGGTAATGCATTGAGTAAACTGGTGGGTGGAGGTTCCTTCACTGAACCGGAGGGGGGTTTGTTTGGCGTCACTTGATTTCAACGCCACAAAGGCTGGGGATAAACACATGTGTATGTCTGTCTGTCTGTATGTTTAACTGGAGGGGCCATCATTTGAGTTATGCTGTTCCAGTACTTCTGGATTCCTCCTGACACTTCACATCCGTTAACCTGATAGTCATTGCAGGGGTCTTGGTGTTGCTCTGGTCTTGCTTTAGGATCTTCATTAGTTTCCAGTGAATTTTTTTGTTGTGTTTGCATAAACTCTCTTTGTATTATAGACCTGCTTACGGTCACGTGTAATATTCCTCTAAACAGAGCAGAAGGCATTTCCCAAAGCATTTCCAATTGAAATTATGTTAAATTGTGTGTTTTCTCCTCTGGCTTTGGAACAGATGTTACGCTTTCTTCCCTTCTTGTTCACTTGAAGACCTCATCCACAGCCCATTAATCCTCACCGATTTGCACCGTTGACTCTTCCAGACTGAGCTGAGCCCAACGAAATCCTTCACGTTGTTGAGAGTTGCCTTTGAGTTGGCTCCAGCGGGGGGTCGGCACAGCCCATGTCCCCCCATCCTTCCACCCGGCACAGTCGTCCTCTTCGAAGACATTATGATTGTGTGCATTTTTCCAGTCTTTTAAACATCTGATTTTCCTTAATAGCAGTATAAAATCTCTCTTCTCTTTAGTGGTAATTACTGCTTTTTTTTTCTTCTTCTTTTTTTTGTTAATCCCATATTGGCCTATTATACCTGCTGAATAATCTTTGCTCCTCTTTGCAAAGAGTGCACATTTTCGTTTGGAGCTGAGTGGCCAACCTTTTGTGAGCACTGTCTGGTACAAACATTCAGGATTAGTAGCTGGAAATGCAAAGTGCAATAGATGTTTTCCCAGCAATCTACCGAACAGAACCATGTAATTTCATATCACTTGACAAGTTTTTCATTTACCTCTAAATTAAATTGTCAGTTGGTCATTATTTTCTTTCTCTTTCTTTCTTTCTTCTCTTTTCTTCTCCCCACTATTCACTGCAACCCATGGAGCCTTCCCTATGAAGAATAATTAGGAGAAAAGTGTGTCTCTTAAGTTAGCAGTGATAAAAGCATAGTTTGCCTTTCTAAAAAGAATAGCTTTTTAACAGAGAGAGTAGTTAACCCTTGGAGTTACTGAAGGCAGTGATGGGTTCTCCAAACCTGAACATTTATAAATTGACTTTGGATATTCCTTTGAGGAGCTCTGGGAAGCAGGAATTGTTTCATGGTCTGTATTAAGGAGGTGGACAGATGAGGTGATCAGAGTGATCCTTTATTGTCCAATAATTCTTTAGTCAGAAATTCCAGAAAATGTTCTTTTAAAGGAATTGAGATTTTTTTTTTTTTCATTAAAAGGTGAGTTTTTTAGACTTCTGACCTGTAGCGTAGGCTCTCGTTCTTCCAGTGAAACTTGATTCATTGTGTGCTCTTCATATTCTTTCTTTTTTTCTTAATTCCTCTTACTTTTTGCAGAGCTGATGGAACGCTTTATGTTAAACTCTCAAGGTGTTTCTCCCTCCTGCTGTAAACAGGTTTTCTACTGTAAAGAGGTTTTCTTTTTCTATCTAACATTGGACTTGTTTATCTGCTTGTAGATGCAGTTGCTTTTAGTGAATTTTGGAAGAAGTGTAGGGATTCTATTGATTTTTATTTTCAAGTTGTTTTGCCATGTAGGGTTTTTTTAAATTTTTTTTTTGTTTGGTGTTTTTGTGAAGCACTGTGATAGGATCGTCCCGATGAAATGGCAGAGAGAACACTCTGATTAAGAGACGCTGGGAAAGGGAACTGGTAGCAAACCTTAAACCTACCAAAACCTGTCAGCTCCCACCTCTGCAAAGTGTCCAGTCCCATCCTGGGTTTGTATGGCTCAAACCCTGCCAAGAAAAGGGCTCCTTCCCTGCAGGGGCCACTGCCCGGGCTTAGGTGGCCTCTGTGTTGGTGTAACGCATGGGTGTCCTCCAGGACCCCTTAACACCTTCTGCTTGCCCTTCATCTGACCTGGGTTCAGAGCCACAAATTGGTGGCAAAATGCTCCTTATCTTCAGCCCATTCCCCTGAGCCGGTGAGATCCAGCCTTTCTCTGCAGCGAGGGAAGCAAATTAAATGAAGGCAGGATTACCATGATCTCTATATACATGGGGGATTTGTAGCTTTTGTTAACAACCTTGTTTCACGGTTGCAGCCATGTAAGACCATCCCCTCCTTAATTTTAAGCAGGGCACTTTCCCTCAAAGCCCTCGTTCTGCACTGCAGCCCTAGTTTGTCAAAGCACTGACATTTGAATGTTTGCTTAAGTAGACATACCTGCTGAAGTGCTCTGCTGGGCAGGAATGCATTAAACACCTTCTTCATGACAATGAATCGGGTTGTAACTGTCCCCCACGATCTACCCAGGTGTTTTTTTTTTTGCTGTAACCTATAGGAAAATTTTCCATTTCCTTTTTTGTGACTTTATAAAAGGGCTCCTTAACCAGTCCCCTCCACTCTTCCTTGAGAGTTGTCTCAGATAAGCTGTGCATCTTCAGGCATCCCACTTGTCGTAACGTTTCCCTTGGTGTCTATGCCTAAGGAACGCTGACGTCCACCTGGGTGACACCAGAGCCTGTTCTCTCCTCAGTGTGACTTATTGAGTTTTGTCTGGCGGTTGTAGGGCCAGAAGAAACCATCCCCTGCTGTGAGCTGCTGCTCCGAGTGTTCTCTTGGCTTCTATCAATTGTTCGGGGCTCGGGGTGCTGGTGGAGTCAGCCTGGTTCAGCAGGAAGGTGGCGGTGATGAGGTGCCAGACGAGGTCGTGGTGGTGATCCAGCAGATGTGGGCAGCTCTCGCATCACCAACAGGTGTGGAGAGCTGGGATGGAGGACTTCACTGTGGTGTCAGGCCACGTTGCTGTGCCCACAGCTCACCAGAGATGCTCCCAGCTGGGCTCTCAGCACTGCTCATCAGGAGGATGCAGTTTATTGGGATGTCTCCATGGTTGTTATTTTGCTGATTGAATCAGCTGAGCTGTTACCCTGATGGGGTTTCACGCTGCTACAAATGAGCTGTCCTGTGCCAAGGCATCTGTCCATGTTCCTGACAGCAATTGCTCAGCGTGATGGGTTGCTTCTCTTTGCACGAGCCTGAATCTGAAACGACACTGGTTTTATCAGGCGAGGAGGTCGTCCCTGTCCCCTTCCCCTATCTCTGGATCCAGACAGCAGGACCGTGGGGTGTGTGTGTGATGTTGCCATCTTCAGTCTGGTCTGCAGAGACGTTCCCTCACGCCCACCTTATTTTATTTAATGTTTATACATGGGGTTGGTGGTTGAGAAGGCTGCAGTGGGACATTCCCAGTTTCCAGGTGGAGTCGATGTGTGCAGGTTTATCTTTAAGGCTCTTTCTGCTGTTCCCCGCAGGCAGAGCTTTGCGTGTGGCCAAACCTGCCCAAACTCCCTCTGGCTGCACTTAATCCCCGCTGAGCAGCTGCCGTCGCCCCAATTGCGGTTACACTTTGAGGGTGCCTTGTCCTTTTGGTGTTGGAGGAGCCATCCTTCACGCACCCTCTGTGCTGGGACAGTGTGGGGAACCCAGGCCACGTCCCTGCCTGTTGCAGCTCCTATCCTGCAGGGGATGGATGCATTGCAGCAGTTGGTGGTGGCCGCGAGCGCTGCAGCAGAGGAAGGATGCTCTGCTCAACCACAAAGGACCAGAACAGGGTAGGTACCTGACAAGGCCACTAGACTGGTTTGGGGCTTTGGCCACAAAGTGACAATTCAGCTTCTGTCATCTTGCGGACACCACCAATAACCCCAAGAGAGACTGCAGGGAGGGGGAGAGTTCCCTTAAAATAAAGAGGGGCACACAGGGAAGGATCTCTTCTTTGTGCTGAAGCCTTGGAGCACCTCCTGAGTAGCAGATGGCTGCAGAAACCCCGGAAGATGAGCAGCCCAACGCTGTCCTACTGGGGATCGGCATCTTCCAGTAAGTTTAAGAAACTTATCTTATTCCCAGCAACCCCATCACAGTTCCTGTTTCGAGTGGGTAGAAACGAAACCCGCTTTAGTACTCAGCTCTCTTCTGTGTGCACAGAGGCTCCTGTACAGTCTATTTTAAGTTCACTGATGATGTTTTCCTCAAGATCTGGTACCCAAAACCTGCCTATTTTTCATTCTTCTTAACACACCTCCTCTCCCGCCCCCGGTCAGCCGCACGCTGCCGGTGACAGCTACTCCATCAGAGTCAGCTCAAGAGTTTGTTGCTCTGAAATACAAAAAAAAGTTCTCCCAGTTAATATTTGCTCTAGACGCCTTTCCCTCGCCTCCCACTTGCCCTGTTGGTGCCTCAGGGTTTTAAGAAGGAAAATGCATTGTGATGCAGATGTGTTTATTGAAACAGCGGATGCAGAAAGGGGAAAATACGAAATGTAAAGCACTTTGCTTCGCAGTGTGAGCAGTGCCCTGAGCTTCCAGCGCTGTTAGCTATTCGGGACGGCTGCTTCCCCCAGTCAGGCATATGCAGGTTATTAACCAGGCTCCTGCTGAGGTCCTATTTTTCCAGTCCATCAGCAAGCTATGCCTAGAAGAGGGATCTTCTTAAAAAGGAAAGGTAAGGCAGAAAATCCGCTACTGTCTTCAAGCTCTCTCCCAAGTGGTCAGAGTCTGTAGGAACGATACCTAAAAGCTGGGAGAGAAGTCAGGATTTTTTTATTGTTTCCATGGAGACTGACATGATTACAGCGGTTCCCTGCTTGGTGTTCAGCCCCTGAACCCGGTGCCGTCCCCCTTCCCAGGCGCTGCAGGTGTCCACTGTCCCCGGGATCAGCCCTGGGTTCTCCCATGCAGGACGAGCAGAGATGGAGCATCGGGGGCCACCAGGAACCCCTCACAGGAGAAAGGAGCCGTCTGTGAGGAGGCAGGATCTTTTGGAGGCAGAAGGAAAGAGAAGCAAGTTGTGCTTCGACGGACCAGACGAACTCTGACATTGCTCCGGGCTGAGAGCGCGGCAACACGGAGCTGTAGATGAAGAGCTGCTGGTGAAGAGCTCCTGATGGCCTTTGTGTCCCCCTCAGCCACGAGCATCACACACGGGGACCGTGGGGCACTGTCCTCGTGCCACAGCCATGTCTCCCGCTCGGCTTTCGAAGACAAGAAGGAATGAGCTGTGTCTTCACTGCGTCACTTTCTAAATGAAGGCAGAATCTTGATAATGTTTGTGATGGCTGGGATAAATACCTCCTGCTCATTCGTTCATGACCTGGGTCTCACTGGCTTAATGGGTGCTCTGTTTCTGCTGAGTTTCACTGTGATTTATTCTGCTGTATTTAATGAAGGGATTTTTCTTATTGCTTTTGGCAGTACTTGATCAGTAATAACAATTATTGACAAAGGTCAGCATAGGCTTATAAATTCGAGCCGATGCTATGAACATAATGAAATGTCCTCTCTTCACATTTAATACAAACGATAATAAATATTAATTTTTATCTCTTAGTGCGAGGCCTTGGTGTCCCGGGTATTCCTAGCTCAGTGATGCTGACGGACGGGCTGCGGGGCTGAGCTCTGTCCGTCTGTCCTGTTCCGCTGGCTGCTTGCTCCTCAGGGGCACAAAACAGCAGAGACAGTCAGCGCTCAGCTCTCTTCCACCCTCCTTGGGGACTGTCATCTTCATCCCAATAGCACATTCCTCTCTCTGACATGTCATTAAACAGACGCTGCTTTTATCCTTGTGTCCAGCAAAGCAGTTCCGAGGAAGCAGAGGCTCTTGGGGGGGTCCTGGTGCCAGCTCTGCCCAGTGCAGCCCCAGACCAAAAACCCCCTTCCACGCTGAAGAAAAATCCCTCCTGCTTAAAAAGATAAAGAAAATCTTCAGATCCCAGACACCATCGTCTCGGTAATGGTCCTTCTGCATCGGTTGTCGCCTCCTGGGCTGGAGGGGTCCCTCTGGGGGAGGATACCGAGGATACCTCCCCCCTGCACCGAGGGAGCTCGTACCTTGGTGCCTGGCCCTGGGACATGGGTGCCTGGGACAGTGGCTTTTCTCCAACCGCCTGCAAATTGCCCATCTCCTGCACTTGTTATTTTATGGAAAATCAAAATCGTCGTTTACTTCCCTGCGATGAAGACTTCTGGCTTTTTTTATCTGTTACTTTTTAACCTGTCATTTTGTTTTATCCGGCAAAGGTTAATTTTATATTCTCCCCTCACTCTGCTTTTTCCCTCTTTTGTCAGCAAGTTCTTTGTTGTTGTTATTTCCTGAAACGAGCCACCAGCACTGCGCCGGCACCTGTACCTCTCCGTTGCTGGCTGTGTGATACTGTAGGTCCTGTGTGAATGCTAATTTACCACTTTGGATTTAAAAATTTATAGGAGATACCTAGCTCCTGGGAGGGGCTCCTGCTGCCGAGATGTTTCTCCACGTCTGGATGCATTCATTTTCAATAACTGTTCCTAGGCAGATTATACCCAGCTTTTGCTGACAGAATTATTTGACAGCATCCCTTGATATTTCAGCATCTAGTAAAGAGCCAAAATCCTGAGGATATTTTGCAGTTTGTTTTCTCTTTAATCTGTTCTCTTTGTTGCTGAGAGCAGGAAATAGATTGTGTGGCTCTTAGCCTTGATAACGTCACGGTAACGTCCATCTTATTTGATCTGAAACCATTAAGCATTGAAGGAAGACAGAGGGAAAATAACAGAGGGAGGGCGAGCATTGAACCAAATAATTGTATAAATGCCAAAGTAAAACCAGTCTCAGCCCCTGTGCGATGTCCTTTTGCCAGGAATTAGTGAGATGTATGTTCCAAGTAATGGATTTTACCGAGGGTGATGGTGGGGAGGGAGATGAGTAAAGCATACGTACATCAAATATCACCAGCGTTGGGTAGGTACCGCTTAAAGAGTAGCCTTGCTTTTTCAAATGAATGGACCGTGTCAGCTGAAATACAGTATATATTGAAAACTCTTGAGAGCTAAAGATTTTGTTCATATGCACTCTTCCCCTCAACTTCATTTTAAGACTTGTTTTAATTATTTCCATGGGAAATGGCAGTCTGGTTTGCCTCTTTTTGTTCCCATGCTGGCCCAGTAGAAGTCAGTGATTTATTTGTCATGAGAAGGGGACCTGTCCTCCACCGGTGCTCCAGCTGCCCAGCGCTGCCTCCGAGATGTCCCCAGCCCCTGGAGATCGGGGACACCTCGGGAAGGTTCTGAGCTGTTCCTTGCCCAGGGCAGCAAAGTCACCACCAAAACCAAACAGCAGCCTTCATTTTTCAGTGCTCGTTCAGCACAGGTATGAAGAGCTGCCCAAGGAGATGGACAAAGGCAAATTGACTCATGGCTCCTTCTCAAAGGAATTGTGAATTTATTGCTGTATCATCCAAATATTTAATACAGGATGGGGGTGACCTCAATGTGAGGGGTTTGTCTCAATGTGGGACTGCCCAGGAGCAGTTACATCTGCTGAGGAGAGAAGGTGAAAATTGCATTTAGCAAACAGAAAGATAAACTAAAAGTGTGGATTTTTAAGCAACTCTTGGAAAGTTCACCCAGCACTTTAGACCAGAAAGCTTGGGTACGGATGGCAGCCCAGGAGCCTGGAGCTCTGCCGAGTGGTTGCCTTACCTTGGGTTTTGTAGCTTGTGCTGAGTTGGGGCCACCAGAGAAGACATTATTGCCATTAAGGCTGACTTGTTTAATGCTGTTTTATTTTGCACTGACTGCAGCCATACGTTTGATTCTTGTGTAGGCTTCCTCTCGGGGACATGCGGGAGAATTCACCTGCAAAATACCAAATCCCCTCCTGGCTGAGTGACGTTTTCTTGGTGCAGTAAAAGAACCCCGTGCTGCCCTGTGCTCGGCACGGAGCACACGCGTGTGAGGAGCCCCTGGTGAAAACAGGGGCAGAAACTGGAAACCAAACTCAACCAGGACTTGGAGGCTACTTTGAAGTCGCTTCTTCCCCATGCAAATAAATCACTGACACGTAGCAGTGAATGGAGCACTGAGCCCTTCTTTTCTTTACTCGTCTCTGAAAAGCAAAGCAAGTGGGAATTTGCAGGAATCACCCGGCTCGAGGGATAAGGGAGGGGGGAAACATGACAGCAGCTTGTAGGAGCCCCGTGCTGCATGATTGATGGTGGTTTCTCATTGCAGTTTCCTGCTTTTTCAACTTCACCACCCCATCTGGGATTGTGCTGTCACCAAATTACCCTGAAGAATACGGGAGCAGCTTGCACTGTGTTTGGTTAATTATAGCTAAGCCCGAGAGCCGGATTCACTTGGCTTTCAATGATTTTGATGTGGAGCCCCAGTTTGATTTCCTAGCCGTGAAGGACGGGGGGACGGCCGAATCGCCGGTGCTGGGGACCTTCTCGGGAAACCAGATCCCTTCCTCTCTGACCAGCAGCGGTCACGTAGCCAGGCTGGAGTTCCAGACCGACCACTCCATGGAGAAGAGAGGCTTCAACATAACCTTCACCAGTAAGTGCCCGTTCCTTCCTTCTAGTTTTCATTTCAAGCTCTTAAGTTCTTTTCAGAGACTAACGGTAAGAGTTTGATCTCACTAAAACCATCACAAATCCAGAGTAAGTCTGAAAATTGGGGATTATTTGAGATTTGCAGTTGGATAATTGGGGATTGGTTTCA
This sequence comes from Limnodromus scolopaceus, assembly GCA_028565335.1. Taxonomy (NCBI): domain Eukaryota; kingdom Metazoa; phylum Chordata; class Aves; order Charadriiformes; family Scolopacidae; genus Limnodromus; species Limnodromus scolopaceus. Next base: position 1,221,434 of record JAOXNO010000010.1, on the reverse strand, counting down.
AGCTTAGAGCCGATGGCACAAGTTCTTCCTGGCTGTGAAGTTTAAGTGTTGTCCAGTGGTGAAAGAAAGAGTTTGTCCCTGGGTTATCTGTCCCTGGAGCAGTCAGGTTCCTGTTCTCCCACCAGCCCACAGCTTGCCCTGTGGTACGGGCTTTCTGCTTTCCCTCATTCCGCTCAGTGAGGTGAGACGGGGCTTCGCGGGCGGCTCGATGCAGATCAGGAAGAGCTATTAGATCCGGGATGGTTGTGTTCATCACTCAGTGCTATCGTCACTTGCTGACACCTAAAAGCGTGCGAGACTTTGAAGATAAAGGGAAACATGTAGCAATGTCTTATAATATAAAGCGTTGAAACTTCCACAGATGTGTTTGGCTTCACGTAAGTCCAGTCTTCAAATCTCAAATGAATGCTATGGTAATTTTATCCTCATATTGTCCTATAATTTTCTAAAGAGCGTTATTAAACCTATTCAGCAGAACTGATAAATGACTTTGTTATAATAGCCTTTAGTGGCACAGCTAAATTAATAGCCTTTCTAGCTATGATTGCAAATCCTCTATTTAAAAAAAAAAAAATTAGAGGCCTTAAGAAATCATTTACCATGGTAGAGCAGGCTGAAGGCTCATCAGATGAAGGAGCTGGTGCGTGGTGGTGTCACATACCCAGGACTGAGCCCCACATCCTGCAAGCAGGGAGACATCTCATCCAGAAGCTCTGGTGGTGCCTCCGGGTGCATCTCCGGTACGTTACAAACCCGTGTTGGGAGTCGTGGCTGTCCCCTGCGCGAAGAGGTTTTTAAGCCAAATTTTTTATTGTTGTAAACGACTCGTAGCTACGCCTGAATTAATCGGTTCTGACGGCTTGAACCAGCAAAAGGGAGCTCCTGAGCCTGTCTCCGACACCTCGGCATCCTTTCCTTCAGCTTAGGTATGAGAGAGGAGACAACATATTGCTGCAAGGGACAGGTACCAGAGCGCAAGGAACAGATGCAGCCCGTGTTTTCCCCTTTAGCAGTGTATGTAACAAGACATTGTAAGAGTAACGATGCTCTGCAGGAAATCCAGAACTCATCTGAATTTGGTCAAGTACATTAAAGATACTAAAAGCATGTGTGTGTAATTAATCTGGAGGCTTTAATCTTTCATACGCTGCTCATCTCTGAAGACCACCTCCCAGCATATGAAGATACAGTACATAATTATGCACTTAATGGGGAATTAAGGCTATAGACTTATTTTCTGATTGGTTGGCTGGCCTAGTTTTTAACTGCTGGAAAAGGGCAGGCCTTTAAACAGCACTGTGTGTCTGTGCAATTCCACACACAACTTTTTAACACCTGGAAAGGTAATTGCTCTGTGTCCTTTGTTTTATCCTGGTAACGATGACAAGCAAGGTCGGGGACTATGTGGCAGTCAATCACTGAACCTGCTGAGAGGACCCTTACTTTTAACCACAGGGCCTTAAAGCTTTCAGTTTTTCTCATTAATGATTAATTTATGTCCTCTCTGTGCGTATACAGGCACTGCAGTAGAGTTTTTTAAAATCTTTCTCTATTTTGAGTATTTGTGCATTTTCATATGCAAAAGATTGCTAAGATAATTAGGTTCTACAGGCTCTTTTCTGGTTCCTGTGTCTCAGCACTGCTTGGACACCAACGGCTTTAATCTCGTCCTTCCTCTCGGAGTCTGCAAATGAACAGGCAGGGAACAAAAAAAATCTAAGTGATTTCAACTAGGTGTAAAGTTGGATGATGGGGACAGGTACTTGGGTGTCTCAGCAGCTTAGAGGGGAGGTGGTGACATGATTTCTGCCATTTCTCATCCATGCAGAACACAGTAGCCCTGCTGGGATCATGGTGGCCCAAATTCAAGTCCATGGGGTGTGGTCTTCCCTGTAAGGAAGGTCCCCTGTTCAGGGGCAAGATGGAGTGCTGTTGTCTGCATAGGAAAGACATGAAACCATCGTTTAATTCCTAAGTTTGTGATCTAACATACTTACTTTTGAATTGGGCAAAGGTGGGGGAAACAAGTCACTCCCTGCTCTCTCTTTTCTTTCCCTCTCAGCGTTCAGGCATAACGAGTGCCCTGACCCTGGTGTGCCCGTGAACGGGAAGCGCTTCGGTGACAGCCTCCAGCTGGGCAGCTCCGTCTCCTTCCTCTGCGACGAGGGCTTCATCAGGACCCACGGCTCAGAAACCATCACCTGCATCTTGAAGGAAGGAAACGTTGTCTGGAACAACGCCGTGCTCAGATGCGAAGGTAAATGTTACTGTCTTTCCTACTAGTCCATGCCTGCTCCCTGGAGGGAACATAGCCCCTCATGTTTTGGGGGAAAAGGATGATAAATTCACCTATGAAGGTCCTGGTCAGATAGTGAAGGGGGGACAGTGCTGGCCTTCTGGAGGACTTTTGCTGTTGTGTGGGCAGAGGAATTTGCTGTTGAGAGCTGAAGGGCTGGTGGACCCTCAGTTCTAACCCTCAGCTCTGGGTTCTGGCCAGGACGTCACGCAGCTCTGGGAGCTGGTGTCTGCGCAGGGGGAGGTGCTGGTCCAATAATCACCAAGCACCAAACTCTGTTTTCTGATTTTTTGTGAAGTGAATGATGGGGATTATTTTTATCAGCTCGGTTCTTGTTACAACAGGTATTTTTCTAATAATAAAAGGCTTTGATTTACTGATGACTAAAAGCTTCCCTGCTACTCTTGTCACGAAGGGAATTAAAGAACAGAGAGTGGCAATATTTTTTTTCTGTCCCGATTTTTGACACCTGTGAAATGTATAATATTTATATAATGAAAGAAGCAAAAAGTACAGATCTTTACTGTGAAAAGAGAACTCCTTGATGCAAACATTTGCGTGCACACATCTTTACTGTGTCTCTGTCCGTGCAGTGAATCCCTCCCATCGAATGGACTCTCGCGGTTGAGAGAGAGAAATTGTGCATTTACATCTCTCTGCCACAAGAGCACCGGTAGCCCACCTAGAAATGAGGGAGATGGGTTGAATTAAAGGCTTTAATGCAGATTTCAAAGCATTTTCCTAGCCTCCTAAAGCTTCTGCTATGGAAAAGAGAAGTGAAGAAATAGCTTGATAGAAGTGAAAAGTCTTCCTGTACCCTTTGCTCTCGGGGAGGTGATGCCCTGCGCTGGTATTTACAGCGATGTGAATAACAAGTGCTTTGCTATTGAGAAATGGTGCTGTAATATTGAGAAATAATTTCAGTAATTGCTCATACATTGTTCAAGTGGATGAGCAGAAGAAATCGCACAATCTAGTCCATTGTCTTTCAGATTGAAAGAAGAATGTATCAATTGTGTTCACTAATTTTTATGGAATAAGAAGCTGCACTTTTTCATATTCTTGGGTAATTTTTCTTTTGCAAGCAGCTGACAATAAAATGTCTATAGGTTTGATTCAGGATTTCCATTACTTTCACAAGTATGAAACGTTAAGTTTATGTATCTGTAAGTGTAGAAGAGAAATATACATTAAATAGTACACTTTTAATCAGCTTACATGAAGAAACATCTCAGTGATGGGTCCTGCAAAGCGCTGAGCAGGGGGAGCACAAACTCACAGAACAGACACACTTTTCCATCCCGTTTGATTTTTTTAGAGGCCAATACGTTGCAGTTATTTAGGGCTATAGGATTTTCTACCTCTGGTCCATCGGATGCAGCGTCCTTTTTCCAGAAAAGATAGCAATATGCCTTCAGCTGCTGCTGATGGCACAAGGGACCACAATGTGGAATAAATGCCATAGTCTTATGATGTCCCTTGTGGAACAGAAGACATGACTCAATTACCAGAGATATGAAAGATTTTCTGGCACCTGCAGCTGCTGAAATGCAAACTGACCTTGCAGTTTTCTCTGGTTTTATAGCTAATAATTATTATTATACCCTGTCCCCTTAGAGCCACTGCGCAAGGTCAGGCTGCTGACTCCCGCAGGTACAGTAGCAGGCTGCTGCATCTTTAGTTTAAGCTAAAAATGCAGTTTCTTACCAGCCAGTGTTATTATTTAATTTGGTTCTGATTATTTTTAACACATGAGAAACACTAATGCATGAAAAATTGCACAGCGGGACAGGACTGCCTGGCAGGGAGGGGTATGTGCGATGGTGCCACGGCTTCTGTGATGCTCTCCACCTCAACCGTGTGGTTTTCCTTGTCCCCAGCGCCCTGCGGGGGCCACCTGACATCGCCCAGCGGAACCATCCTGTCCCCTGGCTGGCCCGGCTTCTACAAGGACTCCCTGAGCTGCGCGTGGGTCATCGAGGCCCAGCCGGGCTACCCCATCAAGATCACCTTTGACAGGTGCTCACCTTCTCCAAAGTTTCTTATTTCCATTTATTATTTTTTGGGGTGGTTCCAGCAGTGTGGAGCTGCAGCCACCCCCGGGGGAAAAGGGAACCAACAGCTCAGCACTGTGTTTGGCAGCGAGTCTCTCTCTTTCTCTTTATTTTTTTTATTAACTCCTGGCAAGGCATTAACATTCACCAAACGTTCAAGGGAGAAAAGGTGGAAAATGGTGATTTTTTTGATTTTTCTTTTGATTAATTCCTGCTTATTTGCAGTGCTATTTTAGACACAGGTAGGACACGTTTTCAGAGGCTGAGCTCCCCTGTGCTCAGCTCACCGGGGAGGAGTCTCCTGACGTGCCCTGGATTTCTCTGTCTGAGGAAGGCTGCACTTTCTTGAACCTGGGTCTGTGTGTCTGAGAGATGGTTGTTCATGTAGCGTGAGACACTTCTTGCTGCTGAGAGTGCTCGGTGGCCGCAGGTGAAGGATCAGAAAGAAGCCAAAACATGTAGGAGGGGAACGAGATGTTCCAGAATCACAGAATGATATGGGGCTGGAAGGGACCTCTGGAGATCATCCAGTCCAACCCCCTGCCAAAGCAGGTCCACCCAGAGCAGGTCCCACAGGAACGTGTGCAGGTGGGGTTTGAATGTCTCCAGAGAAGGAGACTCCACCGCCTCCCTGGGCAGCCTCTTCCAGGGCTCTGCCACCCTCAGAGGAAAGAAGTTCCTCCTCGTGTTTAGATGGAACTTCTTGTGTTCAAATTTGTGCCCGTTCCCTTTTGTCCTGTCCCTGGGCACCACTGAAAAAAGACTGGCCTCATCCTCCTGGCACCCTCCCTTTAAGTATTTATGAGTGTTGATCAGATCCCCCCTCAGCCTTCTCTTCTCCAGACTAAAAAGACCCAAGTCCCTCAGCCTTTCCTCATAAGAGAGATGCTCCAGCCCCTCATTGTCTTTGTAGCCCTTCACTGTATCCTCTCCAGCAGTCCCCTGTCCTTCTTGAACTGGGGAGCCCAGAACTGGACAAGGGAGATGTTCTCAGGGAGATGCTCATCCCACCAAAGGTCGGGCAGTAGAGACAGACCCACGTATTGCCCCGTGGGCTGTGCTGCCTCCTGGTCATTAGAGCACATTCAGGACTGCAATAAAGAGAAATTAGCCATGCCGTTTTTCCACAGATGTATTCTTGTGTCCCTTTCAGATTCAAGACGGAGGTGAATTATGACACCCTGGAAGTGCGAGATGGCCGCTCCTATTCCTCCCCGTTGATAGGTGTCTATGATGGGACCCAGGTGCCCCAGTTCCTCATCAGCACCAGCAACTACCTCTACCTCCTCTTCACCACTGACAAAAGCCACTCTGACATAGGCTTTCAGATCCGATATGAAAGTAAGTGCAAGTTATTCATGTAATTATGCTCTCTCCAGCAGCACAATGGACTCAATCAGGGGCCATTGGCCTCGCCTCTCCCCTCGCCAGGCAGTTAGTGCTATTACAGTGATTGGGGAATGCAAGTGAAGTAGCAGTTTCTGCTTTTCAACCATCTTGGGTGTTTAGAGGACTTTTTTTTTTTTATTTTAGCATCTACAGAATATTATAGATTTTAGGAGGCAGAGCTGAGTTCCTCTGCCGGTTTCATCCTCTTACTTTGGGGATAATCAATCGGACTTTGCATGAGCTCGGAGGAGGAGATGGACTTTCCCCCCGGCTAATCGCTGCCCCTCGCAGGGGGCTCTGTGGGCACTGAGGGCTCTGACACCAGTGGGTTTGTTTGCCGCAGCTGTGAAGCTCCAGTCAGACCACTGCTTGGATCCGGGGATCCCGGTGAACGGCCAGCGCCACGGGAATGATTTCTACGTGGGAGCTCTGGTGACCTTCAGCTGCGACTCGGGCTACACCCTGAGCGACAGCGAAGCCCTGGAGTGTGAGCCCAACTTCCAGTGGAGCCGGCCCCTGCCCAGCTGTGAGGGTAAGGGGGGCAGGAGGTAACACCCGCAGGAGATGGCAAGCGCATCATAGAATCATTTCGGTTGGAAAAGACCCTTGGGATCATCGAGTCCAACCATCTCCCCTACTCTACAAAGTTCTCCCCTACACCATATCCC